>CM053787.1:992933244-993468244 GCA_028749045.1 Cupressus sempervirens
AGTGTAGACATGCACATGGGTCTTCCATGCCTAGGGCATCAATTTTCTTCCTATCTCTTGCAAGTTAACTTTTAAGACCAAGAAAATATTAAAGTAAATATTAAATTTTTAAATTTCACCAAAGGCCATCATATTCCCATTGTGAAATCCCAAGTTATGACCAATTGAATATGAAACCCTAGGTCTAGGCAAGAATCTATGACAATATTTACAAAAACTCAAATATCTAGAGTTAGAAATTGTTTCAGAATCTCAGATCATATGCACTGGAAAGATAGTTAATCAAAGAATCCAAAATGTGTCCCAATAAATTTGACTTCTTTGTACACATCTATAGAACTAGTTGCAATATCAAATTTGTAGGAAAATAGTTGCACTGGAAAGATAGTTAATCAAAGAATCCAAAATGTGTCCCAATAAATTTGACTTCTTTGTACACATCTATAGAACTAGTTGCAACATCAAATTTGTAGGAAAATAGTTAAATATTTTATTGATTCAAAGAAAGAGATACAACATGATATTCCTACCACTTGCACTGGAAAGATAGTTAATCAAAGAATCCAAAATGTGTCCCAATAAATTTGACTTCTTTGTACACATCTATAGAACTAGTTGCAACATCAAATTTGTAGGAAAATAGTTAAATATTTTATTGATTCAAAGCAAGAGATACAACATGATATTCCTACCACTTGCCTAAAAGGGCTATTTAGGAATCCCCAATGGTCATAAAAAACTTTAAAACCAAATTTGGCCATTGGGGAGTGAAAATAAAAATGTTGCAACTTCTTGCTAAAAGTTGCTTGACAACTTTTTAGCAATTTTGAAACAATTATGCAACTTTTGCACCTATTGACAAAATCATGGTCAACACTTAACTCAATGATCCAAACATGTCATAAACATGGAAATAATAAAATATTCTAAGATCTAAGGTTATTTGACACCTTTGACCAATAGTTGACCAAGGGCTTATAATGTGTCAATTGTGGAACTAGGTCTTAGAAATGGGTCTAAATAAATAACCTTTATTCCTAACCTATTCTAATAGTCTGTAGAACCTTCAAGAGGTCTGTCAAGTGTATAGAGACATTTAGTTTTATGAGGGTTCTCCTACATGATACTCCCCTTGAGTTTTTGAACTCAAGTTCCTACTTGAGGATAATTGTTGAATAGAGGTTCCATGTTGTTTGATTTGATCCTCTATCATCCAAGTAGCATCTATATCAAGGATTCATTTCCACTTCACCAAGTACTATATGTATTTCCTCTACCTAGTTTGTTTAAGAAAATTTGTCTCAAGAATTCCTTCCAACTAAATAGGTTTTCTTTGTGGAAGATCTATAACATAGTCTTTGTTGTCTTCAACATTTGTTTTCCCTGCATCAATATTGGTGTAAATAAGTATTTACTTATTACACTTAAGTTTACTTAGGTTAATGAATTATTTTATTATTTTACATTATTTTATTATTTATTTAGGTGAGAAACTTAGGATTTTGTATACTCTCATAGAAGTATGCAACTCTAACTATGCACGTGGTGTCTACAACATAGGAGTTTCCATCATTCATTGAGTTTTCATTTGACAACACAATTATTCGCACACCTAATTAAGTACATGTTGTCTACATCACTAATTTGTGTGCTACACCATTGTAGGCTTATCCTCACATCATCACACTTAATTTTGTGCTTAATGGAGGATAATCCATATCTAGTGGACATGTGCCTAGTTGTATGACTTATCATGTTGATAACTTCTATGCATTCTAGAAGCTCTCCAGAGGCCTTTATATACAGGCACTCCTAGTGTACTCTTGAGTGGCATAGATGGCATATTGAATGAATATATCATCATTTTGATCATACTCTCTCTATTTTCTCTACTATTGTGCTCGTATGTTTGAGTTCCTTGGTATTGGGTGAATTCTAGCTTAAGCTAAATTCTTACATGGTATTAGAGCTCAGCGAGATTCTCTACACATAGCCATTCGAGACCATTCATGCTTCAACACCTCAACCCAAATCTGGAGGATCCATATAAATTGAGAGCATCTAGAGCCATATCTGATCTCACCATTGCATCTGAAACATCGATTTGGTGAAGATCAACTATAAATTTGCCTATGTTGGGTGAAAGTTGATCTTGAGCCAAATTTATTTTACAAATCAGAACCCAGAGGCCCTAATTTGCAGTTTGGGTATGGTCATTTAATTAATCTAATTTCTATTTCAAATCTATAATTATTTTATTTCTTTGCATTTTATTTTCTAAACTAATATTTTTAGATTTATTAGTTGTACAAGCAGAGAATTTTTTTTAGCCAAATAGGGCAGTGACACCCCTGCTCAGCTCTACAATTTGGTGGAATATTTATTAATTTTGGAAGATATTATCTCAATCAACGTGCATCTATAATTAATATTTTGTGGGCTCTCCAACATAGAAATTTGATCGAACAATCAAATTCTGATAGGCCCATACCATGTCATGCTTTCAATCCACCACTAACATTTTGTATGTCAAATAAGCATAGGTCATTTCTTTTATACAGCTCCGCACCAACTATTCCCATGCATGTGGGATTAATCTACAAATTTTGGTGCACTCAGTGAATTATTGGCCCCCGAAAGATCTTCTATAGCAAGTAGTCATCAATGGAAAATAATTTTTTCTTTGGTGGTATATCTACTACCACATGGTGATAATTCATTCGCCCCAGCTTGCCATCATATGAAGCACCTAGTCAGTGCACTATAAGCATTGTCAGTGCAGTATCTTGGACACGTGGCATAATTTTAATAGTTCACCCTACCACAACCTCAGACACATGAGCAATACAAGTTGCTGATTCTATAGCATATGTGGTGACATGTCATCATGCACCAACCACTACGTACATCCCACATGGTGCCCAGTTGGAACCTAGTCATCATGCAACTGTTTATCTCCATATGCTCATGTCAACATTTTGCATCATTAGTAGTGCCATGTAAGTAGACCTATCATTATCCAAGTCATCTATCTATAAAGTATGATTTTGCCACATCACCCATCCATACATTTTTGTATGATGATGATGTCATTATGATGTTAGACTGATGTGATCAGTGGGCTAGAGTATGCTGACATCGTCATTTCTTGAGCCAAAATTTGACAGCCATTTAACTATCATTCTTGGACAAATTTGAACTACTATGGTGACCATATGATCATCAAATTTAATCTTGTCATTTGCAAATGCAACCTCTCTCTAGATTGTTTTTGGTTTTTGCAGTCCAACTTTGGGAGGCCATAACTCAAACATCCAGACTCCAAATTAGGTGCATTTTTTTTGAAATTGGGTAGAATTTCCTAAATTTTTCAATGCTATAGCTCTTTTTTAGTTTTAGTGCAATGATTTGTCAAAATTTTCTTTTTTTGGTGAATGTACTTGTATAATCCTACATTTTTCAACTTCAAATGCTTTGTATGAGCACATCTAGATTCAAAACCAAGTTCTATTTTTTTTGAAAGTGCATTATTTTTCATCTACTTTCTAGATACTTAGTTAGATTATTGGGTTGTGTGGACAAAAGTGTCACTTTCAACAATAGGGTCTTTCTTTGCTTTGTAATGCTTCAAAATTGTAGCACATTTTAAAGTTCCAAATTAAGAAGTTGTAACAAGAAAAATTAGAAGTCTAAGAAAGCCAAAATTGGAAAGTGGCCCATTGTAATCACACTATTGATAAAGTACACAAAGCATCTATTTTGGGGGGGTTTCTTGATTTAATGAAAGGGGGGTGTTCTTGGTATTGTGTTCTCTCTTTATTGCATTTTTCTTTCATTTTCTACATTATGGGTAACTTTAAGTTTCCTAAATTAAATCCTCATAACTATGCTACATGCTCCATAAAAATGTGGTATCATGTAATGCATAATGGAGTTTCACAATATGTAGATGGTACTCTTCCTAAACCAACAAGTGATATTTCATCTTGGGTAGTAATGGATAAGAAAGCCCTAGGTGATATATGTTTGGGGGTTGATGATAAGATCATGTATCAAATCAAGAAGTGTTCTACATCCAAGGAAGCTTGGGATACCCTCGAAAGCCTATATGGTAAAGTGTCTAAAGAAGATGTTTTCAAAATTGAAGATGAGCTTGTCTGCTTGGATCCTAAGTCATATGATTCAATATAGGATTTCATCATCAAGGTGAATGAGCTAAGGATGAAGCTTACTGATTGTGAGAGTTATATCAAAGATGATAGATTGATATATCTCATACATAACAAGCTGCCATTGGAGTATTCCACATTTGTATCTTCTTTTAACACTTCAAAGACTACCTTAGGGTCTACCTATAAGAAAGTCATTTTTGATGAATATGCTGATCTGTTGGATATTGAAGAAAAGAACTTGAAATCAATGGGCATTCTCAAATCACCTTAGTCTAAAGCATTGGTTCAAAACAATGAGGGTTCTCAAAATTTAGCTTGACAATCTTCTACTAAAGGAAACTGTAAGAAGAAATGGAAGAACAAATCAGAGGATGTAGAAAAGACAACACCATCATCCAATCAATAAGGAAAATCCTCAAATTCCAATAAGAAGGGGGACAACAATAAGGATAAAAAGAAGTGTGCTTATTGCAAGAAATTGGGTCATGAAGAGCATGAGTGTTATCTTAAAAATATTGATGAGTTGACCAATATCATGAAGAAAGATAATGTTCCATTGCCTAATGCTTACAAGGATAAAGGGTCTTCTTTAGATTCTAAGGGAAAAGGGCAAGCACTCATGGCTAATTAAAACTCTTCAAAGTAATGGATATTTGACTTAGGTGCCGCTTATCTTATGGTTTCTTCAAAGGAGGATTTTTATTCAATGAAGCAATCAAAGGTACCACACATCTTCATGGGAGATGATAGAAAAATGAAAGTTGAACAAAAAGGAAACATGGAAATGGAGAGTTTTAGGATCTTCTCTATGTTCCAAATCTAAGTTCAAATCTCCTATCAATCTACCAAATCATTCACCTTAGAGATAGACATAGAGTTGAATTCCTTCCAAACTCAGTATAGGTGCATATTCTTAAAGATGACTCATTTGTTGTAGTAGGGAAAGTGAATCACAACAAGAGGTTGTACTCTTTCTCCCATTTTGTGCCCAAGTATCCTTCAATGGCCTTGTTAACACATTCAAATTCAAATTCAAACATGCAATATGGCATGAGCGATATGGACATCTTTCATTCCATTATCTTTAGCAACTTTATGTAAATAAAATAGTCAGAGGTCTACCTCAAATCAACTTTTCTAAGGGTGAATGTTCAACAAATTTAGTGGATATGCATCTAGAGGGGAAGTTACAAAGAGGAAAGTCTTCAAGAGCACCAAGTGTTCTATAGATGTTTCACATGGTATTAGCAGGTCCTTGTGCATTCAGCCAGGGTCGCTACATACTTACCTTTGTCGATGACTTTTCAAGGTACACTTGGGTCTATTTTCTTCATAGCAAGAGTGAAGTGTTGGACAAGTTTCTAGCCTTCAAGACTCATGTAGAATGGAAATCTAGAAATCCATCAAAGTACACTAAATGGATAATGGAAGCATGTATGTGAACAAAAGACTTAAGGACTTTCATAGACTTGTGGGCATTGATCTTCAGACTCTATTAGCATTTAGTCCACATAAGACATATATTGTAGCATTAAGGATCTAAACTCTTAAGTCCATGGAAAGTTGCATGATACATGCCAAGTCTCTAGATCCATCATTAGAAGTCAAAGCAATTAGTAGTGCCACTCACATTCTTAATCATTCTCCTCATCCAACCTTAGATGGAAAAAATCCTTTTGAGGCATGGTACAGAAGAAATCCTATTCTGACACACATCAAAGTCTTTAGTTGTCCTGCATGGGCAAAGATATCTTCCAGTAGATGCAAGGAACAATGACCTTGGCCTTGTACTTTCATTGGCTATGAAGACAATGTGAAGGCATATAGACTGCTAGATCTTGAGATACAACAAATTTTTGTGGAGAAGGATCTCTACTTTGAGGAAAGTTTGCCAAGCTTGTCCTCCACTCCTCTCCACACATCATATCATGTGGAAACTAATAGTGACACCAATGATAGTGCTTCAACAGATGTAGACACATGGAGTTCTATCGACAATTGTAGCAAGAGGTCACTACATCAGTTCAGTCCACATGCATACATTGCCATAGTGATAGGTCCAACACAATAGGGTGCATCTAGTCTTCCAGGTCTAGCTTTAGTGATAGATTTGGGGTACAATATTGATGATCTACCTCTTCTTCTTGATGCAAAAACACCTTCTTCAATTTTTACAAGGGCTCCATATGAATCTCTTGTTCATTCTCTACATGATCAATCATCATAGGTTGAAGTGATTGTGGATACTTATGATCAGTAGTTGCAGAAGGGTTCATCAGTTGTAGAGATAGATAATTCTTTGAGATAGGTTCTTCAACCAATTAAGAAAGTTTTAGAGACATCACTTATCCATGGGATTCTTTCCAAACACAGTGGAAGTGTATCATTTGTACTATTGGCATTGTTTCTTCCTAAGTGGAGGAACACCATTTTGCAGTTTTGGATCAGCTTCTCCATCAGAGCAGTCACTATTTGACATTCTTCTTCGGGGGGAGCCTATCCTATCTCTCTTCCTCTTCTTATCATTCTCTTATGTATATACTAGATGCATGTCATAATGGGGGGGTCTTGATTACTCCATCCATCCATACATCCTTATTTATCTCTCTTTTTGGGGGATGGTTTTTCCCATGAGGTTTTCCCTCTTTATCTGCTTCATGAGAGATTGTATATCATTATGTACATGGGTACATAACATGGCCTAGTAGCTAGGACCCATCTTGCATTTCATCCTAGATTTTGTAAGCTTAAGGGAATTCCCCTAAGTTGCACTTAGGGGGGGGGGGGGTGTTGGTGCAAATAAGTATTTACTTATTACACTTACTTAAGTTTACTTAGGTTAATGACTTATCATGTTTTTGACTTCTATGCATTCTAGAGGCTCTCCAAAGGCCTTTATAAATAGGCACTCCTAGTGTACTCCTGAGTGGCATAGATGGCATATTGAAGGAATATATCATAATTTTGATCATACTTTCTCTATTTGGTTTGCTATTGTGCTTGTGTGTTTGAGCACACTTTTTCTTCTCCTTATTGTCGATTTTTTGGTGATTCTTTTTTTCTTGTTATTAAATCTATCATGATGCTCTAATACCATGTAAGAATTTGGCTTAGGCCAGAATTCACCCAAGACTGAGGAACTCAAACACAAGAACATAGTAGACCAATAGAGAGAGTATGATTAGAATGATGATATTCATTCAATATGCCAATATGCCATTAAAAGAGTACACTAGGAGTGCTTGTATATAAAGGCTTTAGGAGAGTTTCTAGAATACATAGAAGTCAGCATCATGATAAGTCATACAACCAAGCACATGTTTGCCAAATATGGGTTATCCTCCATTAAGCACAGAATTAAGTGTGATCATGTGAGGATAAGCCTACAATGGTGTAGCATGCAAATCAGTGGTGTAGACAACATGTGCTAAATTAGGAGTGTGAATAATTATGTTGTCAATATGACAACTCAATGAATGATGCAAATTCCTGTGTTGTAGACACCATGTGCATAATTAGAGTTCCTTACTTTTGTGAGAGTACACAAAATCCTAAGTGTCTCACCTAAATAAATAATAAAATAATGCAAAATAATTAAATATTGCATTAACCTAAGTAAACTTAAGTAAGTGTAATAAGTAAATACTTATTTACAAAAACACCCCCCCTTAAGTGAAACTTAGAGGAATGCCCTTAAGCTTACAAAAACTAGGATAAAATGCAAGATGGGTCTCAGCTACTAGGCCATGTTAGGTACCCATGTACATAATGATATGCAATCTCTTATAAAGTGGGGAAAGAGGGAAAACCTCATGGGAAAAACCCTCACCCAAAAAGAGAGATAAATAAGGATGGACGGATGGAGTAATCAAGACCCCCCATTATGACATACATCTTGTATATATATAAGAGAATTATGAGAAGAGGAAGAGAGATAGAATAGGCTCCCTCCCAAAAAGAAGAATGCCAACAAATGAAAGCTACTTCGATGAAAAAGTTGGTCCAAGAATGCAGAATGGTGTTCCTTCCCTCAGGAAGAAACAATGGCAAAGGTACAATCCTAAAAATGTATGGTGGCCCTAAAACCTTCTCAAGTATCCTTGTGCTGATGGACCAATCACTATGGTGATGTATGCATATGGACTAAACTGATGCAATGACCTCTCATTGTAATTGTCAATAGAACCCCACGTGTTTGAACCTATTGAAGCACTATTGCTGGTGTCACTATTAGTTTCCACTATGTATGACATGTGAAGAGGAGTAGAGGATAATCTACGTAAACTTTCCTCAAAGTGAACATCCTTCTCCAAAAAAATCTGATGTGTCTCAAGATCCAAGAGTCTGTATGCCTTCACATTATCTTCATAACTAATGAAATTACAAGGTTGAGGTGACTAAGCCTTGCAACTCCTGGAAGATAGGTTTTCCCATGTTGGAAAAATGAACTCTAAGGTGACTTACAACTGGTTTTCTTTTGCATCATGCCTCAAAAGGAGTCTTCCCATCTAAGGCATTATGAGGAGACCTATTAAGTATCTAAATAGCACTACTAATGGCTTCAACTTCTAATGTAAGATCAAGAGACTTGGATTTTATCATACAACTTGCCATAGATTTGAGAGTTTGGATCCTCAAAGCTACAACATCTATCTTATGTAGACTAAATGTTGGAGGAGTCTAAAGATCAATCCCCTCAATTTTGCAAAAGTCTCTAAGTCTTCTGTCTACACATCTGTTCTCATTGTCCACCCTTAGTACCTTGATATCTTTCCTTGACTTGTGCTCAACATGAATCTTGAAGTCTTGAATCTCATGAACCACTTCATTCTTGTGATGAAGGAAGTAGACCAAGTGACTCTGGAAAAGTCATCAACAAATGTGAGTATGTATCAGCCTTGTCTATTTGAAGTCACTGCAAAGGTTCCTGCTAAAACCATCTGAACTAGCTAAAGAACAACTGGAGCTCTAGAAGACTTCCCTTTATCATACTTCTCCTTGAGATTAATATCCATTCAACATGATGAACATTCTCCCTTAGAAAAGTTGATGTTTGGTAGACCTTTGACCATATGTTTTGAGAAAAGGTGCTGAAGAGATTAGAAGTCAAGGTGACCAAACTGCTCATGCCATAAGTTCATTTGTGAAGTAGAGTGAGTCAACAAGGCTTGAGAAGGAGACTTAGGCATGGGAGAAGAAATAAAGCCTCTTGTCATCATTGACTTTCCCCACTACAACCAATGAATCATCTCAAAGACTTCACCACCATCATTGAATTTGGAAGGAACTCAACTCTATGTCCATCTCTGAGGTGAGTGATTTGGTAGATTGATATAAAATTTGAACTTAGGTTTGGAATATAGAGAACATTTTGAAACTCTTGATTTTCCATCTCCATGTTTCCTTTCCCTTCAACTTCCATTTTTCTATCATCTCCCATGAAGATATGTAGTACCTTTAACTATTTCATTGAAGAAAAATCCTCCTTTGAAGAACCCATGTGATATGAGGAACTTGAGTCAAATATCCATTCCTTTGAAGAGTTTGAATTTTCCATGAGTGTTTTCCCTTTTCCCTTTGAATCTGAAGAAGACCCTTTATCCTTATAAGCATTGGGTAATTCAATATTATGTTTCTTCATGATGTTGGTCAACTCATCAATCTTCTTAAGATAACACTCATGCTCTTCATGACTTGACTTCTTGCCATAAGTGAACTTCTTCTTCTCCTTATTTTTTTCCCCTTTCTTGTTGAAATTTGAGGACTTTCCTTGTTGATTGGATTGTGGTGTTTTCTTTTTTGCATCCTCTAATTTGTTCTTCCATTTCTTCTTACCCTTTCTTTTATTTGAAGACTTTCTAGTTGAATTTTGAGAACCTTCATTATTGGCCACCAATGCTTTAGACTAAGGTGATTTGAGAATCCCCATTGATTTCAACTTATTTTCTTTAGTATCCAATAGATAAACATATTCATCAAAAGTGACATTCTTATAGGTAGACCCTAAGGTAGTCTTTGAGGTGTTAAAAGAAAATAAAAATGTGGAATACTCTAATGGTAGCTTGTTATATATGAGATATATCAATCTGTCATCTTTGATGGAACTCCCACAATTAGTAAGCTATGTCCTTAGTTCATTCACCTTGATGATGAAATCCTATATTGAGTCATATGACTTAGGATCTAAGGAAACAAGCTCATCTTCAATTTTGAACACATCCTCTTTAGGCACTTTACCATAAAGGTTTTCGAGGGTATCCCAAGCTTCCTTGGATGTAGAACACTTCTTAATTTGATATATGATCTTATCATCTACCCCCAAACATATATCACCTAGGGCTTTCCTATCCATTGCTACCCAAGCTGAAATATCACTTGCTGAAACTTTATCACCTACTAGTTTAGAAAGAGTACCATCTACATATTGTGAAACTTCATTATGCATTAAGTGATACCACATTTTGATGGACCATGTAGCATAGTTATGAGGAGTTAATTTAGGAAACTTGAAGTTTCCCATAATGCAAAAAATAAAAGAAAATTGTACAAAAGAGAGAACACAACACCAAGAACACCCCCCCTTTTCACTAAATCAAGAAAGGGGACAACAATAAGAACAAGAAGTTGGTTTTTTTAGATATATTTATTGTTGGGACAATAATAAGAAGTTGGATTTTGTAGCTATATTTATTATTGGGAAAACAATAAGGAGAAGAAAAAGTGTTCCTATTGATTCTTGTTGATCATGTAGAGCATCATGAGTATATTTTCTAACTCATTGATTCTTTTTGTCATGGTGTAAATAAGTATTTACTTATTACACTTACTTAAGTTTACTTAGGTTAATGAATTATTTTATTATTTATTTAGGTGAGACACTTAGGAGTTTGTGTACTCTCATAGAAGTGTGCAACTCTAATTATGCACATGGTGTCTACAACATAGGAGTTTGCATCATTCACTGAGTTGTCATGTTGACAACATAGTTATTTGCACTTCTAATTAAGCACATGTTGTCTACACCATTGATTTGCATGCTACACCATTGTAAGCTTATCCTCATATCATTGCACTTAATTCCATGCTTAATGGAGGATAACCCATTTCTGGTGGACATGTGCCTAGTTGTATGAAATATCATGATGCTAACTTCTATGCATTCTAGAAGCTCCCCTGAGGCCTTTATATACAAGCAGTCCTAGTGTACTCTTGTAATGGCTATATAGCATATTGAATGAATTTATCATCATTCTGATCATACTCTCTCTATTGGTCTACTGTTGTGCTTGTGTGTTTGAGTTCCTTGGTCTTGGGTGTATTCTAGCCTAAGCCAAATTCTTACATGGTAGCAGAGATTGAAGAGATTCTCTACACATAGTTATTTGAGACTGTTCATACTTATGCACCTTGACCTAAATCCAGCAGATCCACATAAATTTAGAGCATCTAGAGCTAGATATGAGCTCACCATTACATCTAGAGCATCAATTTGATGAAGATTGACTATAAATTTTCCTATACTATGTGAAAGTTGATCATGAGGCAAACAAATTTTGCAAATAAGAACCTAGAGGCCCCAATTTGTAGTTCGAGTATGGTCATTTTCGGATCTACTTAATTGTATGTTCTAAATTATTTTAATTCCCTATTTTTTCAATTTTATTTTCAAAATTATTTGCCCAATCAGACATTCCATCAGAGAAATTGTTTTTGCAGAACTGGGCTATCAGATCTTGACTCTGCAATTTTGGATTATTTTATTATTATTGCAGTGTGTACTCAATCAACATGCTTATTATTACTCTGCAAGTCATATAATCAATTTTTAGCTCATTATTAAATCATCAAGTCATACCTCTACAATTAATTAGTGGGCATAAATTAGGCACTGTAACCTAGAGAAATTATTCCATGCGGTCATCAATTTATTTTTCGATAGATAACAACACATGCAACATACCTACCAGCGGTCCCAAAATTCTAGCAGACAGGGCAATTTACTTAATCCCTCCATCCCTAGTATTTTATACCACTTGGTATTCACCAAACCCATGAATGTGGGATAATTCATAGGTTTTCAGTGGTGTGTTAATAGTCTAGCTTGGGAAATAGTAAACTAGCATCACTAAACAACCTCCAATGAACCTATTCCTCCAACATCATAGAAAGATTCCATTGGCCGTTGCAAAATATTTCATTCAGTATTAAGATTCTGGTGATAATAACCCCTACATGTGGTCAAACTACTATCTCCAGCCAAAGACACATGGTAGTTTATAATTTGCATACACGAACAATACATAGTACATGACACGTGGGTAGTGACCTCTATGTGTTCACTAGCTCAACGACCTGTAAGCAGATCTCTTTTCACCACATGGTAGACCAATCAACACCAATTGTATGCCCACATGTCATTGAATGTATATCTAGTCATTACACTATCAATTGTACAATTTTTTCCACATCACCTATTTGTACATTTTCATATGATGATGATGTCATTATGATATCATGTTGATGTCACCAATGGGCTAGAGTACAATGACATCATCATTTACTTAGCCTAAATTTGATAGCCATATGACCATCATTCTTGGCCAAATTTGAACTACTATGATGACCATATGACTGTCAAATTTAACTTCATCATTCATTGATGCAACCCCTCTCTAGATTATTTTTCATTTTTGTAGTCTGACTTTGGGAGGTCATAACTTAGATATTTGAACTCCAAATTAGGTGCAATTTTTTTTGAAATTGGGTAGAATTTCATAAAATTTTCAATTTTGCAACTCTTTTCTAGTTTTGGTGCAAGGATTTGTCTAAATTTGCATTTTTTTGGAGACTATACCTGCATAACCCTATATTTTACAACTTCAAATGCTTTGTACGGGCATATCTGTATTCAAAAGTAGGTTCTATTTTTTTTGAAAGTATGTTATTTTTCATCTACTTTTGAGATCCTTATTCAGATTGTGGGTTGTGTGGACAAAGGTGTCACTTTTAGCAATAGGGCCTTTGTTTGCTTTGTTCAGAATTGTAGCACATTGTAAAGTTCCAAATTTGTAATCTATTAAGAAGTTGTAACAAGAAAAATTAGAAGTTCACGAAGGCCAAAATTGGCAAGTGGCCCATTGTAATCACACTATTGATAAAGTACCCAAATCATCTATTTTGGGGTGGTTTCTTGATTTAGTGAAAAGGGGGGGTGTTCTTGGTATTGTGTTATCTCTTTATTGCATTTTTCTTTCATTTTCTACATTATGGGTAACTTTAAGTTTCCTAAATTAACTCCTCATAAATATGCTACATGGTCCATAAAAATGTGGTATCGCTTAGTGCATAATGGAGTTTCACAATATGTAGATGGCACTCTTCCTAAACCAGTAGGTGATAATGTATCAACAAGTGATATTTCAGCTTGGGTAGCAATGGATAGGAAAGCCCTAGGTGATATATGTTTGGGGGTTGATGATAAGATCATGTATCAAATCAAGAAGTGTTCTACATCCAAGGAAGCTTGGGATACCCTCGAAAGCCTATATGGTAAAATGTCTAAAGAGGATTTTTTCAAAATTGAAGATGAGCTTGTCTCCTTAGATCCTAAGTCATATAATTCAATACAAGATTTCATCATCAAGGTGAATGAACCAAGGACAGATTTTACTAATTGTGGAAGTCCAATCAAAGATAACAAGCTTCCATTGGAGTATTCCACATTTGCATCTTCTTTTAACACCTCAAAAACTACCTTAGGGTTTGCCTACAAAAAAGTCACTTTTGATGAATATGTTAAACTATTGGATGATGAAGAAAAGAATTTGAAATCAATGGGGATTCTCAAATCACCTTAGTCTAAATCATTGGTGGCCAATAATGAGGGTTTACAAAATTTAGCTAGACAGTCTTCAAATAAAGGAAATGGTAAAAAGAAATGGAAGAACAAATCTGAGGATGCAGAAAAGATAACACCACAATCCAATCAACAAGGCAAGTCCTTGAATTCCAACAAGAAAGGGGACAACAATAAGGAGAAGAAAATGTGTGTCTATTGCAAGAAATTGGGTCATGAAGAGCATTAGTGTTATCTCAAGAAGATTGATGAGTTGACTAATATCATGAAGAAACATAATGTTCCATTGCCTAATGCTTATAAGGATAAAGGGTCTTCTTCATATTCTAAGGGCAAAGGGCAAGCACTCATGGCTAATTCAAACTCTTCAAAGGAATGGTTATTTGACTTAGGTGCCTCTTATCATATGGGTTCTTCAAAGGATGAATTTTCTTCAATGAAGCAATCAAAGGTATCGCACATCTTTGGTAGAGATGATAGAAAAATGAAAGTTGAAGGGAAAGGAAATGTGTAAATGGAAAATGGAGAGTTTCAGGATGTTCTCTATGTTCTAAACCTAAGTTCAAATCTCCTATCAATCTACCAAATCACACACCTTAGAGATGGACATAGAGTTGAATTCCTTCTAGACTCAGTATAGGTGCATAGTCTTAAAGATGACTCATTGGTTGTAGTGGGGAAAGTAAATCATAAAAAAAGGTTGTACTCTTTCTCTCATTTTTTGCCCGAGCCTCCTTCAAAGGCCTTGTTATCTCAATCAAATTCAAACATGCACTTATGGCATTAGTAGTATGGTCATCTTGAATTTCACTACCTTTAGCAAGTTTGCACAAATAGAATGGTCAAAGATCTACCTCAAATCAACTTTTCAAAGGGTGAATGTTCAATAGATTCAATGGATATGCATCCAAAGGGGAAGTTATAGAGAGGGAAGTCTTGAAGAGCACAAGGTGTTCTAAAAATGGTTCATGTAGTATTAGTAGGTCCTTTTGCATTCCACCAGGGTCACTACATATTGACTTTCATTGATGACTTTTCAATATATACTTGGGTCTATTTTCTTCATAATACGAATGAAGTGTTGGACAAGTTTCTAGCCTTCAAGACTCGTGTAGAATGGAAATATAGGAAAGCCATCAAAGTTCTCTAAATGGACAATGGAAGCATGTATGTGAAGAGAAGACTTATAGACTTTTGTAGACTTGAGGGCATTAATCTTTAGACTCCATCAACATTCAATCCACATAAGATAGATATTGCAACATTGTGGATCTGAACTCTTAAGTCTATGGCAAGTTGCATGATACATGCCAAGTCTTTAGGTCTATCATTGGAATTTGAAGCAATTAGTAGTGCCACTCACATTCTTAATTGTTCTCCTCATCCAACCTTAGATGGAAAAACTCCTTTTGAGGCATGGTGTGGCAAAAAACCTATTGTGACACACTTTAGAGTCTTTAGTTGTCTTTCATGGGTAAAGATATCTTCCAGGGGATGCATGGAATAGTCACCTTGGCCTTGTACTCTCATTGGTTATGAAAATAGTGTGAAGGCATACAAAATTCTAGATCTTGAGACACATCAAATTTTTGTGACGGATGTCTACTTTGAGGAAAGTTCACCAAGCTTGTCCTCTACTCCTCTCTGCACATCATATCATGTGGAAATTGATAGTGACACTAGTGATAGTTTTTCCACAGATTCAGACAGGTGCAGTTCTATAAAAAATTATAGTGAGAGGTCGTTACATTAGTTCAGTCTGCATGCATACATCACCACAGTGATAGGTCCAATAGAACAGGGTACATCTAGTCTTCTAAGTCCAGATTCAGTGTCAAATTTGGGTGATAGTATTGATGATCTACATCTTATTCTTGATGCAAAAACACCTTCTTTAGTTGTCAAGAGGGCTCCATCTAAATCTCTTATTCATTCTCTACATGATCAATCATCATAGTTTGAAGTGACTGTAGATACTTATGATCAATAGTTGCAGCAGAGTTCTTCATTAGTTGCAAAGATAGATAGTTTTTTGAGATAGATTCTCTAGCTAGTTGAGAAGGTTTCAAAGACATCACTTATCTATGGGATTCTTTCTACACATAGTGGAAGTGTCTCATTTGTACCCTTGGCCTTGTTTCTTCCTAAGGGTAGGAACACCATTTTGCAGTCTTGGATCAACTTCTTCATCGAAATAGTCACTATTCAACATTCTTCTTTGGAGAGGGAGCCTATTCTGTCTCTCTTCCTCTTCTTATCATTATCTTATGTATATACTAGATGTATGTCATAATGGGGGGGGGGGGTCTTGATTAATCCATCCATCCATACATCCCTTTTTATCTCTCTTTTTGGGGGAGGGTTTTTCGCATGAGGTTTTCCCTCTTTCTCTGTTTTATGAGAGATTGCATTTGCATTATGTACATGGGTAGGTAACATGGCCTAGTAGCCAGGACCCATCCTGCATTGCATCCTAGATTTTGTAAGCTTAAGGGTATTCCCCTAAGTTGCACTTAAGGGGGGGTGTTCGTGTAAATAAGTATTTACTTAGTACACTTATGTTTACTTAGGTTAATGCATTATTTTATTATTTATTTAGTTGAGACATGTAGGAGTTTTTGTACTCTCACACATGGTGTCTACAACATAGAAGTTTGCATCATTCACTAAGTTGTCATGTTGACAACATAGTTATTCACACTCCTAATTAAGCACATATTGTCTATACCACTAATTTGCATGCTACACCATTGTAGGCTTATCCTCACGTCATCACACGTAACTTTTTGCTTAATCAAAGATAACCCATATCATACTAAGGAATATTTATTAATTTTGCAAGATATTATTTCAATACACAGGCATCTACAATTAATATTATATGGGTCGTCCAACATAGAAATTTGGCTGAACAATCAAAGTTTGATAGGCTCATACCATGCCATGCTTTCAATCCACTGTTGACCTTTTCTATTTCAAATAAGTGCGGCTCATTTATCTTATATAGCTCTGAATTAGATGTTCCCACTAGTGTGGGATTAATCAACAAAATTTTGGCGCACTCATTGAATTACTAGCCCTTGAAACATCTTCTCTAACAAGTAGTCATTGATGGAAAATAACTTTGTCTTTGGTAGTATATCTACTACCACATGGTGATAATTTCTTTGCCCTAGTTGGCCATCATATCAAGTTCCTAGTTAGCATATTGTGAGCATTGTCAATGCAGTATCCTAGACATGTGGCATAATATCCATAGTTTGCCTTGCCACAACCTCAGTCACATGAGCAATACAAGTCACTGACTCTAATATACGTGGCAACATATCACCCTATGCCAACCACTACACACATGCCACACGGTGCCTAGTTGGAACCCAGTCAGCATTCGATTGTTTATCTCTATATGCTCACATCAACATTTTGCATCATCAGTAGTGCCACATAAGCAACCTTGTCATCATCCAAGTCATCTATTTGTATAGTATAATTTTTTCCACATCACCCATTTGTACATTTTCATACGATGATGATTTCATTATGACATCACACTAATTTCATCAGTGGGTTAGAGTATGTTGATGTCATCATTTCTTGAGCCTAAATTTGCTAGCCATCTAATCATCATTCCTGGCCAAATTTGAACTACTATAATGGCTATATGACAGTCAAATTTAACCCCATCATTTGCTGATGTAACCCCTCTCCATATTGTTTTTGGTTTTTGTAGTCCAACTTTGGGAGGCCATAACTCAGACATTTGGACTCCAAATTAGGTGTGATTTTTTAAAAAATTGGGTAGAATTTCCTAAAAATTTTATTGGTGTAGCTTTTTTTTGGCTTTGGTTAATAGATTATTCAAAATTTGCATTTTTTGGTGACTGTACCTGCATAATCCTACTTTTTGCAACTTCAAATGCTCTATACAAGCACATCTAGAGTCAAAGATAGGTTCTATGAAAGTGCATTATTTTTTGTCTACTTTCTAGATCTACTATTAGATTGTAGTGTTGTGTGGACAAAAGTGTCACTTTCAGAAATAGGGCCTTTATTTGCTTTCTAATGCTTCAAAATTGTAGCACATTGTAAAGTTCTAGATTTGTACTCTATTTAGAGGTTGTAACAAGAAAAATCAAAAGTCCATGAAGGCCAAAATTGGCAAGTGGCCCATTATAATTGCACTACTAATAAAGTTCCCAAAGCATCTATTTTGGAGGGGTTTCTTGATTTAGTGGAAAGGGGGTGTGTTCTTGGTGTTGTGTTCTCTCTTTTCTACACTTTTCTTTCATTTTTTGCATTATGGGTAACTTTAAGTTTCCTAAATTAACTCCTTATAACTATGCTACATGGTCCATAAAAATGTGGTATCACTTAATGCATAACAGAGTTTCACAATATGTAGATGGTACTCTTCCTAAACTAGTAGGTGATAATGTATCAGCAAGTGATATTTCAACTTGGGTAGCAATGGATAGGAAATCCCTAGGTGATATATGTTTGGGGGTAGATGATAAGATCATGTATCAAATCAAGAAGTGTTCTACATCTAAGGAAGCTTGGGACACCCTCGAAAGCCTATATGATAAAGTGTCTGAAGAGGAGGTTTTTAAAATTCAAGATGAGCTTGTCTCCTTAGATCCTAAGTCATATGATTCAATACAGGATTTCATCATCAAGGTGAATGAACTAAGGACAAAGCTTACTGATTGTGGGAGTTCTATCAAAGATGATAGAATCATCTATCTTATACATAAAAAGTTTCCATTGGAGTATTCCACATTTGTATCTTCTTTTAACAACTCAAAGACTACCTTAGGGTCTACCTATAAGAAAGTCACTTTTGATGAATATGTTGATCTGTTGGATACTGAAGAAAAGAAGTTGAAATGAATGGGGATTCTTAAATCACCTTAGTCTAAAGCATTGGTGGAAAATAATGAGGGTTCTCAAAATTTAGCTAGTTAGTCTTCTACTAAAGGAAAGGGTAAGAAGAAATGGAAGAACAAATTAGAGGATGCAAAAAAGACAACACCATCATCCAATCAACAAGGCAAGTCCTCAAATTCCAATAAGAAGGGGGACAACAATAAGGAGAAGAAGAAGTGTGCTTATTGCAAGAAATCGGGTAATGAAGAACATGAGTGTTATCTTTAAAAGATTGATGAGCTGATGATTATCATGAAGAGACATAATGTTGCACTACCTAATGCTTACAAGGAGAATGGGTCCTCTTTAGATTCAAAGGGAAAAGGGAAAGCACTCATGGCTAATTCAAACTCTTCAAAGGAATGGATATTTGTCTTAGGTGCCTCTTATCATTTGAGTTCTTCAAAGGAGGATTTTTCTCTAATGAAGCAATCAAAGGTACCACACATCTTCTGTGGAGATGATAGAAAAATAAAAGTTGAAGTGAAAGGAAATGTAGAAATGGAAAATGAAGAGTTTGAAAATGTTCTCTATGTTCCAAACCTAAGTTCAAATCTCCTATCAATCTACCAAATCACTCACCTCGGAGATGGAACTATCAATAGAACCCCATGTGTCTAAATCCATTGAAGCACTATTTCTGGTGTGACTATTTTTTTCCACATTGTGTGATGTTTGGAGAGGAGTAGAGGACAAGCTTGGTGAACTTTCCTCAAAGTATACATCCTTTTCCACAAAAAATTGATTGTCTCAAAATCCAATAGTTTGTATGCCTTCACACTATCTTCATAACCAATGAAAGTACAAGGCCAAGGTGACTGTGCATTGCACCCCTTGGAAGATACCTTTGCCCATGTAGGACAACTAAAGAATCCAAAGTGTGTCACAATAGGTTTTCTACCACACCATGTCTAAAAAGGAGCTTTTCCATCTAAGGTTGGATGAGGAGAATGATTTAGAATGTGAGTGGCACTAGAGATTGCTTCGACTTCTAATGATGGATCTAGAGACCTTGCATGTATCATGCAACTTGCCATAGATTTGAGAGTTTGGTTCCTCAAACCTGCAACATCTATCTTATGCAGACTAAATGCTAGAGGAGTTTGAAGATCAATTCCCTCATGTCTAGAAAAGTCTAGAAGTCTTCTATTCACATACATGCTTCCATTGTCCATTCAAAGAACTTTGATGGCTTTCCTAGATTTGCATTCTACACGACTATTGAAGGCTAGAAACTTTTCCAACACTTCATTCTTGTTATGAAGAAAGTAGACCCAAGTGTATCTTGAAAATTAATCAACAAAGATAAGTATGTAGTGACCCTATCTGAATGCAAAAGGACCTGGTAATACTATATGAACCATCTATAGAACACCTGGTGCTCTTGAAGACATCACTTTTTGTAACTTCCCCTCTTGATGCATATCCACTAATTTTTTTGAACATTTTCCCTTAGAAAAGTTGATTTGAGGGAGACCTTTGACCATTCTATTTGTGCAAAGTTGCTAAAGATAGTAGGACTCAAGATGACAATACTGCTCATGCCATAATTACATGTTTGAATTTGATTGTGATAACAAGGTCTTTGAAGGAGACTTGGGCACAAAATGGGAGAAATAGTACAACCTTCTATTATGATTCACTTTCCCCACTACAACCAAGGAATCATCTTTAAGACTGTCCACCTTTACTGAGTCTGGAAGGAACTCAACTCTATGTCCATCTTTGAGGTGAGTGATTTGGTAGATTGATAGGAGATTTGAACTTAGGTTTGGAACATAGAGAACATTTTGAAACTCTCCATTTTCCATATCCATGTTTCTTTTCCCTTCAAATTCCATTTTTCTATCATCTCCCATGAAGATGTTTGGTACCTTTGATTGCTTCATTGAAGAAAAATCCTCCTTTGAAGAACCCATGTGATATGAGGCACCTAAGTCAAACATTCATTCCTTTGAAGAGTTTGAATTTGCCACGAGTGCTTTCCCTTTTCCCTTTTAATCTAAAGAAGACTCTTTATCCTTATAAGAATTAGGCAATGGAACATTATGTTTCTTCATGATGTTGGTCAACTCATCAATCTTCTTAAGATAACACTCATGCTCTTCATGACCCAATTCATGTTGGTCAACTCATGTAAGAATTTTCCTACTGGCAAAATTCACCCAAGAACTAAGAACTCAAACACAAGGAAAATTGTAGACCAAGAGAGAGAGAGTATGATTAGAATGATGATATATTTAATATGCCATGCAAAAGTATGCTAGGAGTGCCTATATATAAAGTCCTCTGAGATAAATCTAGAATGCTTTGAAGTTAGCACCATGATATGTCATACAACCAAGCACATGTCCACAAGATATGGGTTATCCTCCACTAAGCATGAAAGTATGTGAGATGATGAGAGGATAAGCCTACAAAGATGTGATATGAAAATTAGTGTTGTAAAAACCATGTGCTAAAATAGAGTTGTGTACTCCTGTGTTGTTAACATGACAACTCAAAAAGGTGCAAAAACTCCTAAGTGTCTTACAAAATAAAAATTATTAAATAATGCAAAATAATAAAATAATGCATTAACCTAAGTAAACTTAAGTGTAAATAGTAAATATGTATTTACACCAACACCCCCCATTAAGTGAAACTTAGGGGAATTCCCTTAGGCTTACCAAAACTAGGATGAAATGCAAGATGGGTCCTAGCTACTAGGCCATGTTAAGTACCCATGTACATAATGAAAATGTAATCTCTCATAAAGTGGAGAAAGAGGGAAAACCTCATGGGAAAAACCTTTCTCCAAAAAGATTGATAAATAGGGATGCATCAATGGATAGAGTAATCAAGACCCCCCTATTACAACATACATCCAGTATATACATAAGAGAATGATGAGAAGAGGAAGAGGGATAGAATAGGCTCCCTCCCTAAAAGAAGAATGCCAAAAAGTGAAAGCTGGTCTAATGAAGAAGCTGGTCCAAGAATGTAGAATGGTGTTCCTCCCCTTAGGAAGAAAAAATAAAAAAGATACAATCTTGAAGATCAATGGTAGCCCTAAAACTTACTCAAGTATCCCTATGCTAATGCTGATGTTCACCCCTTCCAACTATGCTAAAAAGAATGAATGCACATTTGGCAAGGATGTCTGTTGAACTTATTCCATTAAACCATTTGTCTCATCAACTGACAAAGAGACCTCTGCCAATTGTTGTTCATAAGGATCCACAATCATGCCAACTTGTACAGATTAAACATGTAGAGAATGGACATGAGGGTCAGAGTGAGCCCTCAAAAAAACTATAGAAGGATCACCTTCATCAATGAGAAGATTTAAATCCTCAAATTTGTCTCCCAAGTCAACTGAAGTTGGAGTTGGAAGATTAGATGTACCATGCTATGTTGGACCTTTTACTGTGGCAATATAAGCATGTGGACTAGACTGATGATTTGACTTCTCACTATAACTGTCAATAGAACCCCATGTGTTTGAACTTATTGAAGCACTATCACTGGTGTCACTATCAATTTCCATTATATATGATCTACGAAGAGGAGTAGAGGATAAGCTAGTGAAATTTCCTCAAAGTGAATGTCCTTCTCCACAAAAATATCATGAGTCTCTAGATCCATAAGCCTATAAGTATTCACATTGTCTTCATAACTGATGAAGGTACAAGGCCTAGGTGTTAGTGCCTTGCAACTCCTAGAAGATAGGTTTGTCCATGCTAGACAACCAAAGACTCTAAGGTGACTCAAAACTATTTTTCTATCACACCATGCCTCAAAAGGAGTCTTCCCATCGAAGGCATTATGAGGAGACTTGTTATGTATGTGAGAAGCATTGCTAATGGCTTCAACTTCTAATGTAGGATCAAGAGAATCAGATTTTATCATTCAAATTTCCATGATTTTGAGAGTCCTAATCCTCATAGCTACAAAAATTTTCTTGTATGGACCTAATGTTGGTGGGTTCTGAAGATCAATCCCCTCAATTTTGCAAAAGTTTGTAAGTCTTCTATCTACATATTTGTTCTCATTGTCCACCCTTAGTACCTTGATGGCTTTCCTTGACTTGTGTTCAACATGAGTCTTGAAGTCTTGAAGCTTATGAACTACTTCATTCTTATGATGAAGGAAGTAGAACCAAATGAATCTGGAAAAGTCATCAAAAAATGTGAGTATGTAGTGGCCTTGGCTGACTAAAGTCACTGCAAAGGATCCTACTAAAACCATGTGAACTAGCTGAAGAATAATTAGAGCTCTAGAAGACTTCCCTTTATCATACCTCTCCTTGAGATTCATATCCATTGAACATGATGAAAATTCTCCCTTAGAAAAGCTGATGTTTGGTGACCTTTGATGATATGTTTTGAGCCAAGTTGTTGAAGAGAGTTGAATTCAAGGCAACCAAATTGCTCATGCCATAAGTTGATTTGAGAAGTAGAGTGAGTCAACAAGGCTTGAGAAGGAGACTAAGGAACAAAATGGGAGAAGGAATAAAGCCTCTTGTCATCATTGACTTTCCCCACTACAACTAATGAATCATCTCAAAGACTTCACACCATCACTGAATCTGGAAGGAACTCAACTTTATGACCATCTCCAAGGTGAGTGATTTGGTAAATTGATAAGAGATTGGAGCTAAGGTTTGGAATGTAGAGAACATCCTTGAATTCCCTATTTTCCATTTCCACATGTCCTTTCCCTTCAAATTCCATTTTAGTATCATCTCCCACAAAGACGTGTGGTACCTTTGACTGCTTCAATGAAGAAAAGTCTTCCTTTGAAGAATCAATATGGTAGGAGGCACCTGAGTCAAGTATCCATTCTAAATAAGAACTTGTGTTTGCCATGAGTGCTTTCCCTTTACCCTTTGAAGAGGTTTGAGTAGAATCCTTGGAAGTACTTGGCACTTGAATTCTATTCTTCTTGAGTAGATTTTCTAACTCATCAATTCTTTTTATCTTGCAATGATGCTTGTCATGATTTGGATTTTTGCAATATGCACAAAAGAGTTTGTCCTTATTTTCATTACTTCCCTTCTTGTTGGAAGAAGAACCACCTTGTTGAGAGGAGGATTGTCATGTTTTCTGCTTCCACTACTTCTTGTTGTTGTTGCTTTTCCCTCCTTGACTTGATTTGTGCTCATCACTAGCCACCAAGGCTTTGGTATTTGATGACTTGATAAGTCCTAAATCCATAAAGTGAGATTGTTCAACAATCAACATCTTTGAAAATGCATCAAATGAAGGCTTCTAGTAAGTAGATCCCATGGTCAACCAATGAGTATTGAAACTCAAAACAAAGGAAGTGTACTTAGAAGGTAACCTCTTTAGGATGTGATGAATCAACTTGTCATCCTTCATGGGATTTCCACAATCTTTTAGAAGTGCCCTATACTCATTGGCTTTGATGATGTAATTTTGAATTGTGTCAAAATTCTTTGGATCCAAGAGAAGAAGATCATCTTCAATCTGAAATCCCTTTTCTTCATCTATCTTACCATACAATGACTCAAGTTTATCCCAAGCTTCTTTAGAGTCTAAACAATTTTTAAAGTGAAAGAAAAGATCCCCATGTACACAATTTTTGATAACTCCTAAATCTTGTCGGTCTTGAATTTTCCAATCAATGAGTACTTTAGCATCAAAAGGTTTAGGAATTTTACCATCAACATAAATACTATATCCTTTTTTCATTAATCTACTCCATGCAATATCTTTCCATGTAGTATAGTTGTGTGAAGTTAGAGGAGGACATTTAAAACCCATGATATGGAAAATGAAAAGAGCACAATAGAGAGACACGAAAAACATAGTACACACCCCCCCCCTTTTCACTCAATCAAAAGAACCCCACAAAAGAGATTTTTTTGACACTTTATAAGTAGTGCATGTACAATAGGCCACTTGTCAAAATGAACAAAGTGGACTTTCTAATTTTTCTTTTACAATTTCTTTATGAGGCTGAAATCTATCACTAAGCATTGGAGCTCAGATTTACAAGAATTTTGAAAAGTAATCAAAGCTTTACAATGCTAAAAAAGGCATAATTCTAAAAGTGATATTTTTCTCCACACAACCCTAGAATCTAACTTTAGATCTAGAAAGTAGATGAAAAAATACACACTTTCAAAAAAAAAAACCTGAAAAGTGAATAGATGTGCCCATACAGAGCATTTTAAGTTGCAAAATGTAGCATTATACAGGTATAGTTGCCAAAAAATGTAATTTCTAAAAAAATTGTGCACCAAAACCAAAAAACAACACCATCACTAGAAAATTTAGGAAATTCTACCCAATTTCAAAAAATATTGCACTTGAATCAGAGTTTGGATGTCCAAGTTATGGGCTTGCAAAGTTAGGCTGCCAAACTGAAAAGCAATTTGGAGAGGGGTTTGGAGCAATAACTATGAGTCTAAATTTGATAGTCAAATAGTTGTTGCAATAGTTGTAAAATGACTAGGTTTGATGGTCAAATGGCCATCAAATTTAACCTACTAAAAAGATGATGTCAGCCAAAAAATCTGCACAAGATAGATGTTGCAACTATGAGGATTAGGACAAAAAGAATTGATGAGTTAGAAAATCTACTTAGAAAGAATAGATTTTAAGTGTTAGGTACAAAAAGAATTTGCACTTGGTTAAATAAGTAAATAATTTTTTACTTATTACACTTACTTAAGTTTACTTAGGTTAATAAGTATTTACCTATATAAATTGGTCATGTAGAGAATGGACAAGTCAAACCAAAGTTACATAAGAATCAACAAGGCAAGTCCTCAAATTCCAACAAGAAATGGGAAAACAATAAGGAGAAGAAAAATTGTGCCTATTGATCAAAATAATCAACAAGGCAAGTCCTCAAATTCCAACAAGAAAGGGACAACAATAAAGAGAAGAAAAAGTGTGCCTATCGCAAGAAATTGGGTCATGAAGAGCATGAGTGTTGTCTTAAGAAGATTGATGAGTTGACCAATATTATGAAGAAACATAATGTTCCATTGCCTAATGCTTATAAGGATAAAGGGTCTTCTTTAGATTTTAAGCGCAAAGGGCAAGCACTCATGGCTAATTCAAATTCTTCAAAGGAATGGATATTTGACTCAAGTGCCTCTTATCATATGGGTTCTTCAAAGGAGGATTTTTCTTCAATGAAGCAATCAAAGGTACTACACATCTTCATGGGAGATGATAGAAAAATTAAAGTTGAAGGGAAAGGAAATGTGGAAATGGAAAATGGAGAGTTTCAAGATGTTCTCTATGTTCCAAACCTAAGTTCAAATATCCTTTCAATCTACCAAATTACTCACCTCGGAGATGGACATAGAGTTGAGTTCCTTCCAAACTGAGTATAGGTGCACAGTCTTAAAGAAAACTCCTTGGTTACAATGGGGAAAGTGAATCATAACAACAGGATATACTCTTTCTCTCATTTTGTACCCAAGTATCCTTTAAAGGCCTTGTTAACACAATCAAATTCAACAATGCAATTATGGCATGAGTGGTATGGTCATCTTGACTTCCACTACCTTTAGCAACTTTGCACAAATAGAATGGTGGAAGGTCTACATCAAATCAACTTTTACAAGGGTGAATGTTCAACAAATTTAGTGGATATGCATCCAGAGGGGAAGTTACAAAGAGGGGAGTCTTCAAGAGCACCAGGTGTTCTATAGATGGTTTAGATGGTATTAGTAGGTCCTTTTGTAGTTAGCTAGGGTCACTACATACTTACCTTCATTGATGAATTTTCAAGGTACACTTGGGTCTATTTTCTTTATAATAAGAATGAAGTGTTGGACAAGTTTCTAGCCTTCAAGACTCATGTTGAACAAAAATCCAAGAAATCCATCAAAGTACTCCAAATGGACAATGGAAGCATGTATGTGAACAAAAGACTTATGGAATTTTGTAGACATGAGGGAATTTATCTATAGACCCCACCAGCATTTAGTCTGCATAAGATAGATGTTGTAGCTTTGAGGATCTAAATTCTTAAGTCTACAAAAAGTTGCATGATACATGACAAGTCTCTAGATCCATCATTAGAAGTCAAAACAATTAATAGTGCCACTCAGATTCTTAATCATTCTCCTCATCTAGCCTTAGATGGAAAAACTAATTTAATCAGTTCATTAGTTTAGTCCACATGCATATATAGCCATAGTGATAGGTCCAACATAGTAGGGTACATCTAGTCTTCCAGGTATAGGTTCAGTGATAGATTTGGGGGATACTATTGATGATTTGCCTCTTCTTTTTGATCCAAAATCACCTTCTTCAGTTCTCATGAGGGATCCATCAGATTCTCTTATTTATTCTCTACATGATCAATTGTCATAGGTTGAAGTGATTATGGATACTTATGATTAGTAGTTGCAGAAGGATTCTTCATCAGTTGCAGAGATAGACAGTTCTTTAAGATAGGTTCTTTAGTTAGTTGAGTAGGTTTCAGGGACATCACTTATCCATTGGATTCTTTCCATGCATATTGGAAGCATCTCATTTGTACCCTTGTCATTTTTTCTTCCTAAGGGGAGGAACACCATTTTGCAATCTTGGATCAACTTCTTCATTGGAGAAGTCACTATTTGGCATCCTTCTTTTGGGGGGAGCCTATCCTGTCTCTCTTCCTCTTCTCGTCATTCTCTTATGTATATACTAGATGTATGTTGTAATGGGATTTTCTACTAGACCATACCTCAAAAGGAGTCTTTCCATCTAAGGCATTATGAGGAGACCTATTAAGTATGTGAGTAGCATTGCTAATGGCTTCAACTTCAAGTGTAGGATAGAGAGACTTGACTTTAATCATATAACTTTCCATAGTTTTGAGAGTCCTAATCCTCAATGCTACAACATCTATCTTGTGTGGAATGAATACTAGTGGGTTCTAAAGATCAATCCCCTCAATTCTACAAAAGTTCTTAATTCTTCTATCTACATATCTATTCTCATTGTCCACCCTTAGTACATTGATGGCTTTCCTTGACTTGTGTTCAACATGAGTTTTAATGTCTTGAAGCTTATGAACCACTTCACTCTTGTGATGAAGGAAGTAGACCTAAGTGAATCTTAAAAAGTCATCAACAAATGTGAGGATCTAGTGGCCTTGGCTAACTAAAGTCACTGTAAAGGGTCCAGCTAAAACCATGTAAACCAACTAAGAACAACTAGAGCTCTAGAAGAATTCCTTTTATCATACTTCTCCTCGAGATGCATATCCATTGAACATGAGGAACACTCTCCCTTAGAAAATTGATGTTAGGTAGACCTTTGACCATATTTTTAGAGAAAATTTTCTGAAGAGAGTGGAAGTCAAGGTGACCAAACCACTCATGCCATAAGTTGATTTATGAAGTAGAGTGAGTCAACAAGTCTCAAAGATGATTCATTGGTTGCAGTGGGGAAAGTCAATGATGACAAGAGGCTTTATTCCTTCTCAATAAATACTTATTTCACTGAGTTAATACTTAAGTTTGTAAGGGGTGAGGTTTTCAACATTAAATATAGGAGAAATCATAAAGGTAAGGGGAAGAGAGATTTCATAGGCATTTGACCCATTTTGTTAAGGATGGAGCATTGTCCAACCTTCTTCATATATAACTTTGTGTATCTACCCTTAGGTAGTCTCTCCTTCCTCATGTATGCCCATACCTTGTCTCCAACTTGGAAATAAATTTCTCTCCTTCTCTTATCAACCTATTCCTTGTATTTCATGGTGGATTTTTGCAATATTTCTTTCACTTCTTCCTGCACTTTAGTGATCAATTTTTCTAATTCTTCACCTTGTGCACTAACTCCAAAATTCAAAGGTAATTCTACAAAATCCAATGGACCTTTTCGATGAAGTCCATAAACAATTTCAAAAGGTGTTTTTCTAGTAGACCTTTTTATTGAATCATTAAATGCAAATTTTTCTTGAGGCAAGATCATGTCCCAAGTTTGGGAATGTTATTTAGTAAGTCATCTTAGGAGGTTTCCAAGTGAGCTATTGACCACTTCAATCTACCCATCAATTTTTGGGTGATAGGTAGAGCTATAGGTTAGATTTGTGCAAAGCTATTTGAAAAGAGTCCTCCAAAAGGATCCTTGAAATTTATTATCTTTGTCTCAAAATATTGTTTGAGGTAGGCCATGAATTTTGATGACTTTTTTGAAGAAGAGATGTTCTATGTGAGATGCATCATTTGTTCTTTTACAAGGAACAAAGTGGACCATCTTGCTAAATCTATCCACTCTGACAAACACACTATCAAAGCCATGCTTGGTTCTAGACAAACCTATGACAAAATCCATTGAAATTTATTCCCATGTCCTTGTGGGAATTATTGGAGGCTGGTATAGTCTTTGGTTAGTAGATACACCTTTGGCTTGTTGATAGATGGTACAAGTTTCTATGAACTTTTTGACTTCATGATTACCCATTTTCAGCCAAAAGTAACTCCATTTTACTAGGTCTATTGTCTTGTCTATCCAAAATGACCACCCAAGCCACCAAAATTCTTTTCTTTTATGATATTTATTCTTATGGAGTACCTAGGTATGCATAGTTGAGCCCCTTTGAACAAGGCTCCATTCTAAACTAGAAAATTAGAAAAATTAGTATGATATTTGCTTATCATCTTGGTGCATACCTCAAAAAATTATCCAAAATTTGGATCATCTAGATATGAACATTTTTGTGAGTCAATCCTTGCACTCTAAAGTTGTACTTCTTGAACCAAACCAACCCTTCTTATAAGGGCATTAGTCACTTTGTTTGCTACCCACTTTTTGTGCTTAATATTAAATGTATATGCCTACAATTGTTCCATCCATTTGATGTGTTTGAATCCAAGTTTCTCCTAAGTATTTAGGAATCTCAATGCATGGTTGTTAGTACAAAAAAAAAACTCTTTTGGGAGTAAGTAATGCCTCCATTTTTTTAGTGCTTGGACCAT
The DNA here is from genome assembly GCA_028749045.1 of Cupressus sempervirens. Classification (NCBI taxonomy): domain Eukaryota; kingdom Viridiplantae; phylum Streptophyta; class Pinopsida; order Cupressales; family Cupressaceae; genus Cupressus; species Cupressus sempervirens. The sequence goes on from CM053787.1 coordinate 992,963,141, forward strand.
TGCATATAGTTATAAATCATATGCAGAGTACTTTTTCTTAGAATCATTTAACTTTTTAGAAAAGAATTCTACAATCTTACCCACTATTTTCCAAGTTATTTGCATCAATTTCAATTGTGAATACCTTATTGAAGTTAGGAAGAACTAGGATTCAATATTGGGATACTTTGTTCTTTAGGTATTGGAATGCATCTACAACCTCTTTAGTCCATATAAATTTGGTCTTCTTACCACACTTGATAATGTCCAACATGGGAGCACACATATGATTGAAGTTCTTAATAAATTTCCTATAAAAAGTGGCAAGACCATGAAAAATTCTAACATCACCTTGGTTCTTTGGTAGAGGCCAGATGAAAATTGCTTCAACCTTTTTAGGGTCCATTTTGAGGGTGCCTTGTGAGATGACAAACCCTAGGAGCACAAATTCAAAATGGTCAAGATGCTCTTCCCTACTATGGTTGAAGATTAGGATATCATCAAGATATATAACAACAAATTTTCCAATAAAACCAATGAATATTTCATGCATCAGTCTCATGAATGTACTAGGTTCATTTCTCAACCTAGATGGGATCACTAGCCACTCAAAAAGGCCTTTAGTAGTTTTCCATTCATCTCTTGTCTTTATCCTTATTTTGTGCTATCCTAATTTTAAATTATTTTTTCTAAAATAAAATGCATTACCTAATTGATCAAGAAAATCCTTTATTATTGGCATAGGGAACCTATACCTTATGTTAGTTTTGTTGATGACTCTATAATCTATACATAATCTCTATTTACCTTCCTTTTTTAGGGGCAGGAACAGATAGGATTGCACATGGGTTAAGACTTCTTTGTATTAAGCCCTTTTCTAATAGTTCATTGACCTATTTTTAAATCTTTACATGCTAAGTAGGTGTCATCTTGTATGGGGCCTTATTAGGTAAGGAGGATCTAGGTATTAGGTCTATTTGATGACTAATTTCTCTTAAGGGAGGGAGGCTTATGGGCAAGTCACTAGCAGTGACATCACTGTATTTTCTTAACAGTTTCTTGACTTCACTAGGTATGGGATCCTTATTAATAGATCTTATTCTATCCTTTGGTTTAGAAATCAATATGAAGCCTTCAGTCTCATGTTCTTTCAAGGCTTGCAACATTTACTTTTTCCCTATGGTGATTACAGTTGGTTCTTTCTCTATTTTAGCATTAGAAAATGGCTTCATAGTGAAGGTCACTCTATTTTTGGTTATATAGAAGTTATTCTTTCTATAGTGATGTGTGGCATCCATGTCATATTTCCAAGGTCTACCAAGGAGGATGTGGGAAGCATCCATTTCAACAACATAAAAAGAACCTTATCTTTAAAGTATGCTATGGAAAATTCTACCAAATTCTATTTAGTCACTAGAGTTTGTTGACCTTTGGTTAACCAAGAGACATGATAAGGAATAGGATGAGGCTTCTTAGGAAAATTTAAATTTTGAACCATTTTAGAAGACACCAGATTCTTAGTTGAACTAGAATCAATTGACAAGTTACATACCTTTCTTAAGAGGTTCTTCCTTTGAGGTGGTTCTTGAGTTTGGGGTACTTGGAGGAAAACCAACCTCATCATCAAGCATGATCCTTCTTTAGGCTCTATTTCTCTATTTTCATCGTGTTTATCTTCTTTAATGAGTTGGGCTCTTCTCCCCCCTTGATTGTTGTTAATCCTCTTCTTAGGGAATCTACCTACACAGTGATCCAACTGGTTACAATTATAACATTTTATAAAGCCATTACCTCTTCCTCTACCTTTGTTAAAGGGTTTGCTTCCTCTATAGTATCCTCTAAAATTTGATTCACCCCACTCTTTGTCTCCTTGGTTTTGATCATAACTTTTTTTCCACTATACTATCCCTTATTCCAAGAGTTGTTCTTTCCTTTGAATTTCCTATTGTTGTCATTAACTTTACCTTTTCCTTGGTTTTATTTTTTCTTCTACTCTTTTTCTACCTTGATTCCTAACTGATAACATTTTTTTATAGAAGTAGGGGCGTATAGGCTTAGTTCCTCTTGAATGGGAACCTTGAGACCATTTATGTATCTATCCAACTTTTCTTCCTCATCTTCTACTACATTTTTCTTCATGCAAATTTTCAAGAACTCTTCTATATAGGAGCTTACATCCAAGTCTTTTTGTTTCAGACTTTTCTTCCTTATATGGAGTTGTAACCCATAGTTTTTAGGCACATAAGTTTCTCTAACTAGTGCCACCATCTTGTTCCAAGATGAAATCATACTTCTCCCTTTCTTCACCCTTTCAATCTAGATGAAGTTCCACCAAGTTAGGGATGCTCCTTTCAACTTGGACTTTTCCATTTTACCCTTTTCTTTTCTAGAATGTCTTCACATTAAAAGAAACTTTTAGAGGCCTCAATCTAGTCTAAGGCCAAATCTACATTCATTTTTCCATTAAAATTTGGCAGTTCCAAATTCTCTTCCATGGTTCTCTTTCCCATGGATTTAATGACATTAAAGAGATGTCTTTTCTCTGGAAGTATTTCTTCATCCTATTTAGGTTCATCTACATCCTTATTCCTTTCATCTTCTGAATTTTCCTCTTTACCCTTTTCTATCTTACTTTCAAGGTTTTGTAACCTTTTTACCAATGGAACATTTTTTGCCCTATGTTCCCTCATAATATCTATAAGTTCAACATCGGTGACCCTTTTAGGTATGCCATCATCTTCTTTAGTAAGATACATGGCTTTGATACCACTTGATGCAATGGAGCCAACCATAAAAGTCTTTAAAGACTAAAATTAATCCTCAAGATCCCCTTCACTAAAGTATTGAATAAGAAAGGTGTCAATTTTAGACCAAAGTTCTCAAACACTCATCACAAGTGTTAAGGGTGGTTCAAGGTTCTCACAACACAACCCAAACTAGGAAATCCTAATCATCAGAACAACCCAAGGTTTTAAGATAACTAATCACTAGTTGTTTACTATGTACAATGATAAATTTTGATGGAAACTCCCCAAAACAAAATCTAGGACCAAGGGTGACTCTAGGATGAACAACTAGTCTTTTTAGGTCCTAAAAAAGATGTGATGATGGATAAATCCATACTCTACAACTTTCTTCCAATGGTTGCTTCACAATCCTATCTTAGGCTTGTAGCCCTTCAATATTGCAAAAAAATTTTAAAGTAAAAAAACTCGACAAAATCCCTAAAATTAGATACCCTTTTGAGGTTCACAAAACATACTAGAGAACCAAGACTTGAAGGTAGAAATTGACCACGTATTATTCACTTTTTCTCCTAGGTAGTTAGCCTTATTAGGCCTCCATTTACAAAGGAAGTGAAATTTATCCTTGAAAAAACTCCAAATTAGAAATTGGAACATGAAGGGACACATAAATTTAGCCTAGAAACAAGATTTCAAGTCTTGATGACTTCTCTATAGTGAGTTGTGGGAGTTGTTGTTCCATGGTGTAGACATGAACATGGGTCTTGCATGCCTAGGGCATCGATTTCCTTCCTCCATCCTATACGTTAACTTATAATACCAAGTACATGTTAAATTAAATAATCAATACTTGGATTTCACTAGAGGCCATCATTTTTCCATCATGAAATCCCAAGTTATGACCAATTGAATATCAAACCCTAGGTCTAGGCAAGAATTTGTGACAATATTTACAAAAGCTCAAATATCTAGAGTTAGAAATTGTTTCAAAACCTCAGATAAAATGATTTGGAAATATATTTCATCAAGGAATCCAAAAATGTGGCCCAATGAACTTGACTTTTCCATGCATGTCCATACAACCTATTGCAATATCAGATTTATAGGAAAATAGTTATATTTTATTGATTCAAAGTAAGAGTTATAACATGATGATCCTACCACCTACCTAAAAAGGATATGTATGCATCCAAAAAAATTATAAGACATTTAAAACCAAATTTTTCCATCAGGGATTGAAATATAAATGTTGCAACTTCTTGCTAAAAGTTGCTTGACAACTTTTTAGCAATTTTGCAACTATTATGCAACTTTTGCACCTATTGACCAAATAATGGTCAATACTTAACTAAATGATACAATATGGATCCAAACATGTCAAAAATGGAAATAAGGAAATATTCTAAGATCTAAGGTTATTTGACACCTTTGACCAGTAGTTGACAAAGGGCTTATAATGTGCCAATCTTGGAACTAGGTCTTACAATTGTGTCCAAATTAATAACCTTCATTCATAACCTATTCTAAGTTCCTAGGACCTTTAAGAGGTCCTTTGAGTGTATATAAACACTTAAGTTTATGAGGGTGCTCTTGCACCAAACACCAAGAACATGAATGTAGGTCAAAGGCAAGTGATACACCTATTGCACATAGATTTGAAGGACATTGCTACAACTATCAGAAATATGGACACAAGGCTCAAGAATCTAGATCTAAGAAAAAATTGATTATACATCCAAGAAGAAAGGGCATGCAGCTAAGGAAGTTAATTCTCATAATTGGGATTACAACACATGGTGTAGTTGTCATTGTTGTGGACAACATGGTCACATCCTAGAAATTTTTATTAGGACACATTTTAGAGGCAATTATAAGAAATGGTTAAATGGAAGCTTAGTTTTCTTTAGTTGTCACAAGGTTGGACATGTTAGGAAGAATTGTAGGACCCAAGCTCCAACACCAAGAAATGATAATATCAAGGGAAAAAGAAAATTTGGTGTAGAACAAACAAGAAATGAATTGAATCAAACCTAAAGAAAGAAGCTAGAAGATGGAAATAGTTGATCAAGTGAAGTTGAGATCACCTCATCCAATGGATTAGGTGATCACACCATATCTAACTAAGAAAAGAAGGTATGTAAGGAACTATACACTTGAATGATAAATTATATATAATTTCCTAACAATAAATATAATTAAAAGTTCACATTTGCATGAATTTAGATGCACTAGGATAGATTTGAGGGACGAATTGAGTAAAAGAATTTATGTATGCATAATAGATGTCTAGTGTTAGCATTGTTGTTTGTAGCAACTAAGTATTTCTATATGAGATGAGCTTTCATATAGAGCTAATTTGATATGTTGACCATACTAATCATGCAATGGTAATGAATATCGAGCAATGGAAGCAAAGTAGCGTGAGCAAAATTTTATGTGAAGGCTGAGACAAGTGTAATGCACCTAAGAAAGTACTAAACATTTATTATAGACCTAATTCAATATATTGATGGTTTATATCAAATTTTTGAAGATAGTTTTCATTCAATTGACTATTTACAGCATCTAGAGTGATTAAAGGCTATCAAAGAGTGACTTGAGCTAAATTTTAAAAAAATATATAGCATGTCATCAAAAAACAATAGAGTTAAGTAAGTAAAACTTGAAGTTCCAAGTATACTTGTTTCGAGAAGTTGTTGAAGTTACTTTAAAAGCCTTGATTCATAATGGAATCTTCTACATCTATATTTGGAAATAAATTTTGAAGGAAATCAATGTGCAAATTGTGAGGAATGATCAATGTCCTTCACCAAAGTTGAAGGTACACCTTGATATCGTGATAACTAGAGATGTATTAGGCATTTTTTTGTAGATCCCTCCTAATGTAATTATGTCACATGATTTTAATTCATGTTAGATGTGCAAGGTTGGAGAGATTTGAGACTATTAACTAAGAAATACCTATGATAATTTGTACAAAAATAGAATTCTAAAAGATGAGAAAAAGATTCTTGCTTAGAAAGGGATTACTCATGCCCTAGCCTTTCCAAATGTTTTTAAAGTGGAATGGATAAAGATAGTCTTAAGTAGGTGCTTGATATGAAATTTTGGCTAGAAGGTGGACCAATAAATATTAACAAGATGATAATCCATTGAGTAACAACATATTCAACCCTAGATCAGGTGATGACAATGAGGTGTACAACAAAGAATGGTATTGAAGATCAAAAAAAGACCAAGTATAAAGGCCAAGGAATGCCAATTTATGGAATTGAAGATCCTATTATTGAATGCTCTATGCATGTGATAGAACACAAGTTTTATCAATTGAGCGTAATGAATAGTATTCCATGTATTGTAGTGGACCTACACTAGTACATTCCACTTTTTTTTTTACCAAAGGCCATATTGGGCTATGATTTCTTTTTTTGTTTTGTTTTTATGCTCAAGTTGGTGAAATTTTTTTACCAAATTAGGGTTTTTATGATTAAGTTGGTTAAAATTTCAACCAAATTAGGCTCATAATGAAAAATAAAGAAAATTGTAACATCATTTGTTATTTGGTGAGTTTTTTTGGTAGTGGGAGTTTTTTGTTCAGTCTACATAGGACTTAATTTAGACTCAATCTAGTGTATTAACTCCCTCTTATGTCATTTCTTCTAATACCATCATCAACATAACTAATGGGACAAGGATGAATTGAGGGCAATGACATCAAGAAGTGGTGGTCTTCCTTGCCCATTAACCTCTCAAATATTTTGGACAAAAGTAAATGAGTGTGGTTTAGGGAGTTTCAAACCTACTTCAAAAGTCATCAGAGAGGCATGGCTCAAAATTTCTCCAAAAAAATTTGAAATTTAGGGTTTCTATAATTCTCTATCTATTATTTGTACACATTTTACCTTTATTATTATTTGTTTGGTGGTTGGAATGTATGAATATGGGGAGAAATAAAGTGGGACATATTTTGTCTTTTCATCTTTGGCACATTGCATCCTCTTAGGGCTTCTAGTACAAAGTCTCTCTTTCTCTCAAAAGCCTCCACCACTCTTAGAACCTAAGTAGATGGAAATACTTCAAGATTATCTAAAATGAAGACACAGACAGAAAAAAAGATATAATATAATGGGAAACTTACTTTCTAAATGAGAACTTAATCATCCAAACTATTTGTAATTTCTTAACCTTGATGGTATATTAAAGTCCAAAAAAATATTTTTCTTCCATTCTACAAAAGCCAAGAGAATTACTCAAAATAGGATGCTTTAGGATGCTATAAGGAGCAAAAATTTCTATAATACCCAAACAAATAGACCTTGTGTCAAACCACAAGTAACCTATAGTAACTCATAAAAAATAATAACCTCGAAGCCAAAAACAAAAGGATCTATTAGGTATGCATCAAAGTCTCAAAAAGACATTTCCATACACTTTTGAATTTTCATAAACAAAATCATCCAATATTCAACCATGTTGTTATCTATTAGACCACTGAAATGATATTTTATTTGTTTCAGATATATTGTCATAATTAACATTAGGTGAAACTTTATACCATCCATTAATTTGTAGTGCATCATAATTTATATATAGATATTAATTACTAGTTCCTCTAGAGTACCTAAAAGTATAAAATATACAATTATGAGGATTTGGAAAGATATAAACATATTTAGCTTATCTTCAATACAACAAGGTTGGTACAAATTTTAATATTATAGTATACAATAGGAAAATTACTCTTTCAAAGGTCATAAGTACTGGTCATTACAATATTTAAGAAAGAAACATAAAATTATATCTCCAATCTAAATAAATACTTGACTTGCAAAGTCTACATTTTTACCAACCAAATAAACCAATTTTCAATATCTTAATAACATAAATTGGTACGATACTACATTCTATAAACTTATGAAAATTAGTACCATCATGAAAAAATATAGTGGCACATTTATAGTTCATTGAACATAAAAGGTCTTAATCAGTTTGAGTTGTTAAACAAATAATCTTTTGACTTGCTAATTATACAACTAGCTTTACAAATTGCATTGGTGTGAACCTTTTAATTTTGAATTGAAATGATTTTAGGATTCAATCTCTACTTAAGGTATTTCTAAAAATAGAAGTATACAAACATTCTAATGGGGGCTATAAGTTCGAGGTTACCCATGTTAGAGTCCTACAAAATATTAGAAATGGACATCAATATTTTCAAATCTTTAGCTTAGAAAGAAAATATTATATTTATGGTAGAGAATAACCCCAAAAGAGATGCAAGGAAAAAAAATGCTCATGTTTCTTAGAGAATATATTTTTCAATGTCTACCTCCAACTTTTGCCAAGAATTTTACTATAGGCCATGTAAGGCACAATCCTAAAAAAGTATAACAGAGAGATTAAATTTTATTTTCCCTCAAATAATTTAGTTTCCCTTTTCAAAGTAGTTTTTTTATCATTACATAGTTCATCTCTGACAACTAGAAGAATTTGATGTGTGCAATGGAATGTATGCATGTTGGTGGTATTTCTGGGGGTTATTTGTAAATGGTCAAGATCAAGGATTCCGAATTGTTGTAGGCTCAACAAAGGCTCAAAAATATGGCTTGATGAGATTCACATGGAATACTTTATGAACTCATAATTATATCTAATGATCAAGCTTGAAAATGTTATAGTGTGGGGGTTGTAGTGGAGAGGCTTGATATTCATGTGTATGGGCCTTTTTGAAGTACTCTTTACCCTATTTTGAACATTGTAATGCATATAATGTGCTTCATTACATATATGCAACATATAAATATATTGAAGTAGATACACATGAATCTATAGTTCTCTTTTTCTTTTCTTTTGTAAGGCCTTTTGCAAAAAAATGATACATTACCTATTACCAAGAAGCTAGTGCAACTTGAGAATTAGGTCTTTCTCATTAGGTGAAATGTATCCTCTTTCTTCTAAGTAGTTCATCCATCTTAATTGATAGATTTTGCCACATCTTTGCAAACCTGCTAGAAAATTATAGTTTAACTATCATAAATTTACTTTGAACTAATTTAACCATTGTAATACTATATATAAATGCATCCATATGTAGATAATTCAAATGAAGAGTTTTAAATTTTTATTCTTTAATGAATTAAAATGATGTAACAACTCAAAGGCATTTTGCAAATCAATCAATTTTTTTGACAATACTACATAGACTTCTAGCCTTCCAATTGAAAGAGATCATTTCTTTATATAGGTAGCATATCAACCATTATAATACAAAATCAATAGAATATATAAAGCTCTCAATCATATATATTATATATTTATATGTTGCAATACATTTTGGTAAGAACCGCCTATAAACTTCCAAGTTTATTTGGCTATTTATGTCACATTACAATTTATGAATATGATAATGTGCTATATTAGAGGTTCTATGTAAGTATAATGTCTGATAGATATTACAAAGCATTAGGATTGATAGCATAAATGGGGTTATTCTAAAATTTAGTGAAGGAATTTGAAAGTGTAGTAAGTTGATGGATCTAAACATAGGAGAAATAAATATTTGATGTTGTAAATTTAATCAGCCTGCCAAGCCTTGATTCTTGCTCAATTTTTGGTTCCAATAAACAAAATGTTATGAACATCAATTTTTTCTATTGTTTCTTCTTCCCCATCTTTTCATAGGCTCCCAATGCTGAAAATAACAAAAAGAACACATTAAAATCATCCCTTAGACATGTAATATCTCATGATTAAGTCCTTAAATACCTAATGCCATAGCTTGGTCCACATGTGATCTTTTGATTATCATCATTGGATGATCTAGATACAATGGAGATACAATCATTCCCTACTTCATAATCAACAATAATTAGAATTAGCAAATTAGAATGAAGTATAGACCTTTCATAATTTATTAAGAACATTATCACATAATCTTTTTATAATTAGCATAGTTTGGACATCTTTTAAGTTAACAACGATATATTCAAGGCCTTGTCAAGGCAGGTCTAAAATTGAATGGCAAGCCTTGTCAAGAGAGACCCAAAAAGTAACCAAGTATTACTAATGCTATAAATTGAATATCATAACTATGACAATTTGGGTTATACAAAATATTTTCTTTCTATAGATGACAAAGTAATATGCAACTTAGACTTGGCAACCTATTCCAATGTCACTGTTTCTTATTTTGACATTCTTGGCTCCTTGGAGATGAATTCCATCTATATTAGGGCTCTTCTTAGGAGCTCTAATCTTTAATCCCATGACTTGGATTTCTAAGGAGTAGATTTAAAGCAAGGTACATTTGTTGACTATTCCAAAATTACAAATTTTCCACCACAACACTTGTGCATTTTTTGATAGACATTACCTAAAACATAGCAAAAAATATCTAATTTGTCAAAAAAAATTGTGAAAAATGATACTACTGTATTTAAGCAATATGATAGTGATATTTAGGAAATAACCTACAACACAACTATAAACTATGAGCCTTTTATCTGAGAGATCTTAAGTTCATGTGAACCATCAGCAACTACTCCAAACCCCATAACATTGAAATTCATTGAATGACCCTCATAATTTTATTTCCTCCTATTGAATGCTTTTTAAGAAACCACAATTTGCATTTGAAATATTTCCTTTCATAATCAACTTATTGATACCAATTTATCTTTAACACTTTGAAAAATATATCATATGGGAAATGATTAGAGAGGCCCATCCGCACACAAATGCATGCACAATTAGAAATTTCATACTTGATTGTATCCTTTAAGGTACAATAATATCTTCTCACACATCAATAGTGACCTACAAGTGATAAGTAGATGATTTTCAGCATTGGCATCATCACCTCTAGCTTCTCAACATCTATGTATCTTTCAAAAATTCTTAAGGTTCTATGCACCTTAGTGGGCTCCAAACACCAATCCTAACAAATTGAGCTAATGTGGGATCTTCCTTGTAGCCTTATCGTGGAGTTTTTAAGAAAGAGATAAAAATATTTAAAAATAATTACCAAAACTAAATGAGGATTTATATACCCAATTTGAAGCTCTATTAAACTTCAAAATCTTAGGTTTTCAACTATTCATTAAGGCATTCAAATTACAAGCCCTAATCTAGGCTAATAGGCCTAATGACACACTCCGCCCACAAATTCACAAAACCCTCAAAGAACTTGGACAAATTAACTTGCCTACACATTTGCCTTATCAAGAGTGTCCAAACTTCTAACTTTTTGGCACCTAGCCACTATGAAGATGACTAAACCTTCAAACCCTACCCTTAATGAGGGTTTCATTACTATTTTAGGAAACTACTTCAAACCTCCATTATCTTGGTTGCCCAACTCTTTCACTAGATTCTTTAGCATCCCATCGATGACTACAACCCTTCAAACATAATGCAACTTATAGACAAGCATCTATCACATTTCTTAAATGTTGAGACCTTTTATTCTTCATGCAGCAACAAGTGTTCTTATATGTTAGAGAAAAAATGTTAATTTAATTTTATTTGTTAAATTACCTTTTCTCCCTTCTTAAGATTTCACTTTATGCACCTTGCATTTTCATTTAATAATTAACTAGTACTTATTAAATGTCATTTACCTCTTAGTGCTTCACTTTTAGGGTTTTGATCTCCTTCATAAGGATAGATTGGTTGAAATTTATTTATTCTATTTTGCACAAGTAACTTCAATCTTCTTGATTATCAAGAAAACCCTTCTCTCTCTTTTCCTTTCTTCCTTCCTTGTAACAAGTTATTTGCATGAAAGATATCCATGAATTTATGAATTTTTTGATCATCAAATTCTACATGGTATCAAAGCCTTGCCTAGGGCTGCCTATTCTTGTCTAAAGAAAAAGAAGAAGGTGGTTTTGACAAAAGAAATTTGGGATTTTTTAGATTTTTGTATGAAAATAGGGGGGTCTCTGATTTTTTGATTACTTTGAGAAAAAATGGACCTCACCATTATGCTTAGAACATCCAAAAACCCCTATTTTCATACAAACCATGTCTAATTTGGACACAGTTGAAATATGAGGCAAGAAAACTTGCCCCTAGATTTGACACACTTCTTGAGGCCACAATTTTAAAAAAAAAAATCAAAATTTTAAAAATCTATTCTTTTATAAATAGGTGTCGGAAAGTTTTTTTTCCCTAAATGGCCCATGTAAAAGGTTTAAGAAAAAAACAAATGCAAAAAATAAAATCAAAAAGCATGTTAAAAGTGCTGACATTAGTAGTACAGTCATTGACATATGCACAAGTGTTGACATTATCATTTTCTAGGCTGAAATTTGATGGTCATTCACCCATCATTATTTGATTTTTTTTGTCCAAAGACCTATTGTTGTTTGTTTTGCGATATCTTAAGCATAGGGAGTCTTTTTTTGATCCAAAAGAAGCATCATAAAGCTACTTCAAAGACAAGGACAATGGTAAAGGTATTTTTTGGATTTTTTTTTCCAATTTTTAAACCTATTTTTATGCTTGAAGTTGGTTGATTTTTTTCATCTCCTGAGAGGCATAACTTGTTCATTATAGGTCTATTTTTTGATCTAGAAAAAGTGTTAGAAAGCTCTTATCAAGCCCTATTTAGATTCTCTAATATTTTTCATTAGTATTCCTCAAAGGTACATGTAATTCTAAACTAAATTTTTTTCTCTCTTCTTGTTTGTGCATTCCTTCTAGTAGTTGAGGTTTAGTTTTTTGTATTGTGGGGGGTGTTTTGTATTATTGTTTCTATTATTACACTAGTAAACCAAAAAAAATTCAAAAATTATCTAACACTTTCTAAAACTAATGTAGAAGCATCTTGGGTGTGTGGGAAATCTTGCATCACCCAAAAATAATTTTTTTATAGCCTTTTTTATTCTAATAAGGACTAGTAGATAGGTTGGTTGCTATTTCTAGGTACTTGCTATTTTTAGTAAGTTTCTCATACAAGCTCAAAATATTCTCATTTTCTACATGAAGGTTCATTTCAGAATTATAAGCCTACCATAAAAATCACATTTCTCCAACTTAAGTATCAAAGATTTATTATGGATTTTTGGTGGAAAAATTTACAGAAAAATCTTTAGGGTCACCATTGGAGGCCTTAGATTTCCTAGATGAGGCCCAAAAACTTGATGAAAAAGTGCTTGTGCCATTTTGAGGTTGTAGATTAGAAGTTGGTGTTTCTGAAAAGTGGTTATAATAGCTAATTGAAGCAACAATTTGAGAGTTATGGCCTTCCAAAGTTGGGCTACGTGAAATACTTAAAATAATTGACAAAGATGTATTTGGCCAACTCTATATGTATTGTTAGGGTCTGTCAGCCCTAGGTATTAAGTTTCAATGTTTAGAACTTTCTTGGGCAACATGAAATTACCTATTTAAGAAATACCCAAACATTGTCTAAGATAGCTCTAGGTGGTAGTTTGCAACTTAGTCTTGTAGATTACTGTAATGAAGGCACCCATGTGGGTTAGCATATTGTACTTATGGATTCTATAATTCCACATTTGTAGCACAAATAAGAAGTCCATATTTTGTTCTTACATTTTTTGTTGTTTCTTTGTTTCTATTATGTCTTTATGGTATTAAGGGGGGCACCCTTCATCAAGTGGTATTAGAACTAGAATTCTTGAGTGTGTAGGCAGATTGCTGATTATGAGGTAGTTTACATTAGGACCATGGTTTGGGCTGAGCATGTAGGCATATTTTTGATTGTGAGGTATTTTGCACTAAGGTTTTAGTGAAAGTGCAAAAATGCCTCCATGAAGAGAGTGTGACAGAAGAGCTATAGGTGTTGTACATGAGGATTTTAGAGCCATTCAAAGATAAATGCAAGCATTGGAAGAACAAATGCATAAAGGAAAAAATCTTAGCATAAGAGATGAAAGTGAGGATGAGGAAGAAGAAGAAGAAATTGCCAAATTAGAGGCAGTTCTAAACTTGGAGGAAGAAAGGATTCTTAAGGCCATCTCCAAGATTGAAAAAAGACCTAAGTTTGAGGTTCCCACATTTTTCGGGAAATCCTAACCTAGAGGAGCTAATCAATTGGATCAATGAACTAGAGGAATACTTTGAGTATGAAGATATTGATGATCCTAATAGGGTCAAGTTTGTAAAGGCAAAACTAAAGGGACATGTGAAGATCTGGTGGCAAGAGGTTTAGTTGGAGAAAAATAGAAAAGGAAATGAAAATATCACTAGATGAGATTAGATGATAGCTAAATTGAAGCAACAATTCATTCTTGTGGATTATGAGCTTGATCTGTTGAAGAAAATGTAAGGGTTGAAGCAAGCAAGAAAATCTGTTCAAGAGCATACCGAAGAGCTCTATTGAGTTCTCATTAGAACTAGCCATGCAAAATCTGATAAGGAGAAAGTGGCCCATTATATTAATGGGTTAAGGCTAAGTATTTAGGAAAAGTTGAGTCTAGTTTGAATGAAAAATATTGAGGAGGCATACCAATTTTCTATAAGAGTTGAGAAGAAACTAAGAAAGAAGTTTTATAATAACAATAGTGGAAGAGGTCAGAATGGAAGATCTAGAAAATGATCTTATGGTGTTTGTAATGATGATCAAAAGAATAAGGATGAGGGTAGAAGTAGCAGTTAGGGCTAGAGGGGAAAGAATTCCAATTGTTTCCATGATTAGAACAATAGAGATCAAAGAAAAAGAGGCACAGGACAAGAATCTAGAAGAAGAGGCTTCTGTGGGAAATGTTTTCACTGTGAAGAAAGGCATAGAGCTTTTGAATTTTCCTAGTGCCAAGGAAGGACAAATCAAAGAAAAGAAGGTCAAGCTAGAGTTGCATATGTTGATAAAGATACAAGATCCTCACATTCTAAATATGTTGAAAGAGAAGTCCTAGTTAACAAAAGAGTCTTGTTGAGTGGTGAGAATGAACTTGATCAAAGAAAGAGCTTGTTTCACAGAAGGTTTAGATGTGAAGATAAGTGTTGTGATATGATCACTGATGGTGGAAAAACTAAAAATTTGTTTGAAAAAATGATGGTCAATAAGTTTAAGCTAAAGAGACAAAAATACCCACATCTATACTATATTTCTTTGGTGCAAGATGACCACAAGGTCATGGTCAATGAGTAGTGCTCAATGGAGTTCAAGATTGGAAGCTACTAGGATGAGGTACTTTGTGATATCTTACTATAGGACCTAGAAAATAAGCTAATGTCTAACATACTATGAAAAAATTTCAAACTCAATAATCATACGTTAACACCCTCTAGTCTACCATGAAAGCCAAATGAATCAAAACAAGAAAGCAAATCTAAAACTCCCTCTTTCATTTGTAGCTCCCATGTCCTTCTTTCTTCTCCACATGATGTAGCTCCAAAATTGCTTATAATGTAAACAATATTGAATCAAAAGCCTATAGTGATGATAATGATATGAGAATACTTAAAGTTATGATTTTAGTGTGAGAGATGGAATGCAAAATACCAAAAATCCAAGGACCAAAAATGAGAGAAAGAATGCTCATTTTATAATCAACACGGAGGATGAGAGCATTGGAATTATCAACTTGGATATGTGACATGGCACAAGATTCCTTTAAAAATCCATGACACATATGACACAAGATGCCAAGTGTAGGATTCTATGACACTTGGAAGTAAAACTTGGCTAAAGATGGAAGAGAATCTATGACGCATCATATGACACTTCAAGCCCACTTAAAGCCAAGAATCTATGATTAATGAAACCAAATATGAATGTGTGTAAGAGAATAAGAATCTTGGATTATGACATATATTAGCCAAGTGTCAAAGGAGAATCCATGAGGTGTCACACCCATGTGTCATGATGATGTTAATATTTTATGGAATATTTGAATTAAAAATCCTTTATTCCACAAAATAGAAATTAGTAAAATGGAATTAATGGAGGAAAATATGAATTACGAAATTAAGAATTTCCATGGTTTGTGGATGATAAATAAATTAATTAATTGAGGATCATAATTAGGAAGAATAATTAGTAAGAATGATAGGATTAAATTATGGGTTATTTAATCCTATAGAGAAAATTAGTAGGTGACTGGCCAATTTGATGAAATAAGTGCGACAATATCCTTTGATGAAGTGTGATGATAATGGAGATTGAAAAAAATGGTGATGAATAGACCAAAGCCATGGTCAAATTGATTTATTGATTAAAATTGATAACATTCCAAGGACACATGACATGAATTAAAGATACGTAACATTTAACCGATATCGTAAATGCTACAGGATCCAGATTGATTAATAGGGCTGATCATAATAATATCAATAAACACAGTCAATATTATTAAAATGGTTGATAATGCCATGATTTGACACTAAGAGCCTCAATAATGTCAAAGATCAAATGACGTGAATGATAATTTGACCTAACACTGAGAGCCATGATAGTACTAAGGTTAGATTGATGAGATTTGATAGATTGATAGATTTCCAAGGCACTAAAAGCCACAAAAATACTTGGGATCAAACAAATGATGATTGATTTGGGATGTTTGATATGTTTCATGATTATTTAGACTGATTCCAGGGGATTCTAAGTTGATTTGATATGATTTTGAGTTGATATAAAATGGTTTTGAGTTGGTTTGACATGATTGGGAGTTGATTTCATATGATTTTTTATGATGTTGAAATGATTCCAAAATGATGTGAAATTGACGTGAAAGAGGATATGAATGATGGTAGACATTGTTGAGATATAATCAGGTTGGCCAAAAGATCAGAGTTAGTGGAATGAGAAAATGGGATGAATTAGTATGAGAAGTGATGCCGATTTGGGGGCCTGAGAGTATTTTCAAAGGTTACCACTCAAGATAGTTAAAAAATAATGAAAATGATAGCTCAATTTTTTCACAACAAAGATAAAAATCCAATGCAACTAACGGTGCAAAAATTAGACTTAAAATGCAAAAGTTATGGCCTCTAGAGTGCAACATAGGGTCTCTGGGAGCAGTTCTGGGCATCCTACTCTCCCAAGTGCACCCAAAACTCACCCAAGTGTGCCCAGTGCTCACTTGGTAAGCCTAAGTGCACCATGATAGTACCAAGTGCACCCATGGTGCACTTGGGAAGCCCAAGTGTGCTCAAATGTACAAAATATGCCCTAGAAGGCTCTAGGGTCCAAAAATAGCCTGACTAGACTTAGAATGACTTGAAACTTTGTGCAAGTGCCCAAAATGGTGGAAAGAGGTTAGAAAATGAGTGAAATTAGTCAAACATGGTCACATTTGGTAAAAAATGGTTAAAAAAAGGTTAGACTAGGGCTGGACTAGGTGGAAACCCCTAGAAGGTTCACAGACAATGTAGGATGATGCAGGAATGTAGGAATGCAAGATGAAGATGATTTAGTGTATTAGGACACATGATCATGGTGATGAATGAAGATATGAATGAAAGAAGACCAAAGAGATGAGATGAAGACCAATTGGAATGAGGTGAAGAATTTTTCTTTCAAAAGGTGTGCTATATGTCAAATGGAGCTTCGTTTGGATGAAATCATAGATGCGAACCATTTTTGAGTGTCTACACATACCTATAGACATATGTCATATGTTTCTAGGTAGGGCATGGAAGTTTGAGAGGCATGTTGTACATGATGGGAAAGAAAATACCTACACTCTAACTAAGGATGGAGTGAAGCATAAGTTGAAGCCATTGAAAGATATAGAAGAAAAGGTATGTAGTGCTACTAGAATATGTTTTGTTGATAGAAAATAGTTTTTCAAAGGTATGAAGCATGATCATATGTGGTTTTCTATAATTCCAAAAATATATAGTAAAGAAGAAGTAGAGGAGGTACCTATAGAAGTTGCAGATATGTTGGTATAGTTTTTGGATATTGTATCAAATAATGTACCTAATGGATTGCCCCCAATGAGGAATATTAGTCACTAGATGGATTTGGTTCTAGAAGCCTATTTTCCAAACAAGGCAATATGCAGAATGATACTACTAGAAAGTGAAGAGATGAATAGACAAGTTCATAAGTTATTGCAAAATGGGTTGATTTGAGAGAGTCTAAGTCTATGTGCTGTACTAGTCATCCTAGCACCAAAGAAGAATGAAGAATGGAGGATGTGCATAGATTCTTGTACTATCAAAAAGATCACAATCAAGTACAAATTTCCATTACCAAGGATGGATGGTATTATGGACTATTTGAGTGGGGTTGAGTATTTCACAAAGATAGATCTAAAGAGTGGGTACCATCAGATTTGTATTAGAGAAGGTGGTGAGTGGAAGACTTATTTCAAGATAAAAGAAGGACTATATGAGTGGTTAGTCATGCCTTTTGGGCAAACCAATACACCAAGCACTTTTATGCAACTCATGAATGAGGTACTAAAGGAGTTTTTGGGTAAGTTTTTCATTGTTTACCTAGACGATATTTTTATCTTTAGTAAGACATTAGAGGATCATTTGATCCATACTCACAAAGTGTTTGGTATGTTAAGTGAAGAAAAGTTGCTAATAAACCTGAAGAAGTGCAATTTTGTAAAGGAGTTGGTGTACTTAGGATTTGTAGTCTTAGTAGAAAGTTTGAAAATGGACCTAGAGAAAGTGAAGGCTATCCTTGAATGGCCTACTCCATGGAGTGTCATAGAGGAATTTTATGCTATAGTTCAAGAATTGAAGAAGTGGAGACACTATCTTCTTCCTAAGGAGTTTTTTTTGTATACTAATCATCAAAATTTGCAATATTTTAATAGTTAAGGAAAATTAAACCAAAGGCATATGAAGTGGGTTGAGTTTTTGTAGAGTTACACTTTTTTTTTTGAAATATAGGAGTGAGAAGTCTAACACAGTTGTAGATGCTCTTAGTAGAAGATAACTTTTACTGATAGAAACGTAGATAGAGGTGGTTGGGTTCAAGGAACTTAGTACTTTATATCTAGATGATCCTAATTTTAGTGAAGAGTGGAAGGCTTGTAAAAATCTTGTTACACTTGATAGGACAAGGTGGTTAGATTTGATTATCCAAGATAGTATGTTGTTCAAAGGAAGCTAGTTGTGCATTCCCAAAAATTTAATGAGGGAGAATCTCATCAAGGAGAAGCATAGTGGAAGATTGGTTGGAGATTTTGGTAGAGATAAAACCATAGCTTTGGTTGTTGAGATTATTACTAGCCATGATTCTAGCAAGATGTGAAGAATTTTGTATAGAGTTATAGAGTATGTCAGATGAAAAAAGGAATAAAGCATAATATAGGGTTCTATTAGCCATTACCTATACTAGAGAATCCATGGTAGGATGTCAACATTTATTTTGTTCTTGAATTAGCAAGGAATCAACAAGGGCATGATTCTATTTTTGTAGTGGCTGAGAGCTTTTCAAAGATGGCACATTTTATTCCTTGCAAGAAGACTAGTGATGTTTTTCATGTGGCAGAGTTGTTTTTTAGAGAAATGGTGAGACTACATGGTTTGCCAAAGAGTATAGTTTCACATTGAGACACCAAAATTGTTGGGTATTTCTAGTGTACATTATGGAAGAAATTGAAGAGAGAGTTGAAGTTCAGTTCATCACTTCATTCATAGACTGATGGACAAACATAAGTGGTGAATAGGAGTTTGGGAAATCTACTGAGATGTTTGGTTGGTGATAAGCTAAAAGGATGGCATATGATTTTACCATAGGCAGAATTTGCATATTCCAACAACTAGTTTAGCTACAAAGAAGATTGAGGAAATACTAGATAGTCATGTTGGAAAAAGAATAAGGAACAAAACTTATGAGGAATATTTATTCAAATGGAAAGGGAGACTAGTAGAGGATTCATCATGGCTAGCAAGGGAGGAGGTTAACCGTCTTGGTTTTCCTCTGAACACCTAAGATGTGACTCACTTCTCAAATTACTCTAGTTGTTTGATGTTGGAGCATCTTGGGTGTGAGGGAAATCTTGGATCACCTAAAAATATTTTTATTTTTAGCCTTCTTTATTTTAATAAGGACTAGTACACAAGGGGGTTTCTATTTCTGGGAACTTGTTTTTTTTAGTAAGTTTTTCATACAAACTCAAAATATTCTAATTTTCTACATGAAAGTTCATTTTAGAATTATAAGTCTACCATAAAAATCACAATGCTCTAGATTAAGTATCAGAGAAGTTATTGCAGATTTTTGGTGGAAAAATTTGTAGAAAAATCTCCAAGCTCACCATTGGAGGCCTTAGAATGCCCAGATGAGGTCCTAAAACTTGATGGAAGGGTACTTAAACTATTTTGGGCCTATAGATCAAGAGCTGGCATTTTTGAAAAGTGGTTATAATAGCCAATTGGAGCAATGGTTTAAGAGTTATGGCCTTCCAAAGTTGGGCTACCCAAAATATCTAAAATAATTGCCAAAGATGTATTTGGCCTACTCTATATGTATTGTTAGGGTCTGTCGGCCCTAAATATTAAGTTTTAATGTCTACAACCTTCCTGAGTAGCATAAAATTTCCTATTTAAGAAAGGCCTAAACATTGTCTAAGACAACTTTGGGTGGTAGTTCATAGTTTAGTCTTGCAGATCACTATAACGAAGGCACTCATGTGGGTCAGCATATTATACTTGTGAATTTTATAATTTCGCATTTGCGGTGCAAATAATAAGTCCATTTTTTTTCTCACATTTTTTGTTGTCTCTTTGTTTCTATTATGTTTTTATGGTATTAAGAGGAGCACCCTTCATCAAAAACAATGGTTGATACCTCTTCTTGTCTAGAACTTCTAACCCCTCATAACTATCACACATGGAAGACCTTGATGACATGGTTTCTCTAGTCAAAAGGGTTGTGATCTTGTTTTGATGTAGTGCAACCAATTTTATAGAGGCCTTTTGAGGTCATGAAACATAGGAACAAGATGGATGAGACAATAGGATTGATTGTTTTATAGGTATCTAACAATCTACAATTTCATCTTGATGGGTACAATACCCCTCTAGATATGTGGGTCAACCTTGAAGGCTTGTTTGGTATAGTGAATGAGTTCATTGCACTTTAGATTGAGGTAGAGCCTACCTATATTATACTAGATTCTTTTCCTTTCATTGAGGACTTCTTGATGAAGTTCTATCAACAAAGATTTTTATTGTAAGGTTGCGAGAAGACCAAGACTAACACTAAGTGCATTTATCTTATTCTTTCTAAGCTTTGTGGAAACTTTCAAATTTTTGCTTCTACCTATTCCACCAAATATGCTTTTGGGTAATCAATCTATCATGCCATCCTTTGATATTTTTTGTGATCATTTGACTTAAGAGCGGGCTAAGCTCTCTCAGTTGGATTCTCTCATAGGCTCATAGACTTATGCATTGGTAACTTGACCATCTTCAAGGATGAAGGAGAAGACACATAAATCTCTTTCTATAGAGTCTTAGATTGATTCTATCACTCATAGTTCATCAAGGCCACCTCCTCCTAAGGGGGGTAAACCAAATCTAGAAAGACTGAAGTGTGCTTATTGTAATAAGCCTAATCATGATGAGTCACATTGCTATAAAAATAAGTTAGATGGCTATGCCAAACAAGTTTCAGA
Source organism: Cupressus sempervirens (assembly GCA_028749045.1). Classification (NCBI taxonomy): domain Eukaryota; kingdom Viridiplantae; phylum Streptophyta; class Pinopsida; order Cupressales; family Cupressaceae; genus Cupressus; species Cupressus sempervirens. The sequence goes on from CM053787.1 coordinate 992,984,418, forward strand.
TTTGAGAACTCTCCTTTAGAAGAGAAACATTGATATTCCTTCTACTTCTCACATTACTTCTTCTTCATCATCATTTTAGTCATATGGTAAAGATATAAGAAAGGGTCATGCACTATGTACAACTGCTACTCCACTGTCTTCTAGATGATTACTAGATTCAAGTGCTTCACACCATATGGCATCTTCTTAGGATTTGTTCTCTTCTATTTAGTCTTCTCCTACTCCATACATTTTGATGGGGAACAACACTATTATGATTGTATGTAAGAAATATTCTATTGGAATTGATGATGGTATATTTCATGATGTACTTTTTGTTCCATATTTTTCCTCTAACCTTCTCTCTATTTATATAATTACACATAGTGAGACAAGGAAGATAGTTGAATTTGCATAGGATTTAGTGCACATTAGAGACAGTGAGACAAGAAATATTATTGCTATAGGGACTATTAATCATGCTTCCTACCTATATTCCTTCTCATATTTTGGTCCACCATCTCCACTATTGGAGACTCTCTCTCCTTTTTCATGAGATTCTACTAAGGTGAAGTCAGCTTGCTTGAAACTATGTGTTGTTCTTAAGACCATTGTTGTGACTTATACACCTCCACCTCCTATTCAAATTCCATCTCTTGTACATGATTACTCTTTAGCATTGCCTACTATTGCATCTCTAGTCATCAAGCTACCTACTATAGTTGTTGAGAATATATTAAAGGACACACATATCCTCTTAGATGATAGATTCATCACACCTATTATCCCACCTCCATTGGAGATTTCATTATCAGCTAGGACTTCTAGTTGCACCTTACATACATGGGTTTTATCATCCTTGTCCACTACCTTTTTTTCCTTCATATGGGAGCTACAATGATATATTCATCAATACAGGAGTTCTTCCATTCTTGGGGGGCTATGGAGTCTCAGGCTTCTATCATGGAGGCTTTCATTATACTTATTTATGCATCCTTTTCTATATCTTTTTGGAGTAGGGTTTTTCCCACTATTTTTTTCTCTATTTCTCCATTTTATAGAGATTTGGTTGTGATTGGGTACCTCATCAAGCCTTGTTGTTAAGACCCAAGTTTACTTTCAGCATTGTAGTTTCCTTGCATTTTTTGTAGCTGCATTGTTGCTCATCTTAGGGGGGTGTTAGATAAAATTTTTAATTTCATTTCATTTATTAAATCAACTTTTCTTCCTTCTTAATATTTCACTTTATGCACCTTTCATTTCCATTTAATAATTAATTAGTAAGTAATTATTATATGTCATTCACCTCCTAGGGCTTCCCTTTTAGGATTTTGATCTCCTTCATAAGGATTGATTAGTTGTAATTTCATTCATTCTATTTTGCACAAGTAAATTCAATCTTCTTGTTTATCAAGAAAATTCTTATCTCTCTTTTCCTTTCTTTATTCCTAGTAACAAGTTATTCACATGTAGGATATCCAAGGATCTATGAATTTGTTCATATCAAATTCTACATTATAGAGTCTTAACCAACTCCATTATAAAGATAAGGGGTATGGTGTCAACCTACAAGATGGCAACCTAAAACAACAAAGAAAACCTTTCAATCTTCCCTAACTTCATACCATGAGAACATGCAACCATTATGGTCCTTTACCTTGAAAACAAATGCAATTTATTATCCAACCAAGGGGTAAAGAGAACTAGCCCAATAAATAATGAGGTTAGGCATACAAGTAGTATTAGAATTGATTCTAGGATCCATTCAACTTGGTAGAAATCTTTTGAACTATTACATACATGGGGTGAAATATTTTCCCATCTATACTACATATCCCATGATGTACTGACACTCGATTACTTCTATCCTTTGCAAACTTTTTAAAAATATGATTTATTGATGAATTCACTTGGCTAATGAATTAATGATGAAAAAATTCCTCATTCTTTGTCATTATTTTTTGATCAGTTCATTTAACTTAGGTACTACATAAATTATTTTCAATGCATATGTATTTGGTACTTAAATCAAGACTTGAAAAAAGCCAATGATAAAACAAAGACCATATTCCAAAATCCAAATAATAAAACAATAAAACTCACTCAACCCATGCTAACTAACTTAGTTCAAGATCCTACAAAAAAAATGCAGACCAGGAAAAATGGGCGAGAAATTTTAGAAAAATATATCATAGAAGATATTTTTAGAAAGAAACAAGCCATAAACTAGTTAAATTAGTCTAGTTGCTAATTAGTTGAGTTGATTAAAAATTCATGTATATCTGTCATCAAATTAGATACAATAAAATGAACAATCATTGGTTCCCAGCTAGTAGGATCAAATATAGTTTTCCAAGGTAATAAAATTGCATATGCAGATGTGTGTGTGTGTGTGTGTGTGTGTGTGTGTGTGTGTGTGTGTGTGTGTGTGTGTGTGTGTATAGAGATCTTGTGGATTATGAAGATTAGTGCAAATCTAGGATTTTTTTGTCATGCCCTTATGATCACTGCATTTCATCATCATACCCTTGTGATCTCTACATCTTGTTATTGTGTCCTTTTGATCTCTGTATATGTATGTATGTACGTATATAAACAACGAGATCTTGGCACAATAGAAAAATAATAAAACTCACTCAATAGGTAGCATGGCCATGAGTATTCTCACAAGATTTTAAACATAACTATTGGTCATTTTTGCCTTCCCACCAAATTGTCATATTTGAATTCAAACATAGTAACATTCACTTATTAAAATATTCAAATAAAATGGGACACAAAAATACCTTATGCTAAAACCTTAGGTTACATTTTAATTCCTAAGTGACCACAAGCTTTAATCCTTCCACATGCTCACATCTCCCCATCATTACATATTTTTGTTATCCACAACCATCATTTTGTTGCCTTGTAGAAATGCTTGTTTTTTATGTCATGCGACAAGGAAAAATCATGATGCATGTATGTGTGGGTTGAAATTAAGTTTGGTGGGTCACAATGTGACAAGGTGATTAGTCAAATTGAGCTAGCGTATGATGGGCATTTTATTAGCTAAGTTTCTGACATAATCAGTTTGGTAGCTACATGTTCTTAGTTTCTGCTCACTCCATCAGATTAAGGATCATCTATGGTCATTGTTATGCCACTTTGCAGAGTTGCAAGGTAATTAATTCATACAACATAATGATCGCTTGCCAGTGTATCTGGTGATGTCATTCACTTGGTGGGCCACAAAAATGAAAGTTCATTAGATAGGTTGGCATATGGATGAGTCCTAATTGGTTTAGATTCTAGCATGATCTAAACATTTGGTGTATTTTTAGGGCCATCAGATGGAGGAAGATCAACATCTTTTATTATGTCACTATGGTAAAATGATCAATCTTTAGCTATAGCAACATAGTGAGGTCTTAACGCATATCCCTAGTGGGCCCCATTTCTTTAGATTACAAAGGGTGAAAGCTAAGGTTACAAAAATATGACTAGGTTCCCATGTTATGATCTTATGATCCAATGTAAGATTATGAAGTCAATTACCAAGGTTGTTGATGTTACGATATGTAGTTATTGTCACATCGTAGAAGCATATGGTCATGGCAAGTGATAAGGGTTGTGATCTTATGGTATATGGTTTTCGTAAGATCACAGGAGCATTTGCAAAGGGTCTTCCAAAGGCATGAAGGAAAGGATTTTTCATAACATTGTGGTGATCATAAGATCATAAAGAAACTTTAAAGAGAGCCCAACGTTACAATAAACTGATAGTCATAAGCTTGTAGAGATTATTGAGAATGTCCTTGACCATAAGATGCATTGACAATCATAGGATCATAAGACTTGGGTTTACCTGATAAAGATGTTTTACTTGTCCAAGTTGGAAAAAAGGAAGAGTCTTCATCCAATGGAATTGCAAGAAAGGTACAAAATGGATGTTGAATATCATTGACCTACTAATACATCTAACTTGGCATGTTGGTAGTGAAGATGAAACAACTCTTTAATGGTGGATCAATTTTTTTATTGTCTATAGATTTCTTTTAGCATCACCATGCCTAATAAATGAAAAAGGAACATGTACACATCACTTGGTTATCCATCTACCAAACTATTCATTGATTGACATTGTTTCCATCACTTTAGGGTTTGCTCTAGTTAGGGTTTCCATGATTTTCATGCCTTTGCAAATGTACCAAATTAGATCTATTGTTTAGATGGTCTCGATTGTCCTCTGAGCACTTAATGGTAGTGGTTGTGGAGTAACTTTACTATGAAATATCTCAATTATACTTGAACTATAAAAGGACAGTTGTAATTCATTCTTAAGGTCAACTTTTCTCTATTTTCTATGGCATTTCTCTGGCATGCTATTGTAAATTCCCTTTTCCTTTGAACCTTATGGAATTCTACCTTATCTCCGTTAGCCATTAATGTATTGCACAAGACCTATTTGCCTCTCATTAGTGTATTGTGGATATCTACAATTTTGCATGACTATATCTCTTTGACCTATGAATGATATATATGTGAATCTCATCTTCCTTGTGTCATTTATTTGGGTTTTCTTATTTTCAAGTGATTGTTAAGATTAAAACAAGTCTAGATGTGTATATCTTTTGGTGTCATGATGGTTCAAAAGTGCATGTATGGAAAAAGATTGGTTTGAACACTCTATTTTGGTGCATCACCTCTTAGGTTAGAGTAGGTAGATTTTCTTTCTTGCATCTCCTTCTCCCTTTTCCTCTACAAGTATAGTTAGGTGCACCCTAATAGTAAAGGAAGCTAACCTTCTCTAGAAACTCAACCTCACAGTTCAAGTCCCATAGCTTGGAGGTTGTTTCCATGTTTCACAAGGTTGTCCTTAGATAAAAACTTTGGAAAAGGGTGCAAAATTTTGTGACAAAAATAACTATATAAGGAGTGAGTTAGGATGTATATAGGTTAACATTACTTTAACTATAAACTACAACACAAAAAGTTGCACTAGGATATTACAGTATTATAATTATACAAAATTGCCTAATTCACCTAAGTGGGTGTATGATAGCAAATAGTTTTATTAGATGATTAAAGTTCACCAGTGGTTATAGGAGTACAACTACATCAAAAAAAAATAGAAAACAAAACTACATATTCATTAGAGTGACTAGTTCAAGGCTCTTTATCTTGTGGATACAGGTATGTAGGCAACCTGGTAGGCAAAGTATGCCTCCAGTGTGCAAACACCTTGGACATAGTTAGGTAGCACTTAATTATTTTAAAAAATTATATGTTAACTCATGAGGCTTATATTTTAAGACATTATATGTACCTGGTGTACCTAGCTTTTGAAAATAGAAGGCTAAACTTTTCATTTCAACATTAATGAGGCTTATATTTTAAGACATTATTATTTGAGCTTGCACCTTTTGTAATACTTCATTTCCATTATTTGCACTCTGTGAATCAAAGGTATATAAATTTATCACTTGTAACAATAATTTTCAAATAGTACAAACCACAATAATTTCTTATAATTCTATGGTTCTCTTTGTAAGTTTATAAAATTAAAGTTTAAAAATTAATTGCATTTACATACATCTTTTTCAAGTTTGATATTTCTCTTTTTCCTAACTCATAGTCCAAAATTAATTTTTCAAAACACATACTGACTAGTTGGAGATTGAGCCAAAAAATTGTAAGAACGATTGTGCCAAAAGAGCTAGAAAACATGATTGGTGCACGATAATCATCTTTTCATGCTTTGTTTGGTGTAGTTTTTCTTACATTTGATGATTTTTGGTGAGAAAAAAATTCCAAAATGATTAGGTAGGTGATCTAAAATTAAATCATAATTGGTTGAGGCATGCTTAAATACCTTATTTTACATGTTATTGAATGTTATGTGTTTATGTGCTACTATTAATGAATTTTAAAGCATGAACTAATGTTAGATGTTAGCTTTGGACATTATGAGATTATTTTATGGATGCTCATAATTGTTTTTCCTTCATGTGATAATGAATGTATGCTATATTTTTATTAATGAATGAATGTGAGATCCATCTAGTATGTCATATAATGAAAGAATATTGTTTTAAGTAATTATCTATGAATGTTGCATGTTAATATTAATTTTTATGTCATGTTAGTGAATATTGTTATGTGTTAATGAAGTCTTGATTAGTATTGTGTATTAATGAATTTGATATCATATCAATGAATGTTATGTGATTGTATTAATTGAATATTATAGTTCATAAATGGATGAAAGAATGAATGAAGTATGTAATTAGATGATAATGGGGAATTTAGATTGATTTCAAGGGGAGGGGGGTGAGGCTAGATGAGCTTCCACCTTCATGTGGTTGGCCTTGTTAAGTAGAGAATATTAAAGTATTCTTGAATCCAAGTGAAGCTTAGACTAACATACCTTCAATAATTAATCAATTTCATTGATTATAGTTCTAGAATGATGTGATGATACTCTATGGTATAGGTATGAATCTCTAGAGAAACATTAGGAGGAATTATGATCCTTGTAGGGATCCTAGGGAGTTCAATTTGGTTGACCCTCCCTAGTAGAATACTATTGATGTTCTTATTAATGGTTGGGCTGCCATTAGATTTGTTGCAGATAGTCTGGGTATGCATATGATCATTTTTAATGTGTTTTCCCTTAGTTATGGTGAGAGAGATAATTATATAATGGTACTATAATTAAACATGATTATAACAGAATTCAAATGATTTTCTATAGGTTTCAAGTTTTTTTTGGTATGAGTTCTTGCTTAATATGTTTTTATCTACTAGGAAAATGGACATCACATTTCATATTTGGAAAGATATGCAAGAATACAAGTATAATTGTAGAAGTAAGAGTTTAGAACATACACCGTCTACAATAACATTGGCTCAACTAGCTATATTATTCATGAACCTACAATTGATCTGAAAACGTACAATTCTATGCAATTCTTACTTATTTTCAAACATAAAAAACATTAAAAAACTTTTAGATATGCATTTCCAAACATTTATCCATGAAAATATTGTAACCACAGGCTTTTTGGGATTGGAATTGGGATGATCTTGTAGCTTTTGATCTCCCTACAATATTGTACTTTGTCAATTCTATGATAGCAAACCTAATTCTCTGCATTGGTTTTTTTTTCTAGGTAATGAGAATTTATACATCTCAATATATATATATATATATATATATATATATATATATATATATGTAAACTAATTCTTTATATTATTTTTTCTTAGATAATGAAAATTTATAGAATTCAATCTATACATATACATATACATAAAATAATTTCATATAACTAGTTAAATTTTATATCTAAATAATGTAGGGAGCCATGACAGGATTTGTTGGATTCGCAAACAACGATCTTGCAAGCCTTGTAAAGAAAGTTGCAATGCTTAGTTATTTTTCTTATCTATATCATGTTACTTCTCCCCTATAAAGAACTACAACAAAAATCAGCCTTGATCAAGTACTTTTTGTAATTATTTTTTAACTAAATTTCTATACTTCAATTCATATATATACCAACTTTCTTTAATGCTCATCATTTTTGCTGACAGGTATACTTGGCTCTAGGTATATATGAATACAATACACTAACATAAGTTGCAAAATCATCTATTGAATATCAATAAAAATTTATTAATACAATACAATACAAATTTATGAATATCAATATTGTATTTTACATTCTCTCTTTTATGTTGATTTAATCATTCTTTAAATCACATTTGGGATTTTCCATTTATTTTAGGGGAAGCAGTAGCTACAGATTTGCGGCTATAGATCTTTAGATTCTTCTTGGAGTTCAAAAGATGTTGATCTTTAATTACTAGTGAGCATATAATAAGTTTTGATATATATTTCTAAATATTCAATATATATGAATTAATAGTATCTAATTGAAGTACACATTCTCTACAAAGGTGTTGTAGAGATAGTATTGGATCTGTACATCACATGGATAGACAATAGTGGTGTAGTACAAGAAATATTCTTCCAAGATTTTTTGTTGCTAATTATTCTTTCCTTGTATTCTTTGTGGAAATTTTTTCAGTTATCCTCTGTCCCACCTTTAACCTCTGAACTCGCAGTAGGCTATTAGTGTGATAATCAAAAGACTACTAGATGATCCCACCAAAGGTGTTATAGAAAATAAGATTCCCAAATCCTTGTATCTCCATCCTTTGAAAAGCTTGAGTGGATGTGTTTTCAGACCACATGAGTGTGCCATCTTAAGTCCTTAACACAAATTCACCTTTGGAGGTGAGAGTTAGGGCTGCATTTTCTTGCACCAATTGGTCCTAAATATTATTCATTTTATTACAACAATTGCTTGATATTTGAGTTACACAAATTAGATAACTTGTAATGATGGTAGTTGACACCAATTAATATAAGAATGAAATATTATGATTTACAATCAATACTACTTATAATATGATGCTATAAGATATTTCTATGTCTACCTTGTCTTTGGAAATATACAAGATAGTGGGCTCTTCATGATTTCTTTTCATTACTATTTGCAAACTAATTTTTGAAAGGAAAGTACTCCCTTGAGAAATCCAATAAGGATAAATAGATGATAAGAAATACTCAATGACGTCTTTAAGAACGGGATTGAATTTTATTATAGATCTCATTATTATTGGATACTTGCACCCATAGGTTGGCATAACACATTCCTTTTTCAGAAATGGGGTATTTAATAGTTAATCATTATCATTGCATACTTATGAATAATTACTATTTATTAGTTTGTTCACTTCACTTTTCATTATTTGATTAATATTCCATAGGTGCTGATAAATACAAAATCATGTTGATTGTTGATAATATGACTACCTATTTGTTGATAGGAAACTACATATGTATTTACACACACACACACACAACTATGGGTGCATTTATGTTATTTGATGTGAACATGGGAACACTTAAATGGCGTGACAAAATTGGTCCTTTGATGTTCAATCTTCCTAATCAATACCTATTGTAATGGTTATAATTGATGGGTGATTATGATGATCATTTGAGCAATATGATTGTGTTCCATTATTGAATTTTCCATCATCAAGTTGTCCATTAAAGTGCAATGAGATTTTATTTAATGAAAATTATGGTGTGGCATGCTATTTGTTCTCAATATTTTGTTTTCTTGTTATCTTCTAGACCTTAATCACTAATCTAAGGATATAAATATTGTAATTTATGATTTGTAGGTATGTGCAACAATTAAAGTGAAGGAATCTATTTTTTTAGTTTTCACATCATAAGGATAGGCTATAAGGTACCCATAATTTTATGCTTTTTGAATGACTTTCTTAAATCATTCACATACTTCTTTGATGCCCCCTTTTTCCTTACTTTAAAACATGTGATCATTTAAGCTTATGTGAGGACATGTACTGCCCACACATTCTATTCCCCATGTTAGTTTCATATGTTGCATATTTCATTCACACTATGGATATTAATCACATCTCTTATGAGAATGTTCTTTGGGTCGTCATTTGTTCTACTATTTCAAGTTGAGATGGATCACTATATTCTATTTACTGAGAGGATTTTGTTGAAAATAGATTGATACAAGTATGATAAGTGTGTTTCAATCATTGTTTTGTCACTGATGTCAAACCTTCTACTTGCTATTAAGACAATTGCTTATATGATTTAAGTACTATCATTTGTTTGATTAATGAAGAAGATTTGATCAAATGAGATAACAATAGCACCTAGAGGAAAGGTTGAGTTATGATATGGAAAAGGTGTACAAGAATTAGTCAGGAAAATGATATTATAGTGCATTAATAGTCTACTTAAGGTTGCAAAAGTTGGTTACATTAATTAAGTTCAAAAGAACAAGTTTAAAAAAGTTTTTCTGCCAAGATTGATAATTTACACAGTAGGTGCCAAGAAAAGTTAGTGCAAGCCAAGGAAAAAAATTATTTGGAGCTAAGAAAAGTCAATTTTAGTGTAAGCCAAGTAAAGTTTAGCTGATGTCAAGCACTAGTAAATTTTAGTTCGTGCTGAGTTTTTTGACAATGGATGTTGAACAATGCAGTATGTGTTAAGCATTAGAAGACAGTTAATGTTAAGTCTCAGCATTATGAGAAAGATCAAGAATTTGATGAATCTAAGACAACAAGTTTGATTTTTTGGATTGTGTGAGCCATGTGGAAGATAAGGTTTATGACCTAGTGGCACATAATTCATGATGAACCATTTTGAGGTGAATTCAAGGAGAATTGAAGGAGAAGTTTCTAGAAGGGGATGAAATGAAAAGAAGGGTAGATTCATTAAATCCTACCTAATTTGACCTAACCCTAGAATAGATAATAGAGGATGAATGAAAAAATATCTTAATTCTCTATTTATAGAGATGGTTAGTCAGAAGAAAGGGTTGTCATGTGTGAGAACCTAAGGAAGACAAGGAGTCTAGGGTATTGCTTCATTCAATGACCTAAAATAAGAGACTACATTGGCAAGTAAAGAAAGAAGGCTTAAGGGTATGGATGCTTGAAAGGTGAACAAGCTATCTGAGCTAAAGTGTGTGAAAGCCAAGTAGAATGGAGGACTAAAACAAAGATCTATGATCTGTAAGTGTATTGTAAGTTGTTATCAAATCAAGCCTTACTATTACTTTCTAGTCATTATATCAATATAGTGTAAATCCTTTTGTCTAAGGTTGACCTGATAGTCATTTGTAAATCCTTTATCTGGGTGACATTCCAAGTGAATGATCTAAAGTCCTCTAACAAGGTTCACTCCTAATAAGGTGATTGAAATCTTTTAACTGGGTCACAATTAATAGTGTGTATTGTAACCTTTAACATGGTTGGCCTTTCACATGGCATCACTTCAAAAGAGTGAGAATAAGTAGCATGTTACTAGTAGTTTTTTCCAAGTTGGGTTTCCACATTAAATCATTGTGTCAAATATTTTATTAAATCTATTATGTTTCGTGTTTATATTTTTGCAAATTGATTTGATAGTAACCTACAACTAGAGACATAAAATTTCCTCAATCCATTAAAATTGTTTGTAATTATTTTTGGATTAGATTATGTTGAAATTTTTACCATCAATGTTTCAAATCACACTATGTGATTCATCATCAAGATGAGAGAGCAAGAGCTACAAAAAATATAGTGAGTTGCAGATTGGGATTGACTCCAAAGATATAAGAGACTACATGGAGAGAGAAAGCACACAAACAAAGGGAGGAAACCCTAGAGAACTTTGAATATGAAAGTAAATAAATAAATTGAAAAATGAGAAAAAAATAAGAAAATTATAAAAATAAAAGAAAAGAAAAAGTAAAATAATAAATAAAGAAAAAAGAAGACCATGGAGAAGACCATGTAAACAACACACAAAAATTCCAAGATGCTATCTATTGGTGTAAATACGTATTTACTATTTACACTTACTTAAGTTTACTTTGGTTAATGCATTATTATTTTATTTTGCATTATTTTATTATTTTATTTTGTGAGACACTTAGGAGTTTGCACACTTTTTTGAGTTGTCATGTTGACAACACAGAAGTACACAACTCTATTTTAGCACATGGTGTCTACAAAACTGATTTGCATGTCACACCTTTATAGGCTTATCATTTCATCATCACACTTACTTCCATGCTTAATGGAGGATAACCCATATCTAGTGGACATGTGCCTAGTTGTATGACATTTCATGTAGTTGATTTTGAGACATTCTAGATGTATCTTCAAAACATTTATATACATGCATTCCTAGTGTGCTTTCACATGGCATATTGAATGAATATATCATTGTTTTGATCATACTCTATCTTTCTTGTCTACAATTGTGCTTGTGTTTGAGTTCTTAGTTCCTAGGTGAATTTTTTCCTTAGAAAAATTCTTACATGGTATCAAAGCTTGGAGATTTTCACATATCCATTTTGAGAGCATTTTTGCTTCGGCACCTCAACTTGAATTTAAAGTATTGCAAAAATTGGGAGCATCTAGAGCCAGATCTAACCTCACCATTGCATCCAAAATGCTAATTTGGTGAAGATCGACTATAAACTTGGCTACCTTGGCCTAAAGTTGATCATGAGGTAAATTTATTTTACAAATCAAAATTTAGAGGCCTTGATTTGTAGTTCGGCTATGGTCATTTTTAAAAAGATTTAATTAATTTATTTAGATCTGCATTTTATTTCTCTATTATTTTTACTATATTTTTAGAAATTTTTTTCCCTTTGAGCACCCAACAGAGAATTCTTTTTAGCAAAATCAGGTAGTAACACCCTAGCTCTGCCATTTGGAGGGTTTATTATTTAATTGCAGGTCATTTGGTTAATTCAATTGGTGATTCAATTCGTAGTGGTCACTTACAATTTTTTTGGACATCGTATATACCTTTCCCAGTGAGAAAATGGCTTGGCCCAGCCACACCATACACTGGTGGCTTTTATTTTAACACCATTCATTGTTCTTTTTATATATGAGTACGGTTCATCCCACAATGCATGTGGGATAAACCCCACCTTTTTGGCAATCACAAAAGAGAAACTCTAGCTTTGGTAAGGATGGCTCATGCCCAATAGTAGAGAAACTCCCTAGTGGTGACTAAAGTTTCCATGCACATGATTTAAAACCCCTCTAGTTGCTATTTTTCATTTCTGGCCACAACTTGATTTCTCCGGCCATGATTCTATTTTCTGCCTGCGCATGAGCATAGACAGTGACTGATAACCACATTTCTAGTGATAGAGACTTTTTTGCCAGTCAAATCCCAACATCATTTTTTATACTTCCCACCCATGAACCAATGTGTTCAGTGGCACAACCTCCAATCCTCTTTCAACACATAGGTGATAGCTATGACCACCTTAGTGATGCATGTACAACACACACAGACTTTGCTAACTCAGCTATTCTATATAGCCACACAGACAAGTCATACATGCCACATCATCTACCACATAGATTCCCAGTCAGCTCCTTCATATGTCATACAACTAATGCCACATCACATTTGTACTATATAGATGCCGAATCACCCTACCATGTCACTAGGCGGGGCCTTGTTTTGCTTACATCATCATTTCATTGTGTTAAAATTCACAACCATTTGATTATCAAAACTAGGCATTTTATAACTACTATGATAGTTATTTGATCGTCAAATTTAAGCTCATAGTTTTTCCTGCTAGACTTGTTTCTAGATTGTTTTTCAATTTGGCAGCCTGACTGACTTTGTGAGCCCATAACTTGGACATCTAGACTACAATTCAGGTGCATTTTTTTTTGAAATTGGGTAGAATTTCCGAAAATTTCTAATGGTGGTGTGATTTTTTGGTTTTGGTACAAGAATTATATAGAAATTATGTTTTTTGGTGACTATACTTGCACAATCTTGCATTTTGCAACTTTAAACACTCCATATGGGCACATCTAGTCACTTTTTCAAGTTTCATTTTTTTTTAAAGTGTGTTATTTTTCATCTACTTTCCAAATCTATAGTTAGATTCTAGGTTTGTGTGGACCAAAATCTCACTTTTAGAACTAGGGCTTTTTTTTCATTGTAAAGCTTTGATTACTTTTTAGATTTATTGTACATCTCAGCTATAGTGCTTAGTGACAGATTTGGGTGTCATAATGTAGTTGTAAAAGAAAAATAAAAAAGTCCACTTTGTTCATTTTGACAAGTGGCCCATTGTACATGCACTACTTATAAAGTGCCAAAAGCATCTTTTTTGGGGGGATCTTTTGATTGAGTGAAAAGGAGGGGGTGTGTATTGTGTTCTTGTGTATCTCTTTTGTGCTCTTTTCATTTTTTTGCATCATGAGTTTTAAATGTCCACCTCTAACTTCATGCAATTATTCTATATGGAAAGATATTGCATGGAGTAGATTAATGGAAAAAGGATATAGTCTTTATGTTGATGGTATATTTACCAAACTTACTAATGCTAAAGAGCTCATTGATTGGCAAGATCAAGACTGATAGGCTTTAGGAGTTATTACGAATTGTGTTCATTTCACATTGCTAGTTGTAAAGAATCCAAAGTAGCTTGGGATAAACTTGAATCATTGTATGGTAAGGTGGATGAAGAAAAGGGATTTAAAATTGAGGATGATCTACTTCTCTTGAATCCAAAGTACTTTGACACAATTTAGGATTACATCATCAAAGCCAATGAGTATAGGGCATTGCTTAAGATTGTGGAAATCCCATGAAGGATGAAAAGTTGATTCATCACATCCTAAAGAGGCTACCTTCAAAGTATGCTTCCTTTTTTTCAAGTTTTAATACTCACAGGTTGACCATGGGATCTACTTACTAGAAGCCTTCATTCGATACATTTGCAAAGATGTTGATTGTTGAATAATCTCACTTGATGGATTTAGGACTTCTCAAGTCATCAAGGACCAAAGCCTTGGTGGCTAGTGATGAACACCAATCAAGTCAAGGAGGGAAAAATAACAACAAAAACAAGCAATGGAAGAAAAAATCACAATCTAAGACACAAAAATCCTCCTCACAACAAGGCAGTTCTTCTTCCAACAAGAAGGGAAGTAATGACAAGAACAAAAAACTTTTTTGTGCATATTGCAAAAATCCAAATCATGATGAGTATCATTGCAAAACTAAAAGAATCGATGAGTTAAAAAATATACTTAGGAAGAAAAAGATACAAGTGCTAGGTATTTCCAAGGATTCTACTCCAATCTCTTCAAAGGGTAAAGGGAAAAAACTTATGGCAAAAACAAGTTCTTCTTCAGAATGGATACTTGACTCAGGTGCCTCTTATCATATGGGTTCTTCAAAGGGAGACTTTTCTTCATTGAAGTAGTCAAAGGTACTGCACATCTTCATCGGAGATGATACTAAAATGGAAGTTGAAGGGTAAGGACATGTGAAAGTGGAAAATAGGGAATTCAAAGATGTTCTCTATGTTCCAAACCTTAGCTCCAATCTCCTATTATTTTACCAAATCACTTACCTTGGAGATGGTCACAAAGTTGAGTTTCTTCTAGATTCAGTGATGGTGCAAAGTCTTAGAGATGAATCATTAGTTGGACTAGGGAAAGTCAATGATGACAAGAAGCTTTATTTATTCTCCCACTTTGTGCCTAATTCTCCTTCTCAAGCCTTGTTGACTCACTCTACTTCAAAAACCACATTATGGCATGAGCGATTTGGTCACCTTGACTTTCGCTATCTTTAGCAACTTTTCTCAAAACACAGGGTCAAAGGTCTACCTAAGATCAACTTTTCTAAGGGAGAGTGTTCATCATGTTTAGTGGATATGCATCTCAAGGAGAAGTATGATAAAGGGAAGTCTTCTCAAGCACTAGTTGTTCGTCAATTGGTTCACATGATTTTAGCATGACCCTTTACAGTGACTTTAGTCAGCCAAGGCCACTACATCCTCACATTTGTTGATGATTTTTCAAGATTCACTTGGGTCTACTTCCTTCATCATAAGAATGAAGTGGTTCATAAGCTTCAAGAGTTTAAGACTCATGTTGAACACAAATCTAGGAAAGCCATCAAGGTTTTAAGTGTGGACAATGGGAATGGATATGTAGATAGAAGACTTAGGGACTTTTGCAAACTTGAGGGAATTGATCCTTAAAATCCACTAGCATTTAGTCTACACAAGGAAGATGTTGTAGCTATGAGGATTAGGACTCTCAAAATCATGGCAAGTTCCATGATTAAAGCCAAGTCTCTTGATCCAACACTTGAAGTTGAAGCCATTAGTAGTGCTACTCACATACTTAATAGGTCACCTCATAATGCTTTAGATGGGAAGACTCCTTTTGAGGCATGGTGCAGCAAAAAAATAGTTGTGGGTCAACTTATAGTCTTTATTTCTCCAACATGGGCTAACCTATCTTCCAGGGGTTGCAAGGCATCGCCACCTAGGCTTTGTACCTTCATAGGATATGAAGACAATGCTAAGGCATATAGACTTATGGATCTAGAGACTCATGAGATTTTCGTGGAGAAGGATGTTCACTTTGAGGAAAGTTCACCCAACTTGTCCTCTAATCCTCTATGCACATCATACATACTGGAAATTGATAGTGACACCAGTGATAGTGCTTCAATAGATTCAAACACATGGGGTTCTATCAACAATTGTAGTGAGAGGTCACAACATTAGTCTAGTCCACATGCTTATATTGCCACAATGAAAGGTCCATCATAGCTTGGTACATGTTGTCTTCTAGCTCTAGCTTTAGTTGATGACTACATGGAAGACATTGTAGGTTTGTTCGTGGAGTCACACACCACACACTTGGGAGATAGCCTTGAGGACTTACATCTTCTCATTGATGATGATGATCCTTCTACAATTATTGTAAGGGCTCACTCTGACCCTCATGTCCATTCTCTACATGATAAATCTTTATAGGTTGGCATGATTGTAGATCCTTATGAACAATAGTTATCAGAAGTCTCTTTGTCAGTTGAGGACACAGATGGTTCATTGGGATAGGTTCAATAGACATCCTTTCTAGATATACATTCATTCTTTTTAGCACAATTGGAAGGGGTGCCCATTAGTATTACAACAAGGATACTTGAGTAGGTTTCAAGGCCAATATACATCTTTAGGATTTTACCTTTTCCATTGTTTCTTCCAAAGGGGAGGAATGTCATTCAACACTCTTGGACCAACTTCTCCATTGAAGCGGCTTTCACTACTAGACATTCTTCATTTGGGGGATGGGACTACCTTGTCTCTCTTCTGGGGGGGACTTTTTCCTCTTATGAGGTCTAGTTCTTCTCATCATTTACTATTTTATATACTGGATGTATGTTGTAATGGGGGGTCTTGATTACTCCATGCATCCCTATTCATCTCTCTTTTTGGGGGAGGGTTTTTTCCCATGAGGTTTTCCCTCTTTCTCCACTTTATGAGAGATTGCATTTTCATTATGTACATGGGTACCTAACATGGCCTAGCAACTGGGACCCATTATGCATTTTCATCCTAGTTTTTGTAAGCTTAAGGGTATTCCCCTAAGTTTCACTTAAGGGGGGGGGGGGGTTGGTGTAAATACGTATTTACTATTTACACTTACTTAAGTTTACTTAGGTTAATGCATTATTATTTTATTATTTTATTTTGTGAGACACTTAGGAGTTTACACACTTTTTTGAGTTGTCATGTTGACAACATAGAAGTATACAACTCTATTTTAGCACATGGTGTCTACAACACTGATTTATGTGTCACACCTTTGTAGGCTTATCCTCTCATCACCGCACTTACTTCCATGCTTAATGGAGGATAACCCATATTTGGTGGACATGTGCCTAGTTGTATGACATTTCATGTAGCTTATTTTGAGGCATTCTAGATGTATCTCAAAGGCCTTTGTATATAGGCACTCCTAGTGTACTTTTACATGGCATATTGAATGAATATATCATCATTCTAATCATACTCTCTCTTTCTTGTCTATAATTATTCTTGTGTTTGAGTTCTTAATTCTTGGTGAATTTTTCCCTTAGGAAAATTCTTACACTATCTATATATATACCTATGTATACATGTGTATATCTATATATATATACATAGATATATATCTATGTATATATGTATATAAATATATATACATGTATAGGTGTGTGTGTGTGTGTATATATATATACATATATATATATATATATATATATATGCATTTACATAAATACTTGGGTAAGTGCACCAAGTTGTGGTGCCAAAAATATGACACCTTTTGTTTCTAACTTTACAAAGTGCCTACATGCTATAGCGCACATGTGCTATGGCTTGGGTATTCCAAGACATAGCGCATACACAATTTTTAAAACCCAAAAATTTTATAAATGGGCTACAAACCTGTAGCCCATTCATTTTTTCCTTACTTTGCAACTTCCTCTCCTCATAGTGTGTACACAAATTCAGAAAATTGAAGAATTTTCCACTTACTTCCTCAATATGCCTCCTTATCATCAAAGTTTGAGATCGTGATCACGTTGTACGTTGTCTAGCATTCCTTTTACATTGTTTTATATGTTTTTGTATTATTTTGTAATTTTTTTTCAATTTTTCTTTAAATTTGTTTATTTATTTAGATTGGAATTGGTTTCTTATTAGAAAATGTGAATAATGAACTAGAAAATCACCAACAAGGTCAAAACCAAAACCCTCAACAAGATGAGAATCAAAACCCTCCATAACAAGAACAAAAAATTCTGCAACTTGCACCAGTTGGAAGAACTCCTCCTAGCACACAAGAGAACATAATAAATGAAATAAAAAGAGGAAAAAATGAATTAGAAGCACTCATTGGTAGGTTGAAATCTTGTGGACAAACCAATCCAATGAGAGCTCAATTGGCATCCTCCCTCAAGTCCATTAAAACCCACATAACTTCCGTTAGTGGTCAATTGGATATTTGGTAGGTTAAGAGTGATGAACAAAAAAGATATTATGCAAACAAATTATCATATCAAGATGTAAAAAAATAAATAAATACTAAAAGGTAGCATTTGTGCAATTTTTAGAAAGCCTAATGAACAAAATATTGTTAAAGAGACAACTAAACAGTTCCCCATCCATTGGTGCATACACGATGGTATTAGAAATAAATTTTGGGATAGATAATGGATGGATTTTGATACCCCTCCCTACAGTAATCATGAGATCCCAATGTATTTCTTAAAGAAATTGTATTGTGAGTTTGTCCTTGGGGAGATCCCCAATTATTTTGATATATTAGAATATCAGGGTAGAGGGGGGGGTTATCATTTGAGAGACTAAGGGCATGTCATGACCCTAATGTAGTTAGGACACCTATTGTCAAGCCATAGGGTGAGCATGTGACTATTCTTTTAGTTGTGAAGGAACATGTAGAGGCCACCACTCTAGGGACTATCAATGCTTTGATACAAACCCTCATTCATTTCACTAGTCCATTAGTTGAGGAGGAGTCTTCTGTGTGTCATGGTCACATGTGCACATCATCTAGATCCTTATGCACATTTGGCAATCATGCTAGAGATAGTGTGGATGATGGGCTAGTCACTAATTAGTTCCTGAATGAGATATTTGGCACTGACACATAGGTAAATTGCAATTATAATAAACTAATTTGATCATGTTTCATATGTATAGTGAATGACTAATTAATTAGCATGTATTGGCATTGTTCAAAATTTAGGGTCAGTGTGTTGGCGGCCCTAGTAGCGATCCCTTGGCCCCATTTTTCATCCTGTCAATAAGTCTAGAGGTATGTATCAATTTAATCATTTAAATTAATACATATATTTATTAAGTAATCATATGAAAGATTGACAAAAAAAATTTATGCATGTGCATCAGTTCTCTACAGGACTATCAACATTCACTAGGGAATCTGAGCCTAGATGTGATACTAGCTTTGTAGAGGTACATTTGTTTCATGTTAATTTAAATCATTTGATTATATTTGTTTGATGTTTCATGTTACATGTAATGTTTATTGTATGACATGTAGCTCTTGACATCTGAGACTCCTCCTCATCTTTGGCAGTCCATCGATTGTGGAGTGGCTACAGCTATGGCT
This sequence comes from Cupressus sempervirens, assembly GCA_028749045.1. Taxonomy (NCBI): domain Eukaryota; kingdom Viridiplantae; phylum Streptophyta; class Pinopsida; order Cupressales; family Cupressaceae; genus Cupressus; species Cupressus sempervirens. The sequence goes on from CM053787.1 coordinate 993,003,987, forward strand.
AGTTCACAACCATTGACTGAGGTATGAAAGAATTTTCTTGGTTTTAGTTATTGTATATAATAGTCAGTATCAAAATTTTGAATGTTATTTATAAGTGATTACAATGATTGAATTATTGTAGGGTCTTGTGAAACCCAATCATCCACAAGCCTTTGAGGTGGACTTGTAGAGAAACTATTTGATGGTGGTAAGAAAATAATCAATTTTGTGTGTACATATAATTGATTTCAATATATAATAATTATTGATTCATATCTACTTTTTTTGTATCAGCTTGAGTTAGAGAAGACCCTCAATAAGAGGATGAGCAAGCATGTGAGGAAGACCCCATCTTCCCCATCATCTTCCTTCACACAATGATCGAAGACCTCTAGAGATTTGTTTCCTTCCCCTCATGGGAAGGAGAAGATAGAGTTGATAGACACACATGTATAGGCATCAACAGACATATATGTTGGATTTTATGTCAGTGGACATATATGACATACATTTGATGTATATATGACATTTTATATTTGATGTATGACATTTATTTGATGCATGAAATTATTAGACTTATGACATTATTGGTTAATATATGATATGTTTTTTCATGTACAACATTATTGGTTATCATAATATATTATGTGTTTGTTAATGTATGATATTATTGGTTTTCATTTTATACTATATGTTTGTTCATGTATGACATTATTGGTTATCATAATATATTATGAGGTTGCATGGGTACTTGTACCCACACCCCTAGTACTCGTACCTACATACCCAAGTACTATGTACATGTATCCCAAGTATCAGGTACTTGGTGGAGAGCATCATAGCTAAGGACCATGATTGAGATTTTGGATTTTTTTTTTTGGTTTTTTGTTTGTGTATCAACTCATTGTCTATCAAGCTTAATTCAATACCTAATTAGTTTGAAACTTTGATAGAATATTGATTAATAATAAACTTTATCACTATTCAATCATAAGGTTTTCATTTCCAATATGTCATCATCATATAATTTATGATCTTGTTCATATTTAAAGTTTTCCTTCTCTGTTATTTGTTTATCAAGCTTAATTCAATACTTGATCAATTTGAAACTTTGATACAATATTGATCAACAATAAACTTTATCAGTGTTAAAGCTAGAAATTTATCATTTACAATATGTCATTGTCATATGATTTATGATATTCTTGTTCATGTTTAAAGCCTGCCTTCTATGTTATGCATCTAAACATTTATCATAAATTATTATTACAAACATATAACAAATTTGAAACTGAAAACAATACATTACATTTCCAAACTTTATCATTGTTCTTGATTTGAAAAATGATTGTCACGACTCATAAATTTAGGTTTTCTATAAATATAAAAAGTATAATTAAAAATAAAGTTTGACATACCCAAGTACGTCCATCCCCTATTATAAAAAATAGTTGTACCTATACCCATACCCTAAGTACCACAAGTACCCCCATCCTCGTGCAACCTTGTAAATTATATGTAGATCTTGGTGTTTTATCTACACCTATGTGGTCTATAGGATCTCTTGCTACTTAGACCATCCCTTGACCTTGCCCAACCTGCTTACTAGGTTAATTGATCCAAACTTGCAGCATCATCTTCTAGGAACAATATCCCTCCAAAGGTTTTATAGGTCTACTAGGGTACCATAGCACTCCCTAGTCCAACCAAGGTTTCCATGATGTACTAAGGTGGTGTTATTGGAACACTTGTACTATTCTTGAATGGATAATAATAATGGGTTTGTACCCAATTTTAAGATTTTTTCACAAAAGGGCTACAAGGAGAGCTCCTAATTAGGCCTCCACCTAGATTTTTAGGGATGATAGATCCTTTTTCTTAGAGTTTCAAAACCTCTATCCTTAATAATAATTTATACATAGGATCCATGCTGAAGGATTTTTAGGGTCTCAAGGTGCATACAAGCCGTACAACAAAAATAGTGAAATTGAGGGTTTGATAGGGTTTTCTTGGCTGCCTATTGTCCCAAATTTTAAGACACCTTCCATACTTCATCAAGACTCCTCCTCCAAAAGTTATAACCTCCTCATACCCCTCTTCAATCCCTTAGAAGAGCAAGTCTTCATTCTTCAAGATTTGCTCTTAAGAACTCTTTCTTTGCTAATAGTCCCTAGCTGGGCATTACCTAGCTTACCTAGGGATTGGTCAAAGAATTCTTTGCACTCAATTTTAGGGCCCTTGGTTGCATAATAAAATACATTAGGGTCTATAGCCTTGAAATATAGAAGACCATGGAATTTCCATGGTGGAGACAAGACTTACAACCCTTTCATGATATACAACTCCAAAACTCTTAGCAGATAGGTATCTTTGAAGAAATTTACAAAACCTTTCAAAACTTGGTCACAAACTATAATTAATGCATGGAAAATGAAAAAAAAAAAAAACTACAAAATGCAACAAAATGATAATATCCATGTGATTTTCCTCCAAACAAGATTAAAAACCAATGAAATTTATGCTAAAACAGTCACATTCTGTTGCACACATTCCAATAGTATGGATTCATACAAGAAATGAGTTTCCAACCCTTGATTAGGGTCCCTCCAAGCATAAATAGGTTGATCCTTAGGTTAGAGATAGGTTTTAGGGATTTTTCAAAGATTCTTTACAAAGTACATGAAAATATTATACCTATGTCGGAACCCAATATTGGTTTTCACAACAAGAAAGAAGATATTCTTAGTCAGTTAAATATTCTTACTTGGTAGTCTATGAGAATACAAGAAGATTAGCATGGAGCTAGTAGAGTTCTCAGTGAGGAAGAAGATATAGATGATATTCTTAGATAACTACAACAACAAAGACAAAGGCAAAATTGACTAACCTCTAGAAACCAAGAATCCCAAATATCTTAGTCTATGAAATGTTGTTGGGAAAATTGGACTTTGTCATCTTGAATATAAATATGATGTAAAAAATTAGGGTAATATCCTAGTAATATTAGAATATCCTTCATGCACTATTCCAACAAGAAGCCAATAGATCCTTAAGACTTGGGGTAATACATTGTGGCCAAGTAGCTAAACAAAGGTAAACATCATTTTTGTCAAACCTTTGGTTCAAAATTTCAAAGTTCAATGACTCCAAAATCTCATTTGCTAAGAAAATCCATACTTTTGTAAGTCATCCAAAAGTTAAAAAATCCCCCTATGAGTACCTTAGATCGAACCCTAACAAATTGGATAAGTTGATTGAATATGTCATAGGTCATTAATTTGTGCCTAAAGTTGTTGATAAATAATTAAGTAATGTTTTATCTTTAGAAATTGGTCAAAATTATGCATTTCATTCCTCCATTGTTAAATTTGAGGCTAAAGTTGGTTCATATGAAAAATATGTCTCATTAAATATGAAGCTCAAACTATTCTACATTTCTTTGTTCATACACAACCATAAGATCAATAATTGTATAATTGACTTTGGGGCCTCTAACAACACAATGCCTTGTATGTTCTAAAATCCTTAGATCCACCCCCCTCCCCCTAACTAAAATCTTTGGTAAATGGTCTTTTATGGATTATAAGAAGGCCCCCCTAGTACAACAAATAAAAAATGCTCAATTTGCATTAGCTACTCATCCAGGCAAGACACTAAACATAACTATTTTGCTTGCTAATATCCTACTTAGTAATGACATGTTGAGAAAGAGTTTTTTAAGGGACCTAGGAGGAAAAGTTAAATTGGATTGGTCCCAAGATACTATACTAGTGGGTAAGGAAATTGAGACAATCCAACCAAATGGAAAGTCTATGTACATTCCTTTCATTAGAATATCCCTGAGCCCAAATTCTATGCAATAGGTTTTAAATTTCTAACCACATTATTTTAGGAGGGGAAGAGGTTGTTGAATATAAACTTAATAATAAGGATTCCCTATAGGATATTGAGTTCAATGGTATCTATTCATCCAATAGTTTATGAGTTGGTGTAGTGTTGATATCACCACAAGGTGATAAATTCCCTTATTCTTTTAAACTAGAATAAAAAAAAACAAATACAACAATGGAGTATGAAGCCTTGTTAGTAGAAATTGTCAAGCCTTGTTGTTAGGGGAATATTAAATGTGAAAAATCCAAGGTTGAAGAAGTATCAAAATAGGGCATGGGATGAAGTAGAAAGATTTGAGTATTACCTTATTACTATAAAAAAAATGTTCAAAATGATGTGTATGATCACTCCTTTACCTTCTATCATGAGTCTCCATCATTGGATGAGATGACATATCCAATTGCCATAGTCAAAGATTTCTACCCTATGGCATTTAGTGACCCTTAGGGACATTTCAGTTTGACATGCTTGAGAATGTTTAAGTGCTCAATAGAATAGAATGAGCTTGAGGCTAGTCTTTAACTAGTGACCCAAAGCTAATGGAATAGATATTTTGATCCCACGATGAAAGGTGTGAGAGATTTGGTAGTTGGAAACTTTGTATTGGCCAATACTACAAGTTCCAACATCACCCAAGATGGCATCACAAAATAAAAGAGGAGTAAGATCACCAAAAAGAGAGAGAGATTATTGTAGGTCTCTACAACATGATCATATAGGACCTCGAATTGCATCCATACCTCACATGAGCTCTGAGATATGCCCCATCAAAGATCACTACCCTATGGAATTTAGTTACCCTTAGGGACATTTTGATTTGGTGTGCCTGAGAATGTTCAAGTGCTCAATAGGATGGGATTAGCTTGGGGCTAGGGTTTACCTGGCCACTTAGAGCTAACATAATAGACAATTTGATTCCACGATGAACAATGAGGGAGATTTGGTAGTTGGCAACTTTGTACTAGCCAACACTATGAGTTTTAGCATCACTCAAGATGGCATTGCAAAATCAAAATAGAGTATGATCTCCACAAAGAGAGAGAGGTTATTGTAGGTCTTTACAACATGGTCCTATAGGACCTAGAATTACATCCATACCTTACACAAGTTTTGAAATATGCCTTGTCAAAGATCATTGCCCTATGAGATTTAGTGACCCTTAGGGATGTTTCAGTTCGACATGCCTGAGAATGTTTGAGCACTCAATGGGATGGGATGAGCTTGGGGCTAGGGTTTACCTAGCCACCTAGAGCTAACAGAATAGATAGCTCAATCCCATAATGAATGGTGAGGAAGATTTGGCAGTTGGCAACTTTATACTAGCCAACACTACAAGTTTCAACATCACCTAAGATGGCACCACAAAATCAAAATGGAGTAATATATCCAAAGAGAGAGAGAGGTTATTGTAGGTCTCTGCAACATGGTCCTATAGGAACTAGAATTGTATCCATACCTCACATGAGCTCTGAGATATGCCCCATCAAAGATCGTTACCCTATGGTATTTAGTGAACCTTAGGGACATTTCAATTTGGAATTTCTAAGAATGTTTGAGTGATCAATGAGATAGGATGAGTTTGGGGCTAGGGTTTACAAGGCCACCTAGAGCTAACATAACAAATAGTTTGATCCAACAATGAACAGTGAGGGTGATTTGGTAGTTGGCAACTTTATACTAGCCAACACTACGAGTTTTAGCATCACCTGAGATGGCATCACAAAATCAAAATGGAGTAAGATTTCAAAAAAGTGAGAGAGCTTATTTTAGGTCTCTAGAACATGGTCCTATAGGACCTAGAACCACATCCATAAATCACGCGGGCTTTGAGATATGCCCCATCAAAGATAGTTTCCCTATGGCATTTAGTAACTCTTAGGGATGTTTTAGTTTGATGTACCCAAGAATATTTGAGCACTCAATAGAATGAGATGAGATTAGGGCTATGGTTTACCCAACCACCTATAGCTAATGGAATGGACGGTTCAATCTCATGATGAATAGTGAGGGAGATTTGGCAGTTGGAAACTTTGTATTGGCCAACACTATGAGTTTCAGCATCACCTGAGATGGCGTTGCAAAATTAAAATAGAGTAAGATCTCCAAAAAGTGAGAGAGGTTATTGTAGGTCTCTATAAAAAAATTCTATAGGATCTAGAATTACATTCATACCTTGCATGAGCTTTCAGATATGCCACATCAAATATCGCTACCCTATGGCATTTAGTGACCCTTAGGGACATTTTCGTTCGACATGCTTGAGAACATTCGAGCACTCAATGGAATGTGATGAGCTTAGGGATAGGGTTTACCTAATCACTTAGAGTTAATGGAATAGGTAGTTTGATCCCATGATGAATGATGAGGGAGATTTGGTATTTGGAAACTTTGTACTAGCCAACACTATGAGTTTTAGCATTACTCGAGATGGCATCGCAAAATCAAAATAGAGTAAGATCTCCAAAAAGTGAGAGACGTTATTGTAGGTCTCTACAACACAATCCAATAAGACCTAAAATCACATACATACCTCCCATGAGCTTTGAGATATGCCCCATCAAAGATCATTTCCCTATGGCATTTAGTGACCCTTAGGGACATTTTGGTTCTATGTGCCCGAGAACATTCGAGTGCTCAATGAGATAGGATGAGTTTATTGCTAGGGTTTATTCAGACACCTAAAGCTAATAGAATAGATATTTCATCCCATGATGAATGGTGAGGGAGATTTGGTAGTTGGCAACTTTGTACTAGCCAACACTATGAGTTTTAGCATCACCCAAGATGGCATTAAAAAATCAAAATAGAGTAAGATCTCCAAAAATTGAGGGAGGTTATTGTAGGTCTTTACAACATTGTCCTATAGGACCTAGAATTGCATCCATACCTCCCACAAGCCCCAAGATATCCCCTATCAAATATCACTTCCCTATGGCATTTAGTGACCCTTAGGGACATTTTGGTTTGGCATGCCTGAGAATGTTCGAGTGTTGAATAGGATGGGAAAAGCTTGGGGCTAGATTCTAACTATCCACTTAGAGCTAACAAAATAGGCAGTTTGATCCTACAAAAAATGGTGAGGGAGATTTGGCAATTGGAAACTTTGTACTGGTCAACACTACAAGTTTTAGCATCACTCGAAATGGCATCACAAAATTAGAACAAAGTAAGACCTCTAAAAAGTGAGAGAGGTTATTGTAGGTCTCTATAACATGATCCAATAGGACATAGAATTGCATCCATACCTCACATGAGCTCTAAGATATTCCCCATGGAAGATCACTTCCTTATGACCCTTAGGGACATTCTAGTTCAGCATGCCTGAGAACATTTGAGCACTCAATGGGATGGGATGAACTTAGGGCTTAGGTTTACCTAGCCCCCAAAGCTAAAAAAATAGGTAGTTTTATCCCATGATGAATGGTGAGGGAGATTTGGCAATTGGCAAGTTTTTACTAGCCAATAGTATGAGTTTCAACATCACCTGAGATGGTGTCACAAAATTAAAATGGAGTAAGATCTCTAAAAAGTGAGAGAGGTTATTGTAGGTCTCTACAACATGGTCCTATAAGACCTATAATCACATCCATATCTCACATGAGCTCTGAGATATGCCCCATCAAAGATCATTATCCTATGGTATTTAGTGATCCTCAGGGATGTTTTGGTTCGATGTGCCTGAGAACGTTCAAGCACTCAATGAGATGGGACAAGCTCAGGGCTAGGGTTTACTTAGCTACCTAGAGCTAATGGAATAGATAGTTCATGATGAATGGTGATGGAGATTTGATAGTTGGCAACTTTGTACTAGCCAACACTATGAGTTTTAACATCACTCGAGATGGCATTGCAAAATCAAAATAGAGTAAGATCTCTAAAAACTGAGAGAGGTTATTGTAGGTCTCTGCAACATGATCCTATAGGACCTAGAATCACATCATACCTTGCATGAGCTCTAAGATATGCCCCATCAAAGATCGCTGCCCTATAGCATTTAGTGACCCTTAGGGATGTTTTGGTTTGGCATGCTAGAGATTGTTTGAGTGCTCAAGATGATGGGATGAGCTCAAGGCTATGGTTTATTTGGCCACTCAAAGCTAACAAAATAGATAATTTGATCCCATGATGAATGGTGAGGGAGATTTAGCAGTTGGCAACTTTGTATTGGCCAACACTATGAGTTTCAGCATCACCTGAGATGGCATCACATAATCAAAATGGAGTAAAATATCCAAAAAATGAAAGAGGTTATTATAGATCTCCACAACATGGTCCTATAGGACCTAGAATGACATCCATACCTCACACGAGATCTAAGATATGCCCTGTAAAGATTACTTCCCTATGGCATTTAGTAACTCTTAGGGACAATTTGATTCAATGTGCCCAAGAATGTTTGAGTGCTCAATGGAATAGGACAAGATTAGGGCTAGGCTTTACCCAGCCATGTAGAGCTAATGGAATATATAGTTCAATCTCATGACCCTTTTCCCACTAAGTTGCAAATTTGAGCAACTTTTACAATTTTCAACAATGCAAGTTTTCACAAAAGTGCAATTTTTACATTTTTCACTTGATTCCACTTCTATGACTTGGAAGAGGTTTGGAAACACAAAAATAACTTATTTTAAAATTCTTAGCCCTTCACCAATTCCCAAACTCCTTCCATTCACAAATCAACATGCTACAAGAAGTCAAATCCTTCATGGTACTTGACCTAGGCCTTGATTTGAAAAATCAAAAAACACATCATCTAGTCTTGAAGCCCTAAAATATTAAAAAGGAACCTACTAACTACCATTTCCAATGTGGGCATGAAATTTCAACAACAAAATTGCAAGTAGAGGCCAATTTTTTCTATGTGCACCAATGCTATCCTAAAAACCTAGTTTCATTAAAAATGCAATAACTTGAGTTAAAAAATGCGTACAATGATGAGACCAGAAGAAAAATAAAGCTAATTCAAATCTCTATTTCAAAAATCATCACATCTAGTCTAAAAGTTTGTACATTTTATGTAGGAAGCAAACAATGGTAAAAATGACTCAAAAACTAAATTTCTTTCTTTGCAATGTCTTCCAATCAATATATTAATGCCCTTCATACCTCACAAATGAGGTGTGTGTGTGTGTGTGTGTGTGTGTGTGTATCTTATGCATATTTTAATGGTTAGAACCAATATTTTAATTGTTATAACACTTTTCCCACTAAGTTGCAAATTTGAGTAACTTTTACAACTTTCAACAATGCAACTTTACACAAAAAGTGCAATTTTTACATTTTTCACTTGATTCCACATATAGGACTTGGAAAGGGTTCCAAAATACCTAAACCAACTAAAAAAACTCAGTCCTATGATTTCTTGACAAAAAACATTAAAAATCTTGAATTTTCCTAATGAGAAACTTTTGCTTATAAATTACATAAAGTGCCTTAAGCATACAAAATGGTGTCTTTCTTTGAAAACCATGGACTTCTCATCCAAAGGTTGTTTATTATAGCCTAAGTAGGTAAAGAAAAACATGAAAACCAAAATATAAATCAAGTTGCAAGCACCTATCAGCTTATCAGTTTCAAATTTGGTATAACACCTAAATTAAAGGTTGATTCTTTTTCCTATTAGTATGATGACAACTCTACCATGGTTGTCTATTGCTCCATTAAATTATATGAAATCTTGTGATTTATTTGAAGAGGCCCTTTGATAGCTTTGTATGTCTCTATAAACTTTTTAAAAACCACTAGATTGGGATAGTATCTAAGATCATGGAGGGAACATTACGTCTACTAATCCTATTTATCATTATGATGGTGTATATTAGCATGTATATCTTTAGATTATTGTGTATTTTAGACTTGATGATCCCCTTGGTTGTATCAATTGTGTCATATGAATAATCCACACCAATTTTCCCACCAACTAGTCTCAAAATTCTAATTAGAGACTTCTACATTTGTGCAATTCTTGCTTCTATGCATAAAGATCTCACAAAGTGTATAAATATACCTCAAATGATTAGAAAACCTATCTGAACTTTCTCTATTAAAAAAAATTCATTGTTTCTTAGTTCTTTCTTGGATTTGGCCTTGCAATAAGTTCCACTCTATACTCTAAAGATAGGTGTGAACCAAGTTTAGTAGGAGGTGTGAACAAAACAATGTTTATGTCTCATTTGTTAGGTCTATTTGATATACAAGAATACAAATGAATTTGGAAAAGATAGGACCTGACCAAATGACCCTAAGGACTATTAAAACCTTCTAAGTCTCAAAAAAATACAATTTGCATTGAAAAACCACCAAAATTGCTTTTTTTTTTGACCCATTGGTAAAATTTGGCACTATGGCTTATAATGGCACCTAGAGCCCAATTCACCTTACATTTTGGTCTTATTACAACATTCTTATTAGTGTTACAAATACAAAAATAAGACCACTATCCATTTTCCTTGGTTCCCTACACCAGTTTCCTTCAACCAAAAGATGTAACCACCCCCTTTCTATTCTAACTATGACTTGGGGATGGATTATTAACATGTATCATATGTAGTTATGCATACTAATGTAGGGAATAGTTAGAGGATCTGGATGATTAGTGCAGTGTCTACAAAATTAATCCACCAAAACCTTCTTAAGTTCCCATTAGAACCCAACCCACTGCAAGATGCCAAACAAGGTCATTACATCAAGTTTGAGAGTTTTACACCAATTTCTCTTCAAAACTAGGCTGAACACATGATGATGTTCAAGCTAGGGCCTGGAAGAAAAAATAGTAAAATAACTTTTCTACCCCTAAAACTCTACCATATGTAAGAATACACCCCTAGCTTTCTTCCCACCAAATGGCATCAAGATCCCACCGTTGGATTGCAAGTTAGAGGGCCATAAGTGCAATCTAGTCAATTTATAGGCTTACCCAAGTAGCCCTTAGTAAAATGGTAACATCTTACACAAATGAATAGATCAAAACCTAAAACCAAATGAAAATGAAAGATAATTAAAATACCTATCCAACCATACCAAATTTTCACATGTGAAAATCATTATATATTTGTACAACAACAAAACACATGAAAAATGGTAGAAAATCAAATTTTTATTACTTCAAAAGACATCAAATCCATACAACCATCACCCACTAAGGCCTATATGGTCATATCATACATAAATTATTCCATTCCAATGGTTATAACCACATTTAAAATGGTGGTTGTAATGTACACTTGGATTTTTAACAAAATTGCAAAGTTAGCATTTTTGCAATTTTGCTTTGAAACTTTTGCAATTTTTTGCAATTTTTGACATCTTAACTCCTAGACACCTAAAACCTAACCCAATGACCCTAAGGACCTCTATAACCTTATAAGAAACATAAATATCCTTTTTTCCTTGAAAAAATGCCTATATTGTTCATTTTTGACTCCTTGGTTCAATTTGGCACTCTAGCTTATAATGGCACCTAGAGTCCAATTGACCTTACATCTTTGGTCTTATTACATAATTTTGAAACCTTGTTCCTAATTCACAACTAGTATGAAACCTATCTATTTTCATTGGTTCCTTGCACTAATGATCATCCAACTAGACAAGTTTGGAGTGCTTGGGTGCATGAAAATGTATTAAATTCGATGCCATAGGTATAGCTGCGGGAGATTTGCCTAAAGGATGCCCTAGTTTTATGTAAAATAGTAAAATTAATCATCATAAACATATTTTAGGATCAAATAATAGGTCTTAGAAGTTATTTCTTGGTTAGATTTAAATAGGCCCTAGTTTTTGGCCTTATTTGGTGAGGGTTTCATAAAAAGCACATATAGAGAGTTGATGGGTTCAATATAATTAAATAATCCTCAATTTAAGATCATTTTAAGATAATTTACCAAGTTTTATAGTTGGGGAATAATTATTCTATATAGTTTCTTTGTAAATGGAGGGGTTTTTATGTCTAAAAAGTGGCCCATAGTGTAACAGTAGAGACTTGGTCCAAAGAAACCATATCTCATATTTTGATATGTTATAGAAAAGCCAAATGGGTATCATAAAATTCAATTTATTTTCTTTATATTATGAAAAAATGTGGAGAAAAATGCAAGAGAACAACATTTGAGAGCTAATTGGGGCTTGTAGGTCTAGTAGGCTAGGATGATTGGTTTACCTTAGAGATAGCCTCTTGGTATTTGGTAAATTGGTTATTTGGGGTGTATTAGGGTATTCAAAACCATTATATTAATAAGAAGTCTTTGGATAAGTCATTTACTTGATTTGGGAAACTTAGGCCTTAAGGTTGCATTTAGAAACCTTTATAATGCAAACTTCTACTACATGCAAAATACTTTCTAACACTTCCAACTTGTTAAATGGGCTATCCCTTAGAAATTCCATGCTAGGAACCCTTCCCTAAGCTAGAGACTTATCCCTTAAGTTTCTTATGTCCCTATGGTAAGGTATGCCTTGATGTTCTTTCCAGTTTTCTTACTCCAAATCATGTACCCCAATGAAGTTTTATCCATTTGCAGTAGTAGCTTTGAGGTTAAATGTAGAATATGTTGATATTAAGTTTCATTTTTAGTCAATTCAACTGGTTGTTGTTTTCAAACTATTGCTGTAATTTCAAAGGCATAATTGATCAAAAGTGTTTTCTCTCTTCTAAGTGTTTGACAGTTTGCAAATTCTACAAATTGAAAATCCAATTTAGATCTATCATGTTATAAATCTTTCTCACAATTACTAGTGATGACACTCTAAGAGATCTTTGAACTAGTGTAGATTGGTTACATCTAAATGTTTTTAGAATTTTTTAATTCAATTGTGCAGATCTGAAAGTTGTGATAAGTTTTGAGCAAGAAGAGAGATATGTGAGTTCTTGACTGATGAGTTTTAAAGTGTTGTTTGATCTACTATCACAAGCAATTTTGAATGATAGAGAATGAATCACAATAGTGACTTCATTTAGTTCTCCTCAAGGAGATGGTGACTCTATAAGGATATGATCAGTGGTGTGAAGGAACTGAGATTAGCACTAGGCCAATCAGCAGATCAAAGTTTTCATACACCAGCACTAAAGGTATTTTATATTTTCATGATGTTATTATTTTCATGAAAGAAAGTGATATACGTGTGTGTTCTCTATCAAGTGATTTTCAGCACTAAGTAGAGGAGAATAATGTGATAAGTTTTATACACTTCATTAGATCAAATTTTAGCTGGTTGTTTTTAAGTTTGTGAAGTGTGTTTGAAGTTGAAATTGGTAGAAGGTTGTCTAGATCTATTGCAAATTACAAATTAGATTTATTATGGGTGAATGAGTTTTAGATCTATGAAGAATGTCAACTTTTATTTCACCTAATATGCAGTCTATTAGTGAAATTCCTAGGTCTATTTCTACCAAGTGGCATATGCCATTATGTTTCAATGGTATTCATGGTTTCCTGAATGTCATTCCTAATGATGTTAGAAAATTTTTCCTAAGTTTAGTGGGAACCATCTTGTTTTAGCTAGTCATCATATTGAGTTGTTCAGTGATTTGATGAGTTACTATGAGATTTCTCATGAGGATTTGTACATGAAGTTATTTTTTCAAACCCTAGAAGGTGATGCTAGAGACTGGTTTTCTTTTCTACAAGCATGTTTCATTTCATCTTGGGGTGAGTTGCATTCTACCTTCATGGAGCAATTTGGAGAACAGGTAAGCATATCTAATTCTTATGACAAGTTCTTGAAGATTCATATTTAGAGTGATGAACTTGTCCCTTGATTTAACATTAGATTTGCAAGAGTTTTGAATGAAATCCTTGAGAGTTATAGACTCGATGATCAAATGTGTTTAGCTGTATATTTTGATGCATTTGACAAGAAAATGAATTATCTACTAAGGGATAAAGAACCATAGACATTATATCAGGCTTTTATGACCGCTAGGGATATTGAGAATAATATGAAGTATGAATTGATTAGAGGTCATTTTGCTATGAATGATTGCCACTATAATGTGTTTGAAATAAAAGATGAATGTGGTATAAATGCTTCAGTTTCAAATAAGCATATCATCAACCCTGCTATAGGTTTTAATCAGATTGAGATTTCAAATAGAATGTGTGTATAGAGAAGAATGAGTTTATTGTAGATAGAGACACATATGTTCATGATGCTACAATAGTAGGATGTATCTTAGACTTTAATAGGGTTTAGCACTATGATGATTTTATGAATCAATGTTTAGTTATAGGAGTAAGTTCTTCTCATGATAATTATATGTATGATGATGTAACTAATGCTTCAAATTTTGAGGATGTTGCACCTAAATCTCAATCTTATGTAAGTGAGAAGGTTGGAAGTTATCTCTCTGATCACAAACTTGATGTTGTTGATCTGATATGTCATGGAGAGATAATACAAGATGAAAAATGTAAGTCACATTCATCTTAATTTCAGTCAGAAGAATAGAATTCACATGTTTCAAATGTTTTAGCAATAGATGATAAGATGGATTCACTTGACTAGTCAAATATGCAAGAAATGAATTCTCTTATTAAGAAATTGCATTATGCTAAGAATGTTATAAAGGATGAAGTTGAAAGATATGCATCTCAATATGAGTATGAAGAAGTTGGAAGTGATCTTTCAAGTGATGAAGGTAAACTTATTGATCCAATATATTGTGAAGAAGGCTCATGTAAAGGCAATGATGAGAGTTTTTGCTCAAGTCATGAAGAGATAGTGCTAATATATGTTCATCTTCATGTGAGTCTGATGCAAATTGGGAAGAAGAAAGCAATGACAGAAATTGTAACTCTTATGCAAGTAAAGCTATGAGTACTATTTCTAAATATGAAAGTGAAGTTTCATTTCAGAGTTATACAAGTCAGCTAGATATTGAAAGTTGTGAAGAGTTGTCTACAAAATATGAGGATAAAGAGGTTGTTTATAAGGATGGATTACCTAATTGTGTAGATGAATGTCTTAGAATGAATGCAATGATGATCAATATATGAGTGATCCTAAGATTAATGCATCAACACATAGTGGTAAGATAAATAATGATAGGTTTGCAAGACATTTGAATCTCCTAAATGAAGACAATGGAACTAACTTTGATTTATTTTCTACATGCTTTGTTGATGGAGTGGATGTTGAGTCTTCATATGGTTTTGATTTTTCTTCACATGTTGAAAGTCTCCATGAAGATAAAATGGGTAATGGTTTTAAAATGTATACTAATGCCTTATATGATGAAGATCCTGATGACAATCAGTCCATTTTTTGTCAAGATGTTCAAAAGGGATCAATACATCGAGTTATCAATCCTCTTTTTGAAGAGCACATGGATGATTCAAATTTAGTGGAGAATGAGTTTAATGATGATACTTTATCCTACTTCTATGAGAAATCAAATTGTTCTTCTTCCAAATATGATAGTGAGTATGATCATGATGTTGCATTTGATTATGATAACAAGGTGTTTGATGAGATGGTTATTGAAAATCTGCCTACACCTTGCAAGGATTTTTATGATGAATTTTTTAATATGACTAATTCATTTTTTGATTGTGAAGAATCATTGAAAGACTCTAGATTAGTTTTAGATTCTAACATTGATGATATATGTGAGTACAAGTCAGAGTGTTCATTTGAGTATCATTTGGTTATGCATGAGGATACACATTTTCAAGGTATGTGTGATTCATTTACCCAAGTTGAGTATGAAGCCTTCGTATTCAAAGTTGATAGCATGCATGAATCATTAAATCAAGAGGATATTCAGTTTTAGTTTAATATATTTGAGCATGCTGATTAGAACTTTCATGATGAGCAAGTTGTAGAAAATGAAGCTAGTTGTTATATGCATTATGAAAGTGAAGTTGTAGATTTAGTTTTACCAAGAGAGTTGATTCATGATGCTAATCTTATTGGTGAAATTTATAGAAGAAATATTTCCACTTTACCTCATACAAGTTTAGATGAGAATCAAGTTTTTGACAGAGGTAAAGGTTTTTGTTGAAGTTCGATGGCCCGAGGTCATCATTTGTAAATAGTAGTAGTTGTTTCCCTACTTTCAATAAAGCTATTCGAGAGAATTTTTTGAGAAGTTGACTGTGTGGTCTTCTTTTCCCAGAGATCTAAAATCTTGCCATGCCCCCAAGGGACATGTATCCCCAGAAAAAGCCACTGTTGGTCTGATTTTTCACAATGCAAAAATTTTGAAATTTTTTTAGTGAAAAATCACTTGAGTCTTTGTGTCTTGCAAATTAGGGTTTTGTTCCTTATATTTTTCAAACCCTTAGATTGCCCTAGTTCATAGACTAGTCTCTGTGTCTTTGAAATTCTATCAAATTCTCAAGGTTTGTCTTCAGAGAAATCTTTAAAAAACCCTAGTACCCTATTTTATTTTACTCCAGTTTGAAAATCTTTGAAATTGATTTTTCAAAAAAAATGATTTTTAAGGGATATCATTTTAACCTAAGGTTGGGCTTGTGCAAGCATAATTTCATTAAAATATCATTTAAACCTTTATTAGCCATGTTTTGTTTGCATCAAGCTCGATTAGTTTATTCAGAAAAGGTACTATATAACACAAATTTTGTGTGACTATTGATCTTGATTAGATCAATGGGCATCACATTCCCATAATAAGTAGATATAGGGCTTTTAAACAATGTGGGCATGTGCTATGATGACACATAGCCCTTCCTAATGTTCCAGCCTCAGTACACCGTAAAAGGTTTGTGGTTGTTAGAGCTAGTCATATCTTTTTGCAGAGTTGTTAGTGCTCTTGTACACATTTTGAAATTCTTGCAATATCATTGGCTCATTCTTTAATGAAGGTATTATTTTATAGTTTAGAATTTTTGATCATTGATCTTGCAAGAATCAAGGGCTAGTGCATGCCTACAATAACAAAGTGTATGACTATTATACATTGAAGCACCAATGTGACACATGGCATAGTGTAACATCATGTGCCGACCTTTCTCAGAAGGTAATAACAACTTGTCTTATGTGGTACTTGTCAGATGAGCTAGAGTATAGAGAAAGTGTCTCATTGGTTCGACTAGCTGACTAGATATTATAGTCATGCAAGATTTTTAATCACCATAGATCTAAACAAGATCAACAGAATGCACTTGCCCGCAATATGGAACTGCTCAAATTTTAAATATTGTGGGCAAGTACCTTTGTTATGCATGGAAAAGTGGGACCGAGCCTTGAAACGAATGTTGAGTCATGCCATGCTAGAAAGGTCAGATGGGGTAAAGTGTGTTCATTGGTGGAATATGATAGGTGTGCCAAGTTGTAAAATGATTGCTAATGTATATTGCCAGCTATGTCATCAAGGAGGTTTCTCTACTAGAAATGATCGAAGTAGTGTCACCATTGATCTTTTGAAGATCAATGGCTAGTGCAAGCTCACAATATGGAGATGCTCGTTCAATAAGGAAAGAGAGAATGTGCCAACTTGACAAATGGAAAGAGTGATGTCAAGTACTCACCTGCTCAGAAGATGATATGGGACCCGCTTGTGTGGAGGTTGGCAGAAGGTACAAACTCACATGGAGACTTCCTATTGGTTAAAATGGCTAATTGGGCCTTAGTCAACTATAAATTTGTGTAGTCATTGATCTTGTCTTGATCAATGATTGGCACTTACCTTCTTTTTTAAGATGCAAGAAATTTAAGGAATACGGGTAAGCGGTAATGCGACATGTGGTAATGAGCTAGCTCAGTGATGATGTGGCATCAGATGAGGTCGCCAGAAAAGTGATCAAAATCTGTTGGTCGCCATATCAGCACCAAAAAATGGGAAATTTTTTGGCAAGTGACTTGGTGACTTGCCAAAAATTTCAAAAAACTAGCAGAGCTTGAACATGGGTCCCACTCAAATATCACTGGCTAGTCAAAATGTGACATGTGGCATCGGTACAAATCAAAGAGTCAATTAGATGTTGACAAGTGGCATGGTCTGATTGGGTTAGAGGAGCAAGAAGAGTTTTAGGTTAAAAAATATCCTTGTGTACACGTTCAGACTAATTTGAAAATTTTGATTTTAAATGATTGGATATTCTATAGTTCAAACTATAGAATACGTTAAATTTTTCAATTTCATTCTTTTGCTATGCAAAGCTATGAATGGGACCTTGGAACTTTAGACGACCATAATAGGGGCTATTTTCATGAAGAATGGGCACTCCAATATACCACCAAAACTGAAATGAGACGAAATTTTTGAATCTGAAGTCAATTTTTACATAGGTGCTCACTAGTTCAGTCTATAAGCCAATTTATTAAATCTGAGGCATTCTCAACAGAATAGGAAAAACTCATCGTTGATAATTAGAATTGGTTAGAGGGTAGTTTTGAAGGATTGGTGAAGTTTGAAAGTGAAGAAAATCAATTCTGAGATGTTTTCTTGGCTTCTTGAAGTCACTTTTGAACTAATTTTCACTTTTTACCATGAATTCCTTTTAACATCAAAAATTAGTTGTTCTTTCATCATTACATTCTCAAATATTTTTTCCTTGTAGAGACCAAGTGATGACATTTTGATATTTAGTTATAGAGAGAAGGTAGAGAGAGGTTGTTTCAGCTTCTTGGGAAGGATTTCTGAGGGGATAGATGTTAGTTGCAAATTTAATCCAAGAATTGCCCTCTTGATATTTATACTTTCTTCTTCTCTTTTGTAAAAGTTGGAAAATATTGGAAAGTTTCTCTAGAATGAAGGCATTTAGTAGAACTAGCCCTAGAATTGATGAACTCTGAATGGAAGATCTAGGATGTGCTGGTTCTAGACCATGAAGCTTTTTCTTTGGCTATGATACCCCCTTCCCATCCCATTAGCTTCTCATTCCTGCCATTTTCTCTCTTGTATGAAAGCATTTTCTCATTGTATAGTCTAGTTTATTAGATTCTTTGTGAGTTAATTTTATGCATTTTTATGTATTATTTCAAGGAAATGAATACAAGGATCATCAAGTGTTTAGTTTCAGTTTAAATCTTGTCTCCTTTCCTAGTTGAGCTGTGATGTTTTATGGTCTTTGAACAAAGAACCTAGATCATAAGTGTAGTCCCTTAAGGTTTTATGTTTCTTTATTGTTGCTTGTAATTCAAGGAATTATGTAAATGCTTTAGAGATTCAACAGGGTTGTAGGTTTATTGAGGAGGATATCAAGTAAGAATGAGGTTTAAGTTGAACATTGATGTCTATTTATAAGGTGAATGGATAGATCAGATATTTGAATATATGAATAAGTATCAGATATCCAAAATGCATGAGGGAGATTCATGAATTTGCCCAATGGATCTGGCACTAATAAGATACAAGGTCATTAAGTCTATTGTCCATGCATGATTTTCATCCACTTTCCCCACCCACATAAAATCAAATCAAATTCAAATCATCTTTACATTTTATGTTGAAGAACCTAAATGTGATGCCCTCACTTAGCTTGTGCATTTCATAGAATTTTAATTTTCTACTGCACTTCTTTGTTACTACATAGGTTATTAGGAGAAATAAGGGCTTTTATCTACTTTGAATAGATTCAGGAATATGTTTTGCACTAGTACCATATTAATTGAATCTGAGGTTCACCCGCCTAGGTTTTGCAGAGCCTGAAGTGAAGAAGGAGTTAAGCCTTATAGTTGGCCCAAGACTGTAGTCAAGTGTATCCATCATAGGAAGTTGCTATCCTTAGATGCATTTGTCTAGTTTCTTGGTTATTTACAAAACTATTAAATTAGGAGCCAACAAGGCCAATTAAGGAAAAACAAGTAAAAAGGTTTCAAGACTTCAAACTTAGACTTGATTCAACATCTCTAGGACTAAACCACTAGGATTCATGCACTTTCAAGGCCCCAACAACTTCAAAGGATCAATATCCATAACTTAGTCCTAGAAATCCTAGTAGGTCAAAATTTACTTTTCCTTGGAAAACTTCCAAAATTTCCAAAGAACAAGGCCAAATTATCACCTTTTCAAATACCTTTTACCTAGTTCTTGAAGACTCAATGAACTCTCAATTATTAAAATATTACACAAATATAAAAATATTAGATTTTAAAGATAGATATCAACTTTAAACAACATATAAAATGGCACTAGCTTTTTATGTAGAATTACCCATCTCAAATGAAAACAAAAAATAAGTTCTACCCAAAAAACAAACACATAAACTATCTCAACAAATTATAACATAAAATTTACTATTTAGATGAAACCATGAATGATGATGATGTACCTAGATTGACATGCACGCCATCATCAACTTTAACATAGAAATTATCATCCCATTTAGCGAGTATTATAGAGAAGTAGATCTTGGTCTTTTTTGAGAATTGATGGTAGCTTTCAACATGTTTGAGTCTAAGGAAGTCATTATGCTCTGCATTTTCTTCTTCAATTGCATGATCCAAAATGCCACTTGGTGTAGCACTGTGCCAAATCACAAACCTTATCACTATCCCCTTCTCCTCCTCCAACTTCTTTAGCTTTACTCCTGCCATTCTCATTTCCCATTTCCCATTTTATTTGTGGGCTTCAAACAAGATATAATAATATTCAAATTTAAAAACTTACAATTGTTACAAGTGTTTTAATTGAGTATAGTTGTTGACCTTGTGGCATCCAAGTGTGTCAAACAAAATCACATCATTTTCGACTGCTAAACGAAGTGTTGATTCCCACAACAACAAATGCTTTTTGGTAGAAGATTTATTTTTTGTCTCCACTCCATTCATCTTCATTCCACTCACAACTCTTGTTGCTCCTAATTACATTTCTAGTGAAGATATTATTTTTTCTAATAACCTACATCACTTATGCCCCTTTATATTATTCAAATGAATCTTAAAACTATCCATTACAATACCACTTATCCCAATAGATTCAACTAATTCAAATTTATCATAAATTTATATATATCTTAGATGATAACACATCAAAATTCACTCTAGCATTATAAGATGGGTTTTATAAGTTTATGATTCAAAAATAAATTTATTTTGGAGTTTATCTGAAATAATTACAAATGACAAAACAAATAAAAGAAAAAAGCATGTTAGTAATAATATCATTATTGGTAACAATGTTCCAAATGCAAAGAATTATTTGTTTGAGCTTCTAGCAATGATCAAGTGGCTTACTAAATGGCTTGATGAGTCTTGGAAACTTCTCCCATTATATCCTTTCTTTTACAAGTTTCAAGTTTTTGGTTACATGCACACAATCATGACTTTATATCACAAAGCATTCACATTCTAACAATTTTCATGTTCTTTCATTACATTTTGATCTAAACAACAAATTCTAAACTTTCACTTATTCAAATGATTAATATAAAAATGGGTTCTATTAAAGAATCTAATATAAATTCAAATAATGTATCT
The DNA here is from genome assembly GCA_028749045.1 of Cupressus sempervirens. NCBI lineage: Eukaryota > Viridiplantae > Streptophyta > Pinopsida > Cupressales > Cupressaceae > Cupressus > Cupressus sempervirens. Next base: position 993,025,236 of record CM053787.1, read on the forward strand.
AGATTCTAAACAAATCAAAACATAAAATTTGTGATTTAAACTTATCTCATCACTTACACGTAATAACAATACCCACCTTGTCATGTGGATAGTCTTGGGGGAGAGGCTGCAACATTGTATTTGGATCCAATTGATCACTCTTTCTCTCCCTCCCTCTCTCCTTATCCAATCTAATGAACCAATTGGATCTACTCTACATTTTAATGTTTGAAGTATTGCCTCATGGTCTAACTCATGAACTTTCCAAAGAATCTTATTATATGGTTTTCCACCATATTTTATCAAGTGGACATTTGACATGACAAAAATGTTTGAATAATGAAGAATCTTCCTCTCTATTTGCCAATCTTGAAATAACCACAAGTTAGGGTTCTTCATAGAATATCGTCTAAGCTATGTGTCAGTTACAACCATCGCACCAATATGGTACACTAAACATTCACCATCTATAACAGAGTGATCCAATTTTTGTTTAGCTCGGACACAATGACAAAAATAATAATGTATCCCTTCTTCATTGTCTTCAGGTGCAATGATAACAAAAACATGGCCTTTAGTGACAAATGTACAAAATATAGTCATTAATTTAGAAAATACTTAGGTAAATTTTATAAAGTTACATATTGAAATTACAAAGATATATATATATATCTAAGTTGAACTAGATAAAACAAGTGGTCAAAGTCAATGGATGAATCAATCTCTACCATTTCAAGTGCTTGTGGGGGATGATAGGTGTCAATTGGGTCTAAAATCCATATATCCCATTTGTCCACACATTTACTTGACTCACATTCATCCCAATTTTTCTTTGCACATGATGGACAATAGCATGCCATTTTTTGTGTGTTGATACTCAATGAACCTACATCAAAGGTTCTAAAAGAGCGCAACTCATTGGATCCTATTAGTGTGCAACAATCCTCATATGGTGCAATGCTAGTACTATCTATCAACCAAAAAAATCTATGAACCATAGACTCACCTTCCTTACCTAGACCCATTGTAGCATTACACCACTGGACAATGGATTTTGCATCTATCAATATTGCTCCATCTTTGTACTTTAGTTCTTCATGAGCTAAGGCTCTTTTAATGCATGTGCCTACACCATCATGCTCTCCCTTTCCATGACCAACCTTTGTGAAATTTCACATACATTAAATTCTACACAACTTGTGCATCTTACTCAACCAATAGAACATCCGCACATTCTTGAATTGAGATGTGCAATTGTCTGACAAAATAATGTGTTGACAATATGTTGTTCCCCAATTAGCCAAATCTTCATAAAATAGTTGAAAACAATCATGTACAAACTCTATAGAATATGATCGATCACCGCTGATGGAAAAATGGTACTCCCTCAAAATCTTCCTATCATCCTCTATACTTGTAGGTGAATGCATGAATGTTATGTGAAAAAATATGGAAACTTGTTGAGAATTATAATACTTTGCTTGCACCTCATTTTGTAGTTATAGTGTTTAGTTCTCTGCAAAGTCTACAACCAAAACAATAGTATCTAGTGGAAATGTATCCTTGCACAACTTGAATTGAAAATCTAGCTATCGAGCTCTATGTATATGCCTTGCATACTCATAAATAATCTTTTCATAAAAAATCTTCATTAACTCATACACTGAAATCTTTTCAATGAAAAAATCACATCTTTTACCTTGTTTCCCATCTTTTAGAGCAGATGTTGCTATCTTAAATTTTCCATAATCTACTATTTCATTTCCAATTGCATGTGTATTATCCATATGTTCACAAGTTGATAAAAGTTGCAAAGAACCACAAAAAAAGCATGTACCATCCAACCATGATTTATTGTAAAATTTTTAGCCATCCCCTATTTCACATAAAATGTTGGATATGAATTCCCTTGAAGATCTTGGTGGCTTATTCATGTCAAATCCTGCAAAACAAACTTAGAATGCAAAAACACAAATATATGCCTAAAAACATCAAAATGATTAGAAAATTCAATATGTATCCTACAACAACAAGTTGTGCATGTGTGATTTATCTTCACATAAAAAAGTTTACCCATCTCAAAAAATATTTGACTTTTTCAAATTTGAGGATACATACCAATGAATTTTGCAAAAAAATATTTGCGTTGAGTCCAAAAAATGTTTCGCATGTGGGTCATGATTTTGGCTACCAATCTTCCTTCTTACAACATCTCTTTGATTAGAGAAAACACGTGTTATTTTTCTAAAAATATTCAATCAATGATTTCAAAGCTTCATTAATTTCTTTATCTTTTTGAAGTAGTATACTACTAAATGTCCATAGCTCATTTTTTGTTGGATTTTCCAATCTCTCACACCTTAGCATGGCTCTCCTTAAAGTACCTCTACCAAATTTTGATGCTTTTCTTGTCTTTCTCATGAGTCAAACTTTCTTCATTTGGGTACTTACTATTGTTAATGTAAGTACTCATCTTGTGATATTACTATCTTTCGTGTGTGATTTAGAACCCACTTTGTCATAAGAACTCATTAGATTCTTTATAATATTTTTTTCATTTAAATCATCTATCATTCTTAGCCCAAGAAATTTTATAATAGGCCTAAATTTCAAATTCCTCATCATTTCAACAAATAATTGGCATTGACCTGTAATGTTTATTTCTTCAAAGAATAATCTCTACATATGATTAACTCTTCTTTGACAAGTATGCTTGCTAATCTTGTTAGGCATTGATTTTAAAATTTTATTATCAATATCAATCAAATATTTTGATCTTTTAAAATGAATTCTATAAGGTGTTATAATCTCTTCCATTCCCTCAACATTTTGAACATCAACATAATGTTGAGTGTTTTGTGTACCTTGAACTGAAGATGACGTGACTTGGCAATAAGATGCAAAAAATAGAATATCACCTACTTGATATGTTGTTTTTTTGCCTTCAACATGACATGATGGAGTGTGTACATTTTCAGATCTACAAATTAGCATCTCTTCAACATGAGATGATGATATGACTCCAACATTGGAAGATGGTGTAGCTTCACAATTCAATTGTCTTCTTGAGTGTAATAGTCTCATTCATTCTCTTTGTATTTCTAATTCTTCCTCTTTGTTTCTTTGTATTGGTGGTTCTTGTTCCTCTTCAAAAGTCAATTCATCATTATTTCTTTGTTCAACGTATTAGTTTTATTTTATCTCTTTTAATTGACATATCTCTCTCTCTCCCTCTCTTCATTTGTTTGAGTTTTTGGTTTCTTCCTTGGCATGATGATGATTTCTACATGTCAAATTATTAAAATATTTGAATTACTTACAATTTTTAAATTACAAATCATTCAAATACATATAAAAATTACAATTATTTCAATGAATTTACAATATATATCAAACAACTTGCCAAATTTCTAACCATTTCCAAATAACAATTCATTCAAAAATACAAATTTTAATGAATTCACTATATATTAAACAACATGTCAAATTATAATCAAATTTGTCTCTATATATGAACAAACAATATTTAAAAAGGACTGCACTAACCTTTTCTATAGAAAGAATATTCAAAAAGCCTTCAAATAGCATATCTAATGATTGAATTTGGTGTTTGCTAGCTTCAAAAAGTCTTCAAATAGTATTTAATAACTTCCAACAACTTGAAACCATGTTTTCTATTGGAACAATAGAATGCACAATAGCGAAAAATCAGAATATGGATCAAAAGGGACCCAAACTTGCTTTGTGACAAATTTTTGGTGATTTCTGATGTAGGAGCATCCAGAGGTGTAAGGGAAATCCTATGCCACCCAAAAAAATTTACTTAGTCTTAGTTTTTGTTTCATGTATTTTCATTTCTGGATACCCATTTGGGTCAAATAAAGGTTTCAACTCTCACAGTTTCACTATCAGTGTTCTAGGATAGAGTATTTGAACACCTTGGGATACGTGTAAATGCTAGAAAAATAGGAGTATGTAATTGAGCCATAATTTTGGTGAACTAGAAGGTGTAAATTGGTTGGATGATTTTAATTTTAATTTAGAGCATTCCAAAAAAAGAATCAGGTCAAAAGGCCCCATAGTTTGAAAGTTATCACAATTTTTCAATTTCTAGAGACATCTTAAGAATGCTTCAAAGTTAGATTAGGGGCATTAAATAACATTGAATAGGGCCAAAAAATGGGGGATGAGTGAAGCTTGTCCATAAAGCTATAGAGTGCTTCAAGAGATTTTCAAAAATGTAAACAGTTCATCAATTGGAGCTACGGTTCAAAAGTTATGCCTCCCAAAAGTTGGGTTACCATTTTTGGATTCTTCTAATTTTGTGCTGACTTCTAATGTGACTTCTAGAGCCTTCTATTTGGTTGGTTGATGCCAACTATCACTTTCTAGAATTTATTCCTAATCCTTAACCCTTTGGGGTCTATTTAAAACATTTTTGGCATTGTAAAAGGCGGTTAGGAGTGGAGTTTGAGAGAAGGTACTGGGAGAATAATTTATCTCTAGATTTATGCTATTGTAAGCCCATAGGGCCTATTTTGAAGTCTATTTTCTCTACATTAAGTGTACTAGCATATTTTTATAGTGAATAAAATTTTCCCTTTCCTATTGTGTCCATTTTGTGCTTGGGTTGTGTCCCCATCAATTTCACATAGTGTGTATGCATTATAGCATGTACACACTATAGTGTGTATGCACTATAAAGCACATATGCACTATGTGAAAATACATCTCTCCCTATCCCAACATCCCCCATCCCCTACTCTCTCTCTCTCCCTACTCTCTCTCTCTCTCCTCTCGCATCCCCTACTCTCTCTCAATCTCTCTCCTCTCCCATCCCCTACTCTCTCTCTCTCTTACTCTCCCCTTCCTACTCCCTCTCCCATCACCTACTCTCTCACTCTCTCTCACTCTCCCTCTCCTACTCCCTCTCCCAATGCCTAATCTCTCTCACTCTCTCTCTCCCATCCCCTACTCTCTAACTCTCTATCCTCTCCCATCCCCTACTCTCTTACTCTCTATCCTCTCCGATCCTCTACTCTCTCTTTCCCTCTTTCTCCTCTCCCATCCCCTACTCTCTCTCTCTCTCTCACTCTCTCCTCTTCCATCCCCTACTTTCTCACTTTCCCTTTCTCACCACCTACTCTCTATCACCTTCTATCCTCTCCCATCCCCTACTCTCTCTGTCTCACACACTCCCCACCCCTCTCTCTCCCACTACCTACTCTCTCTCCCCCCTCTCCCATCCCCTACTCTCTCTCTCTCTCACTCTCCTCTTCCATCCCCTGCTTTCTCACTCTCCCTCTCTCACCACCTACTCTCTATCACCCTCTATCCTCTCCCATCCCCTACTCTCTCTGTCTCACACACTCCCACCCCCTCTCTCTCCCACTACCTACTCTCTCTCCCCCCTCTCCCATCCCCTACTCTCTCTCTCTCTCATCCCCTAATCTCTCTCTCTCACTCTCCCTCTCCCACCACCTACTCTCTCTCTCCCATCCCCTACTCTCTCTCACCCTCTTTCCTCTCCCATCCCCTACTCTCTCTCTCTCTCTCACTTCCATCCCTCTTCTCTCTCTCTTTCCCTCTCCCATTTCCTACTCTCTCTCTCCCATCCCATATTCTCTCAAGCTGCCATCCCTTACTCTCTCTTGCTCTCCCTCTCCTACTCCCTCTCCCACTACCTAATCTCTCTCTCACTCTCTCTCACTCTCTCTCCTCTCCCATCTCCTACTCTCTCTCACTCTCCCTCTCCTACTCCCTCTCTCCCATCCCCTACTTTCTCTCTTAGGCTACTCTTTCTCTCCCCCCTCTCCCATCCCCTACTTTCTCTCACTCACACACTCTCATCCTCCTCTCTCTCTTTCTCTTGCTCTCCCACTCCCTCTCCCAGTACCTACTCTCTCTCCCATCCCATTCTCTCTCTGGCACCCCTACTTTCTCTCTCTCACACTCTCTCCCATCCCCTACTCTCTCTCTCTCTATATATATATCTCTTATACACACTCCCATTCCCCTCCTTCTCTCCCTCTCCCACTCCCTCTCCCACCACCTACTCTCTCTCTAGCTACTCTCTCTCTCCCCTCTCTCATCCCCTACTCTCTCTCTCTTTCATAGACACACACTCTCATCCCCCCTCTCTCTCCTCTCCCATCCCCTACTCTCTAGATCTCTCAGACAGACTCCCATCCCCCCTCTCTCTCCCCCTCTCCTACTCCCTCTCCCACCACCTACTATCTCTCTCACACTCTCTCTCCCTCTCTAATCTCTCTCTCCCCCATCACCTACTATCACTCTCTCCCCCCTCCCCCTACTCCCTCTCACACTCTCTCCCATCCCTTACTCTCCCTCTCTCTCCCATCTTTTTCTTTCTCTTGGCCACCCCCTACTCTCTCTCACACTCTCTCCCATCTCCTACTCTCTCTTACACACACTCCCATCCCACCTCTCTCCCTCTCCCACTCCCTGTCCCACCACCTACTCTCTATCCCATCCACTACTCTCTCTCTCTTAGGCTACACTCTCTCTCCCCTCTCCCATCCCCTACTCTCTCTTTCACAATCACACACTCCCATCCCCCTCTCTCTCCTCTCCCATCCCCTACTCTCTAGATCTCTTACACAAACTCCCATCCCCCCCTCTCTCTCTCCCACTCCCTCTCCCACTGCTTACTATCTCTCTCACATACACTCTCACACTCTCTCCCATCCCCTACTCTCACTCTCTCTCCCATCCCATAGTCTCTCTCTCTCTCTCTCTCTCTCTCTCTCTCTCTCTCTCTCTTCCACCCCTTTCTATCACACTCTCACACTCTCTCCCACCTCCTTCTCTCTCTCTTACACACATTCACATTCCCCCTCTCTCTCCCTCTCCCACTACCTACTCTCTCTCCCCCATCCCCTAATCTCTCTCTTTCACACACCCACACACTCCCATCCCCCCCCCTCTCTCTTCTCCCATCACCTACTCTCGAGATCTCTCACACACACTCCCATCCCCCCTCTCTCTCCCACTCCCTCTCCCCCATCACCCCCTGTCTCTCTCCCACTCCCTCTCCCACTGATTACTATCTCTCTCTCACTCTCTCTCCCTCTCCCTCTCCACTCTCTCCCATCCCCTACTCTCTCTCAAACTCTCTCCCATCCCATACTCTCACTCTCTCTCTCCCATCCCATATAATCTCTCTCTCTCTCTCTCTCTCTCTCTCTCTCTCTCTCTCTCTTCCACCCTTTTCTCTTACACTCTCACACTCTCTCCCACCTTCTTCTCTCTCTCTCTCTTATAGACATTCACATTCCCCCTCTCTCTCCCTCTCCCACTACCTACTCTCTCTCCCCATCCCCTAATCTCTCTCTTTCACACACCCACACATTCCCATCCCCCCCTCTCTCTTCTCCCATCACCTACTCTCTAGATCTCTCACACACACTCCCATCCCTCCTCTCTCTCCCACTCCCTCTCCCACCCCCTTCTCTCTCTCTTACACACATTCACATTCCCCCTCTCTCTCCCTCTCCCACTACCTAGTCTCTCTCCCCCATCCCCTAATCTCTCTCTTTCACACACCCACACACTCTCATCCCTCCCCTCTCTCTCTTTTCCCATCACCTACTCTCTAGATCTCTCACACACACTCCCATCCCCCCTCTCTCTCCCACTCCCTCTCTCGCTCCCTCTCCCACTCTCTCTCACTCTCTCCCTCTCTACTATCTCTCCCATCCCCTACTCTCTCTCTTACACACACTCCCATCCCCCTCTCTCTCCCTCTCCCACTCCCTCTCCCACTACTTACTCTCTCTATCCTATCCCATACTCTCTCTATCTCTCTCTCCCCTCTCCCATCCCCTACTCTCTCTTTCACACACATACCCATCCCCCCTCTCTCTCCTCTTTCATCCCCTACTCTATCTCTCACTCACTCTCCCTCTCCCTCTCCCTCTCCCACCGCCTACTCTCTCTCTCACTCACTATCTCCCTCTCTACTCTCTCTTTGCCATCCCCTACTCTCTCTTACATTTTCACACTCTCTCCCATCCCCTACTCTCTCTCTCTCTCTGATGCAGGAGCATCCAGAGGTCTCAGGGAAATCTTGTGTCACCCAAAAAAATGTACTTAGACTTAGTTTCTATTTCATGTGTTTTCATTTTTGGACACCCATTGGGTCAAATAAAGGTTCCAACTCTCACAGTTCCACTATTAGTGTGCTAGAAAATCCCAAAAAAATAGGAGCATGTAATTGGGCCATCATTTTGGTAAACTAGAAGGTGTGAATTGGCTACATGAATGTAATTGTGATTTAAAACATTCCAAAAAAAATAATCAAGTCGAAAGGCCCCACGGTTTGAAAGTTATTGCAGTTTTTTGGGTTTTGGAGACCTCATAAGAATTCTTCAAAGTCAAGTTAGGGGCATTAAATGACCTCAAAAACGGCCAAAAAATGGGGGATGAGCAAAGATCATCCATAGGGCTATAGAGTGCTTCGAGAGCTTTTCGTAAATGTAAACAGTTCGTCAATCAAAGTTATGGTTCAAAAGTTATGCCTCCCAAAAGTTCAGTTACCGTTTCTGGATTCTTCTAGATTTGCACCGACTTCTAATGCAGATTTTGGAGCCTTCTATTTGGTCGGCGGATGCGTACTAGCACCTTCTAGAATGTATTCCTAGTCCTTAACCCTCTGAGGTCTATTTAAGGAGATTCCTAGCATTGTAAAATTCAATTTGGAGTGGAGTTTGAGAGGAGATACTGAAAGGAGAAAATTATCTCCACATTTATGCTATTTTAAGCCCTTAAGGCATGTTTTGAAGTTTATTTTCTCTGTACTAAATGGACTAGCTTATTTTTTAGTTAATACAATTTCCCTTTTCTATTGTGTCCATTTTGTTCTTGGGTTGTTTTCCCATCACTCTCTCTTACACACATTTTCATCGCCCCCTCTCTCTCCCTCTCCCACTACCTACTCTCTCTCCCATCTCCTAATCTCTCTTAGGCTACTTTCTCTCCCCCCTCTCCCATCCCCCTACTCTCTCTCTTTCACACACATGCACTCCCATCCTCCTTTCTCTCTTGCTCTTCCTATCCCACTCTATCTACCACTACCTACTCTCTCTCTTCCCCATCCCCTACTTTCAATCTCTCTCTCCCATCCTGCACTCTCTTTGCCATCCCTACTCTCTCACACACTTCCTCTCTCTCCCATCCCCTAATATCTCTCTCTCTTACACAAATTCTCATTCCCCCCTCTCTCTCCCTCTCCCACTCCCTCTCCCATTGCCTACACTATCTCTCCCATCCCCTACTCTCTCTCTCTCTACTCTTGAGATCTCTCTCACACACTCCCATCCCCCCTCTCTCTCTCTCTCTCCCACTCCCTCTCCCACCACCTATTGTCTCTCTCTCACTCTCTCCCTCTCTAATCTCTCTCTCCCATCCCCTACTCTCTCTCTTCCCTCTCCTATCCCCTACTTTCTCTCTCTACCACCCCTACTCTCTCTCACATTCTCACACTCTCTCCCATGCCCTACTCACACACACACACACACTCCTCCTCCTCCTCTCTCTCTCTCTCTCTCTCTCTCTCTCTCTCTCTCTCTCGCAACCTCTCCCATTTCCTACTCCCTCTCTGCCATCCTCTACTCTCAATCTCTCTCTGCCATCTTGTACTCTCTCTACCACCCCTACTCTCTCTCTCACTTCCTCTCTCCCATCCCCTAATCTCAATCTTTCTCTCTCATCCTGCACTTTCTCTTTACCACCCCTACTCCCTCTCACACTTCCTCTCTCTCCCATCCTGTACTCTCTCTGCCACCCCTACTCTCTCGCTCTCTCACTTCCTCTCTCTCCCATCCCATACTCTCTCTCCCCCCTCTCTCATCTCCTACTTTCTCTCTCTCTCTCTCACACCCATCCCTCCCTATCTCTCTCTCTCTCTCTCTCTCTCTCTCGCTCTACCTCTCTTCTTCCCTCTCTATGCACTATTTAGGTCTCAATAGTGTGTGTGCACTAAATCATTCATGTGCTATTAAGATCTAAATTTAAAAAGCTTTAAATAGCATGCATGCACTATAGGGCATACACGCTATTCAAATCTTTGCATTCTACCAAGCCTAGGGCTTGGTTTTGCCTTGGGGATCTAACCCAAAGGTTTGAAGTCTATATAGGTATGAGACATGTTTTACTACAAACATGCAAAAAATGATTGATTTTTCTTGTGTGCTCTCCTTCAAGATTTCTTGTGATTAAGCATCGATAAGATTAGTTTACACGACATTGTAGGTCTCTATGTTGGCTATATAACCATATAATTTATTTTATTTTTGAACTATTTCAAGCCTTTCATCTATAATTTCTTTTGAATGTATGTCCATTTTTTGTCAAAAACCAACACGTACTAATTGTGCTATAGATTTTAGCTTGTTCATCAAATTTTACAACTTATTATTTTAAAAACTAGATTCCATTCTACACACTTTGAAAAAAAGAAGTTTTGATTTTAGATTAGGTTTCAATCATTTCTAGGGGGAGCACATAGATATTTCATGTTTTTGGGATGTGTCTAGTTAAAAAAATCATTAAAAAAAATACACATTATAAAATTTTTTTTTTGGGATAAACTACATAGTGTTAAGTAACTTTTGACCAGAGCGATTAAAGAATTTCACAAAAAAAGTTAAAATTTTAGGGGGGCCATACTTTGTACTATGTTATGTTTTTTTGGAATAAATAGTACCACTTTTTGTGGCCCCCTTTTTTGAGGACCTAAAACTAAACTATCTTGAAAAAAATTTAGTAGTTTAAAAACTAGATTCAAAGGACTACTACTTTTGTTTTTATCATATCTTAAAATTTTGAGCGTAACTATCTTCAAATTCTTGTTGAAGTTTAGAAATTGTTGATTTCAAAAAAAAGGTGTCCACTTATTCCCCCCTTTTGGCACCACAACTTGGTGCACTTACCCACCTATCTATATATAAATGTATAAAAACCTCTATACATATATACATAAATACACACACACACACACACACACACACACACACACACACATGCAAAAAAAAGTATAAAAGCATGCATACATATAAATAAATAAATAAATAAGTGTGTGTGTATATTATATATTGCTTTATATATAAAAAAATATACATATAGATATAAATATTTGAAACATTGATGGTAAAAATTTCAACATAATCTAATCTATAAGCAATTGCAGACAAGTAACCTACAAGTTTAAGTTATTGCATAATCTAATGGATGCATGCATGATGAAAATGTTTCTATGGATATAGGTTCACTAAGTTGTGAAAATTTTTAATTGTACATATGGACCTTGGATAACTAATTCACCCTCTCCACTTATTCTAAAGAATTCCAAAAAAAATTTCATGTCATTTCTTTCTAGGAGATTGATACAAAATAACATTATAATATTTTACCTAATGTGTCCTAGACTTCTATGAGATTTATGGGAGGAATTGTTTTGTTCAAATATTATGACGTTTTCCTTTGCACTTTTCATTGTTAACCCCTATTCAAAGGTGTCTAGTGTGTTTTGTCCAAGAAGTCATCACTTTCAAGTGACATTATAAGTGAAGTTCTTTGCACATTCCCTTCTAAAATTCTTTGGCCTATCTCACTTAGCTATAGATATTCCCAATAATAAATTTCTAAGTAGTATGTGTTTTCCCATTCAACATAGTAGATGATATTATTGTTTATTCTTGTTGTCCCCTTTCCTTGATGTTTGAGAGTGGAAGTTTCTTGTCTTGAGCTTTTGATTTGATTTTCATCAAATTGATGTTTCATTGTGGGATCCATTCTCTTCTGGATAATAAGATTTTATTGAATTTCTTTTTAAATTGCAATTAGTGATCATTGTTTAGTAATTCTCCTCTTGATTTTTTAAACTAATTTTGCTAGTTATATCTTTCAAGAAGTTTGGTTGTTCACTCTATGTTTCAACCATTTGAAGAAAGTTCATTTACAATTTTTGCAAAGGTAACACAAGGTGAGCCCTCATGTCCTTTTCAGAAAGTTATCAACTATTCTACATATACAATAGTGGCCAATAAGATTGTATTATCTTTTTATTTTCTTTATCTGTGTTTGGTCAGCAGGCAATATAATTGTCAAAAATTATCATTATTCTACATCCTTAGATAATTTTGCATTCATGTTTTATATCTTTTTTATTTAATACAAAAAAATTAACTTGCTCCCTAGAAGACAAGTTAATTGTATTAACATCCTGTTGGTCATGTTTATACAATATGACAATTATAAAATACTCCTTTTTGATCATAGGAAAATCATCATGGGGGAATTTAGCTTTAGAACATGTTCTACACTTGGGCTTAAAGCTTTTCATTATCTTTCATAAGTCAAAATTACATAATTTGAGATTGCCAAGTGAAATCCATTACTTTAAAATAGTTGTTTAAGACACAAAGCTTTCCATTTCATCACCTCAAATAGTCCATGCATTATTTTCCATTTCATCTTCAATGGTGGAACAAGTACATTGACTACTTGTGCTTCTTATTTTTCGGTGCCCATCTAGTCATAATCTTTACATGTAATAATAACTATGATATACCTAGATTAGAAATAGTAGTCATTATAACATCAATTTTCCTTTAAATGGTCTTGAACTATTTAGATATCAAATTGATCTCCAAAATATCCATCCATAATAACAATATTCAGGCTACTACTGGTCCCACAAGAATGCCTATGGATATATTCTTTCACCTCCATAACATCACATCCACCACTATTTAAACAAAATAATACATAAAACCATTAAAGCCAAATTATAGCTATGTTACATTAATCAACACAAGAATTTGAATTTGGATACATCCAGTAGCTTGACTAGTATACATTTGGGATCATTTAATTTAGTAAAATCAACATTATTTCATAGTTAGTAGTCTTGATGATTGATAAATTAACAATTTTGATCTAAAAAATGTATATGAAAAATAAAGATGGGATTTTTATACAAATGTTTCAAACATAAAATGTCACCTAATCCTCCACTCAGAACATCATCTTGGTCTATTGAAGAGCTGAGAAAAATCCTTATCAAAAGCCCACAAATTGGTAGAGCTTTTAGCCATTGAAGTACCTTCAAAAACTCACTTTGAAACTTGAATCTATCACTAAGTTTCTTAGACTCTGATCATATTACTTCTCCAATATTACATATGAGTGAAATAGAACAAAGGATGAATCTTCCATGTAGATTGAGGACTTGTGATCAAGTGGGTAACTTGGGATGGAGATCTACTCATATATTATGTTCTATTCTTGAATTAAAGTCCAAATTTTTGGTTCATAAATTGATTAAAAACTACAAATTTCTGACTTTGAAAATTGTGATTTTTATCCTTTTCAACATTTCAAGCTTTTAGTTTTCTTTTCTTTCTGTTTCTTTCTTCTTCTCACTTTTCAAATATTGCTTGAAGTTCTAACTTATGTGAAATGGAAAATAAAGGATGGGGGAATAATGATAATGAATTTGGAAAGATAAAATCAAGGTTGGTGTTGTTTTGATTTAAGGCGTTTTCATGATGTGGGTGGCCTAGAGATAAAACATCTTTTTAAGACTTTTTGGGCAGCCATTTGTCATTATTAAGCTTGATAATATATAGATACTTATCCTGACACAAATGAATGTTGGAAATGGATTTAATGCATGTGCCTTAAGTTTGAGGAGATAAGGAAAGATAACATGGTGACTATTGCCAACTTGATACTAGGCATGATGATCATCCTGTTAAGGACTTAATGGTGGTTTTCTACAAGACTGTGTATCCAAAGATGATTTTGTGATATACCTAGGTTTTGTGTCAAGAACATGCCCTTATGTCTATTTTAAAGAACATGGATAGACCTACTATCAAAATGTGTTTGTCTCTAATCCATTCACTTTTCTTGCATCTTGCAAGTCTCCTTTACTCATCAAGAGATTCATCTTTAGATAAATTTGATGCTACTTATACATATGGATGCCATGCTTTAGCATACTTAAAACGTGCTTTAAATTTTAAAAAAAATTTGTCACTACCATTTTATTTCCAAAGCATAATTGCTACATACAATTTCATTTAATCTTGTATGATTTATGTTTAAATTTTTCATGTTCTAAGCATGTTGCATGATAAAATAGAAGTCACTATGTCCAAATATAAACTTCTATATGTCATTCCTATTTAATATTTGTATAATTATAATTGAATTCTCATACACTATCGACCTTGATAGGATTGCTATAGATTCAATTGTGTTTACATTCTCATCTTCAATTTAGCTATGATAGTAATCATGACATAATCATAGACATTATATCCTTGTAAATTCTTATAAATATTCTCAAAATGCTTTAAAATATTGTTATTTATCAAATTCAAATCTTTGCATGTACTACCACCATTATTGCAGATGATTGGGTTGATAGCATTTTTCCTGCACCTCTTGCAAGTATTTTCTTGCTTGGGCAACAAGCAAATTGGACTTCTTAGCTCTTAGTGACCATCCATCACAACCTATCTTTCTAACATCTTTTGTAGTGGGGTGAGAAAAATTAGAACCCTTATGGTTTGAATCCATAATACATACCTCATTCTAGCGTTTCCAACTTGAATACCATTGCAAGAGGACCCCACAACATCATTACCTTAATGTGAAATGGGTGTAACCACATGATTAGATATGATGTTTCAATAATTTGAATATGTGTCACAACTTGGTATCTTGTTTTAATCCTATCTAATGGATTGATATGTGGTTGTAACCATTTCTACTTTGTGATCAACATGATGACTTAGTGACATGGAATGAATCGTTGGATCCAAAGTTGTTTCTTCATTAGAATACCCACCTAATGACTAATTTTTGTATTCATTGTGATCACTTCTAGGCTACATGAGAGAAACAAGTGATTAACCCTTGTTTAGTATACCAAGAATTATGTGAAAGGATGTATATTCTATATCTCTTGAAGAAGAGGGAAATACTTGTCATAACTGGTCATTATTTCTTTATTTGTTGCTGAGACACAAGGACTCTTCTGAGTTCTTTATTTCCATCCCTATTTATTTATAGAAAACCAATTCATAATGTGTAATTCTACTACCCATAAACAAAACTAAAATTGAATTGAAATGATTATAACTTATCTTTAGCCTAAATGCTGGCAAGATCACACACTTATACTACTAAAAGATCTCTTGCCAAATTTAACCTCAAAATTAGAGACTCGAGGAACTTTTTTAACTACATTACAAACAATATTTGTACATGTTGTTTCAATTTTTTAGTATATTACTGATTTCTGGAAATGATGTCAAATTTATTTTCAATGCTCTCAAATTGTTACTAAGATGTCTATGTAAAGAACCATAATGCAGATGCAATTATTTTTGACTTTTGAATGCATATAGATGATCCATACTATGTAAATATGTAGGTAGACATTAATATAGATAGTTGTCATGGAAACTAAATATGAGAGAGGTAACTTTTTACATTTAAACTCCTTGTGACTATAATAATGTTAGAATGAAATAAAATTTCTTACATAGTGAAATGGCAAGAAAAGGGTCAAATTTTGGTTTACAATGATGATGCAATTAAAAAACTCCATAAATTCCTATCAAAATTGTCAACATTGAATTGAACCATGCCAAACATACAATAATTTATTCAATTCCATTTTTTAATATGTTGCAACTTCATTCAAATAGTTATTGTAATTGAAGGGCACAATGAGTTATTACAATTGAAAGGAACAATACATTTTGGTATGAGATATTTAAGGAATGATGAATTGATGTTGTAGGGAATTGTGGATTTTAATTGGGTAGGAGATATAGGTTACAAGAAGAGGACTTCAGGATATTGCTTTAGAATACAACTTATCTAACAATGATATGTCACTTAGTATAAGTCTAGTTCAACTTTTATAAGTTTTTTTTTAGATAAGCTAGTAAATACTAAATGCCTTCTTATTTTCTAGACATCAACATTAGGTGATGATTGATTTTAATTTTTTCCATGTAAGTTTGAAATGATAGTAGTGCTTGATATGAAGTTTCAAATGTTCTTAGTTAACTTGTGTATTGGTAGAACCGTGAGAATGATGATGCAAGGATGAGGCATAAGTGTTGGAATTTACAAGTGGGAAGATTCACTTCTAAGGGTAGAGGGGTGAATTAGAAGTAACTAAATTTAACCTTTTCAAAACCTTTTAGCTGAAAACATTCAAATGCATCTAATTCATCTAATAAACATGGAAGTAAAGAAATGCATGAAAATAGATAACACTAGATTTTGGTAACCCATAAACCCTCCAAAATGAAAAGGTAAAATTGGGGTGGGGATGACACCCACAAAGTATCATTGCAGCAATATGTGATTGTTTAAGGTTACAAAGTTTGACCACTTCCAATGGTCTACCTTGTGAAAGGCCTATCTTGTTAAAGACTTTATAGCCTGTTAAAAGTGACTTGGTTAAAGGATTTACAAACACTCACTTGGAATGTTACCCTATTAAAGGATTTAGCACCTTGTTGAAAGGCTTACAACATGGCTATTAGACCAACCTATCATCATAGGATTTTCATTCCTAATACAATGGCTAGAGAGTATTAGAAATTTTTGACTTGATGAATCGCAATCTTCAATTGTTGATTCTAGATCCTTGTTCTACTCTGTCTATTCTGATCCTTGCTTGATCTGATATGTCTCTCCTTGAAATTATGATATTCTGTTCTTGATCAACTAATTCTATAATGTTGTTCTATTCTTTCTAAGTCTTTACACACCCCTCTGAACTTCATTATAATTCACCCATACACTTCTCACATACACATACACAATGGGGTTTTGTCCTCCTTTTAAAGGCTTTGAAGATATAGGGTTAGGTATGAATCTACAATCAATATTCACTCTTCATTTCCTGCTCAATTCTTTCACTTTTCCTATTGGTTGCATGCCTTCTCCATTTTTCTTATTGACTACATGCTGATTACATAGGTAATGTAAAAGATTCGATCTTATCTTCAAGATCCTTTGAGATTCATAATAAGTCAGCTCAAAATAGTCTACATCTAAGTTTGTGAAGATACTAACTCATATGCTAATTCTATGTTACTTGGCACTTACTAGTTGTTGATGCTTGGAACATATAGGAATTCTATCTACTTGACTCCTATAGTAATTCTATTTCAATTGGCATCTATACTTTTCTTGGCACCTATAGTAACTCAGCACTTGAACTTCACTCGGCACTTGAAGTTCACTTGGCACCTGAAGTTCACTCAGCACCTATTGAATCTCTGGCTTAGCACACACTATAGCTTGAATTTTGTATTATAATCAACATCAAGTGGTTAAGTATGTGGATACTCAATTGTCAAAACTAATCTGAGACCAACAATCTCCCCCTTTGACATGAGTGGAAAAAACACTTAACTAAGAATTATGGATATTGTCTTTATGAGTATAATACACATTCTATTTGGCATATGTACAAAACTTTCAAAACTTGTTCAAAATATTGTAGATAATTCTATACCTCAAAAATTTGTAACTCCCCATGAGCTAATGTGCCATTTCTGTAACCAAAAACTCATGTGCTAAATTTCTCTCATGCTGATGTGTTTGATACTCTTTGCCTCTGTCTCTTTGTACCCTATTTCTGGTCTATTTCTCCCTTTGTTTCTACTCCCCCTTTCATATATCTCCTTATAGTTATCCTTTTGGCTATATATCCTTATTTCTTCTTCAAAATTGTGTTATATGAATATCTCCCCCTTTGGATATTCTTTATTACCTCAATCGAAGAATGTATTATCTTCCCCATTTGTATTTTATTTTATCTCCCCCATATGCATAATGAATATCTCCCCCTTTTTGACACTTATGTCAAAGGGTCCTAAGAATGAATAGAATAATTAGCCAAAAAAAATTTACTTTCCTCCATTATCATCTTCAGAGAAGCATCCCAATTGTCCAATGCTATTTCCAGTGCTTTGTGTTGGATGGCTATCTCTGCTGCAAGATTTACTAGGCCTTCTAGGATAAAAAGATTAGGGTCTTTCTTTAAA
This sequence comes from Cupressus sempervirens, assembly GCA_028749045.1. Taxonomy (NCBI): domain Eukaryota; kingdom Viridiplantae; phylum Streptophyta; class Pinopsida; order Cupressales; family Cupressaceae; genus Cupressus; species Cupressus sempervirens. Next base: position 993,043,325 of record CM053787.1, read on the forward strand.
ATGTTTTCTACATAAGCCCCTTCTTTATGAAAAGCTTCCAGATGTGGGGTAATAGAAGATTGAATCTATACCAATTTGGCCTTAATATTGGACTCTTCTACTATCAATATAGCTAACTCCTTCTGAGTGTTAAGCATTGTGGTAAAATGCTTCTCATTTTGACCTGGATCTTTATGTAGTTGTGTGCTAGATATCTTCTGATTCTCTCCAAGCTTAGTATTCTCTAGCTAGTTTCTTGTGTGAAATATGACGAATCACACAATTTGGAGTACAATGAGAATATGTTCTCAAGTACTATTTTAACCTTCTCATTTTTCTTGGCCAGTTCAACTTGTGACAGTGCTATCTCATTGGATATAAATTCTTTTTAGACCACTCTAATAATTTAACATTTGTATCAAGGTCTTCATTTTGTACTTGGTCCACTATGTTGGATAGTTACTCCATGATGGGCTTTGTTTCATCATGTATAGGCAAGCTGAATGCATCAAGGAATATGTCTTTGATTTCTACCAATGCTTTCTTTTGTCTATACCCATTTATGAGTATCTCTTGCTTCTTCTTCCTCTCAAGTGCCTCTTGTACTTCATTTATTTGTGTCAGGTTCATTATTTTTTAGACATAACTAGGTATGACTATTTCCTCATCAATTGCAGCATCTCCATAGTGAAGTACCCTTGCTACCTTGGTGGAGCTCGAGCTTGGTGCTGAAATTTGTAGTGGTACTACATTAGTGCTCAGCTATTTTGTAGGAGTCCTTGAGGTAGGCAAGTTTACCAGTGTTTGTATTGCCTCTTGCTCACTTTCCTTGGGGGTTTTCTCCTTTTCCTTCTCTTCTTCTTTACTACCTTGATCAATGATAATGATTTGAAGAGGTGCACCTTGGCTTTGTGCTGTAGGAACATCTTGTCTTGTTTACTCCTTTGCTAGCTCCTCGGCAGTTGCTATTGCTATTACTGTATGATTAACCTTAGTAGTTGTGTCTTGTTCTACTTACTCTTTTGGTTGATCTTCTATAGCTATGGGAGGTTATGAAGGTGGTTCTTGTGTGTTCACCTTCTCCATAGTAATCTTTGCTACAACTTTTTGCACTTCCACACTCACCAAAATAGGATTTGTGCACAATTGTGATTACAATATGGTTTGATGAAGGATCTTTTTGAGATCCTCTATAGTCAATGGATTGATGTTCTAACTTGAGGTGTTAGGAACATCATTTACAATTATAGTTTCTATAGGTGTTGTATGTGGAGGACTTGGTGGTGGTAATTGGGTGTCTTGGACACTCTGTTCCAACTGCTACTCCTTAGCTATTGCCTCTTCACCTTGCTGTATCTTCTCCACTTATCTTCTTTTTCTTTCTCTCCTTCCTCCTCTTTTTCATTCTCTTCTTCTTCCTCATTATTTGTTCCCTCAAAGGGATCTTCCTACCCTTCATTGATGGTAGTCAATCCATAAATCAATTTCCATGTTTGTGTGGACTTTTGCACAACATCTTCAATTTGATATTGTAGAATACAAAATGCTCTATATTTGGGTTCAAATTTGCTCCCATGTTTTTTACTAGCCTTACTTATTTGACCTTTAGTTAGGTCAAGAATCACATGAGCCAATGTTGACTCCCTTATTTCCTTCTCCATTTTAAGGTAGTAATGCCATTTATTTTCTATAATGGAGCTTAGCTCCTTAGGCATAGAATTGTCAAGTTCAAGTGGGGTGGTCTTGAACTTGGCCATCATAGTGTAGATGGACTCTTCCACTATGTTTTGTTCTCCTCTTGAAAATTTATTAACATCAATGGTCTTTAAACCAGTTAAATCTACATTATCTTTAATTTATCACAAACATTTTCCACATTAGACTTGGTAGAATGTCTTACCAATCTAAATTGCTCATTGTCAGATTTAGTCTTTTCTTCATCTGATTCTAGGGGTGCAACATATTTTGTTCTTTTCTTTTTTCCTGCTAGCCCTCCTTGCTCAGTGGCTTTTTTCTTACCTTTTTCTTTTGCCACTTGAGTTGTTACCCTAGTATCTACCCTTGTAGTTAGCTTGGTTCGGCTCGAATTTTTTGCTTTCTTCTTCCCCTTGGGTTGTATAGTTGGTTGTTTTTGTGAATTTCTCTTCTTTGGTTCAACCTTGGGTGCTTCTTTCTTGGTACCTTCCTCTTCTTCTACATCCTCACCCATACCTTGGGTTAAAGCTAGTTTTTCTTGTCCTTGTTCTTCTTTATCTTCTTCTCCTCCTTCTATAGTGCCCTCTCCAAATTGTTCCTTTAACTTCTTTACAAGTTTATCCTTCTTCTTCAGTGTGGAGGTAGTCTTCAACTCCATATCCAACTTTGACCTACCATATCACAGGTTCCAAAATATGATGCAATTTTGTCCACTTCCTCAACTAGTAGTGTAGTTATAGCTATTGATGCCTCATTTATGTTTATTTCATAGCCAAGAGGTCTTATCCATCCAACTCTTGGTGTAGTTGCTTTTATTTATGTATAATCAATATCTACATGAAAACATACATCATTTACATGTTTTCCAACCAATGAAACTGGTATTCTTAGCTTTTGCTTCATGGTCTTCTTGAAGTCTTCAAAATAGATAGTCATAAGGGTCTCAAAATTACCATCCATTTGTTCTATATATTCATTCACTTCAGCTATTATAGACTTATTTTCTTTCTAGTCAATTTTACAAAAAGAAGGAAACTCATTCTATACATAGAAGAATATGCAAATCAAAATAGCACCAAACTTGCATTGTGATCCCTTTGTTCTTCTTATTACTACTAAATTCTCATTAATTTGTTGCAATTGTAGTTCTACAAGATCATAGGTATGATCCTTTCTTACTAGCTTATAATCCACATCCATTGCAATGCAAGGCACATTGTTAAGTCTTCTAGATTTGCAGAACTTATGTTCAATAACTCTAATAGAAAAGTCAACAAGAGGGTCTTGGATAGTATCTATTGGAATTCCTCTCTTGTTCCATTTGGCACTAGTGTTCTTTTCAATTGCTTCCTTAGAATCACTCCTAAGGGACTTTGGAAGAACTAGAGTTGGGCACCCTATCACTCTATGTACAATTCTCTTTGTTATTTTTACTAGACCATCTTCCAACCATAAAATTTCATCATGTATTCTGCTAAGCACTATCCTGATCCATTCAGTCTTGAAAACTATGGGAAATTCTAGTGCATAGATTGTTGGCTCCTAATTCAATAGTTTTGAAAATAACCAAGAATCCAAACCAATGCATCTAAGGCTAGCGAATTCCTATGATGGATATGCTTGACTACAATCTTGAGCCAACTATAAGGCATAACTACTTCTTCACTTCAAGCTCTACAAGACCTAGGTGAGTTAACCTTGAGGTTCTGATATATGGTACCAATGCAATTAAAACATAAATCTGAACCTAATAGCTACAAATCATAACCTATGAGTGAGGGTTAATTCCTTTCAGTCCACTACAAAACATGAAGAACCAAATTGATTTGATTAAATTGTTGAATTCAACAAAAATCCCTAATATGCAGTAGTAAGAACTAATGATCCTGTAGCTAATCAATGTCTTATCTATTGGTCAATTCCATGAATCAAGCACATAGAAATGGATACTTAATACCTATTCATATATTTAGATATCTAATCTATCCATTCAGCTTGTAAATAGACATCTTTGTTCAATCTAAATCTCATTCTTACCTAATATCCTCCTCAATAACTTGCAACCCTATCGATTTTCCTCAAGAATTTACATAACTCTTTGAATTATAAGCAACAATGAAACAACATATAGACTTAAGGGACTACAACTACGACCTAGGCTTTTTGTTCACAGATCATAAAACATTAAAAATTACTGATAAAGGAGATAAAATTTAAAATGAAACTCAACACCTACTATACTTTGTATTGATTTTCTTGAAATAATACATTCATATGCATGAAATCAAAACATAGAAATGTCTAATAGATCTAACTTGTTGTATTATCTTTCCTACTACTATTCATACAAGAGAAATTGCTAAAGAAAATGTGGTGTCACAGTATTGGATATACATCAAAACTAGAACCAAAACATGGTATCACAATAGTGAGTGGTTTTTCTCCAAAAAAATAGAACAACCCTTACAAAGAGAAAGAAAAAGAATTATATAGAAGGAAAGAAATCCTAGATTTGATGAAAAGATGACAAGTGTACACTTAGAATTCTTTTCCAAGAAGCTGAAAAATCTCTCTCTACCCTCTCTTTATAACTACAAACCAAATCCCCATCATTTTGTCTTTCCAAATGCAAAAATATCTCAGATAATTGATTGAAAATCATAACTAATTTTGATGCCAAATTTTACTCAAGGTAAAGTGAAAATCAATTAAATATGACTTCTAAAAGCCAAGAAAACCCTTTAGAATTGATTTTCTTCACATTTAGACTTCGACAAGCCTTTATATCTACCTCCTATCCAATTTTGATGCTTCATGATGAATTCTACCCATTTTGTAGAGAATGCCCTGGAAAACACAAATCTACCTATAAAGAAAACCAGTTAATACTTGTGCAAAAAGTGACCCAAAAATGGATAGTTCATCTCTTCCTAGTTTCAACGGTTTACTAAAGTGCCTATTTTAGACAAAAAATGCCCTTGTGGTGGCCATTTGAAATTCAAGCTCCTATTCATGGCTAGAGAATTAAAATGAAAAATTAAAAAAATTATATAGTTAAAACTATATAAAAAGTTTAAAATTATTTGAATCTTTCATCCTTTTGAAAGTTCATGCATTGATGATCTTCTTTGAATTTTATTTTTTATTTTATTTCTATTTCTCCTTATTTCCCCCAATCTCGCTACACCACATGTCAATCCTTGATAGGCTATTCTCCAAGTGGGCCCCACATTTATCTTTCATATGAAATATATGATATTTTTCCTTGATACTTAATTTATTACCTCCATAGCACTATGAGCATGCAAATTTTGCTTCCCAACCATATGTTTGAGTCAATTAGCATAACACCTTAGCTCCTTTGAAGTTTGCTTTACCCTCTTATGACCTAAGCATAATGTCAGGGGTCTTAAAATTTGTTTTATGCCCATACATGCATAGCATTAGGAAGCCTTCATTTTATCCTTACACTCATATAGGTTGTGTGTAAGATCAGGCATCTTTAATCCTGCCCATCTTGACTTTATGCATCATTGCCACATGTCTCATCTACAACCACACATTTCCTTCATCAAAATTTATCCTGCCTAGCCCCACATAATGGGCTTTTCCATGTAGCATACAGTTTCCAAAGCCATGTCTTATTAAACAACACACAATATGAGTGGGATACTTTTTAAAGACATGAGAACCTGACCACATATGAAATGTGGGATAAAATATTTTTAAAGTGTTCTACCCTTGCTCAAGGCATGGAGTTCCTCTGCCTTTGCATGGACTTCCCTTTATATCCACCCTCATGGATGCTCTTCTATTGATTGATAGTTTCTTCTTACCTTCTCCTCTATTGCAACTTTCACCTATGTAGATGCTACCCTTTGGTGTGGAAAGCTTCTTAATATGTGGGTTGTTCCTTGTGCATGTGCCTTCCTCTGCATACTACCACCTCTACTTCAAAAGTGAGGCTCCCTATGTGAATTTTTTTGAAACTCTTTTGAAAATCCTTTTGAACTTTGATGTCTGGGTCAAAATAAAGGAGTCTATTAGGACTCTGATGACCATACCTACATCTTCTTTAGCCATGTAAGTTCTTAGATGCATTCTAGCACATGCTTTAGACATTCTAATCATTGATTCAATATGTGTCACTACAATTGGAACTCCTTGACTGTGTGAAGATTTCCACCTCTACCTCCATCTTAACTGCTAGTCGTTCCTCTATTTTCTTCCATGATCTCTTGCTTGGTGTAGCAGTCTTCCAAATTCATTACCTGTCCTTGGCTATTTCTCCCTTTTTATATGTCTACTACAAATCTTTGACCTCTGGCTTGCATTTTGAATTGGAAAAGTTGCAACCCATTTCTCTTACAAAATCTTCACAATTTGCTACACTAGAATTATCTCTCCCTCAGATGCCTTTGACACCTTACAGTAGCACAGTTCTCTAAACTCATTTCTACACAAATAGAATCGTTCACTTGCTCCAAAGTAGACTTGAATCCCGATTCACTCTATACTACATCACATATTGAAATTCATCCCAGCTCACAAGCTCTCTAATGAAGTTAGTGAAATGAAAAGTCTTATCCAAACATTGAAGAGATTGTGAAATCTATTGCTCAAAAATTAGTGATGAAGGAAGCAAGAATGGTAGCTTATTTTCTCTATCTTTAGTTCCATGACTACATTGTCAAGGTACACTCTTTGTTCTTTTTCTTTCTTATATGTGTGGGTAACAATCATTAAATGACTTCTTATTTAGATATAGCATTTGATGTATGGTTTGAACTTCATATTTTTTAGTTGAGTTTCTCATTAACTCCAATGACCAATGATCATATAATTCTATGATATGTTTCAAGTGCCCATGACTGCTACAAAAGCTCCAACTCCAGGGAAGACAAGTTGCTTGGCTTCATGTATATCCTCTCACTTTTTACATCTTGAATATTGAAGTTTAGAAGGCAAATTGTATTCCTAAAACTTTTGACATTGACAAATTTTGTAGCAAGTTGAACTTTCTTTAGAGATAGTCTTTTCAAAGCCTTACCAACTAGAACCTCATTTGAGAAAGGTCCATACATGTTTGCAGTATAAAAGAAAGTGATGCCTTTGTTGAAAGCATGCTTAGTTAAGGCAATACCATCTTCCTCTTTTGTTTGCGACTTTAGAACTCTCACTTGTAAATTCCCTTTGCATATAACTTCAACTTAAAAATCATAATTCCACACATCAAAAAATTCCATGATTAAAACCATAAAAAAATAATTTAGCAATTTTGCTCCCCAATCATTTATCAACTTGATGAAGTAATTTGGTCCGCAAAGTGGGTCCATCTATAAAAATTTTGTTTTTAAACACCTAACATTCCAAATTGATACATTAAACCCATCATACTGATTAGAATCAAGTTTGACCACTAAACAATCAATTAAAGCTCATTTTACCATTAATCTACATACTTTCAATTTAATGCCAGAAGGTCCTTTGAATGGCTTTAAAAATTGACCGAATTCTCTGACTAGACTTTGAAATCAAACATAATAATTCCTTGTTCCACATCCTCCTACCTCATCAAATCTAGTCTCATGATGAATTCTTAGTCAAAAGATATTGACTATCAAAGTTTCCCTCCCAGAATCGCCTACAAGAAAACATGTTAGAAAACCATAAAATGCTTTTAGATTCAGCTTCAAAAATTGGGTAAATTGACACTTGGAAGGATGAAAATTGGGAAATTGGTTCACTATCACAATGAGAGTATAAATCTTTGATTTAGTCTCATGATGAATAATAGGACACATTTGGAAAGTGGCCAAAATGGGCTACTCAAAATTTGCAGACTAGAAACACTGATAGAAAAGCACTTTTTGCAAAAGGAATGGACTCGGGAAAGTGTGCAAAATAATTCATCAAAACTTCCAAAGTAGAACACTCAAATTATTTTTAGAGTACAACACAATGGTATAATCCACTCAATCTCACCTATCACAGATCTCAGGATATGACATCATGAACAAGGGTTCTAACAAAACTGCATTTCATGACACCAGTGAAACTTTATAAATTACAAACATAATCTAGTTTGAAAACTGACCAAATAGATTTTTCATAAGCTCAAATTAGGAACATAGAAATTCTCTAACCCCTAGAATATGATGCAAACAGAATTTTCTTATTTAGGTCAACTGGTCAAAAGTTATAACTTGTCAAACAAGGCCTTCTAGAAGTTTGCACAATTTGCAAATGCATGAAAATAATAAATGATAAACTTTGAGGGATTCAAAACCTAGTGAAATGGATTTGAAACAACTCAAAATCTAAAACATAGGCTCTGTTGGAATATTCAAATATGGAAAGAGTACTTATGAGAGGGGGAGGGGGGGGGGGGGGGGGGGGGGGGGGGTGAATCATAAGTATCATACTTTAGCCACTAAAACTTTTAACTAAAAGTAAATTGCATGCAAGTAGATACATCAAATAAACATGAAACAAAACACATGCATCAATAACTCATAACATAGGAATTTGGTAACCTAGAAACCCTCCAGGAATAAGAAGGTAAAACTGGGGTGGTGATGATACCCACAAAAATTACTGCAGCAATATTGTTCAACCACTTCTGATGGTTTTCCCTGTTAAAGGCCTGCCCTATTAAAGGCTTTACACTGTGTCAATAGTGACTTGGTTAGAGGATTTCAAACACTTAACATGAAGTGTCACCCTGTTAAAGGATTTAATCACCTAGTTAAAGGTTTTATTGAAATAGCTGTTAAGCTAACCTATCACCATAGGATTTTCATTCTAATACAATTTCTAGAGAGTATTAGGTACAATAAACTAGACTGATTACAATCCTTGATTGCTGATTGCAGGCACTTGTTATGCTTTCTCTGATTTGAATCCTTTTGCGATTTGATAATCCTCACTTCTGAAAATATAACTCCTTGCGAACCCTTGTATGTCTTCTCACACCTTTTATTTTTATTACCTCTTTTTTTTTTTTTACAATGAAGTTTCGTCTTCCTTATAAAGACATTTGAATTTTAGGGTTAGGTATGGATCTACGATCCACATTCAATATTTATTTTCCACTCAATACTTATCTTTTTCTGATTGGTTGCATGCCTTTAGCATTTTTCTTATTGGTTGCATGCAAATTACATAGGAAAATTAAAAGATTCGATCTCATCATTAAATCCTTCGAGATTTACCTTATGTTAGCTATAAAAAATTGTTTGTATCATAGTTTGTGCAATTACAAACTCTTATGTTGATATACTGAGTTACTTAGCTCCTGAAGTATTGCAAATACTCGACATATACTATTTCCTAGATAGCTCGGCACCTTAACAAAATTGTATTACTCGATACCTCAAGTAGCTCGACACCTTATGTTACTCGACACTTGTTAACACTTGGCACTTATACTTCACTCGGTATCTGATTTTCACTCGGCAGCTGATCTTCACTTGGCATCTAATTTTCACTCGACATTTGATTTTCACTCGGCAGCTGATCTTCACTCGGCATCTAAAAACTACTTGGCACATGAAGATGATTCGGCATGCATGATGTACTCGGCATTCAATGTGAAATATGTTTAAGTGTGTTGGCACTCAAGTGTCAAAAACCATTATGAGGTTAACAATCTCCCCCTTTGAAATGAGTGACAAAAACACTTAACTGACCTTATAAGTACATTTACTAATCTGATTGATATGTACATATTGAAAACTTTGATCAAAATTTGTGACTTCCAATCTTACAATATATACCTCAAAAATTTTGTAACTCCCCCTGGGTTGATTGTGTCTTATCTATATATCAATGCTCCTCCTTAGTATATGTGTTGTATCTCCCCCTTATTAATCTATATCTCCTCCTTTTTTTCTGTATAACTCCTTTTTAATCTCCCCCTTTTTGACACTTATGTCAAAGAATGTTTAAGGGTCAAGATCATATTTGGCCAAGAATGTGCTATTTACCTCCATAGTCATTCTAAGAGCTACATCCCAATTATTCAAAGCAATTTCTAGTGACTTATGCTGGATGGTAGTCTTGGCAGCAAGATGAATAAGTCCATCTAATGTAGAAAGGTTTGGATCTTTCTTGAGTACATTTTTAGCATATACTTTCTCTTTATGGAGTATTTCTAAATGTGGGGTAATGAAGGACTGGAGTTGTATTACTTTGGCCTTGATATTAGCCTCATCTACTATTAATACAACTATTTCTTTGTTTGTGTGAAGTGATTGAGCAAAATGCTTCACACTTTGAGCTAGATCACTTGGTAGTTGCATGCTTGAAATGTTTAAGTTTCTTTCCAAGCTCAGTATCTTTTGGCTTGTTTCTTGTGTGAAGTATGAAAAATCACACAACTTTTTGTACAGTGAGAATATATTCTCAAGTACCTTCTTCACCTTATCAATGAGCTTTGCCAATTCTACTTGTGAAAGTGCAATTTGTCTTGATATTTTCTCATTCACTTTCCCTTCAAATTTCTTTTCTGACCATTCCATAAGTTTTGCATTGGTTTCTAGGTCTTCATTTGTCACCTGGTCAACAATATCTATTAGTTGCTCTATGATATGCTTTGACTCATCTGGTGATTGCAAACTGAAGGCATCCATAAAGATGTCCTTGATCTCATAAAGTGTTTGCTTATTTTTATACTCTTTCCTGAGTATTTCCTATCTTTTCCTTCTATTTAGTGCATCCTGCACTTCATTGATTTGATCAATGGTTATTAATTTTGAGTCATAACTTGGTATGACTATCTCTTCATCTAATTCAGGGTCTCCATAATGAAGTACCCTTGCAATTCTGGTAGTGCTGGATGATGGTACTGAAATTTGTAATGGCTTGTGTGAAGGAGTCCCCGAGGTAGGAAAATTTATTAGTGTTTGTATTGCCTCCTATTCTTTAGGGGTTTTTACTATTTCCTCCTCCTCCTATCTATCATGGTCAATTATTTTTATTTGTGGAAGTGCACTTTGTGTTTGTGCTATAGGATCAGATGTAATAGTCTGTCCTATTTGTTCTTTTCCTTGTTCTACAGCTACACTTTGCTTTTGTCTTGCAACATCAATTATACTTTTTGGTATTTCAAATTGACTACTAGTAGTTGTGATAGAAGGTGGTTCTTGTGTATTCACCTTATCTTTAACTGCATTTTCTACTAGTTTCTATAACTCATCTATACTGACCAATACTGGATCTGCACATAATATTGCTTGTTGAGTTGATTGGTCAAGAATTCTTTTCAGATCTTCTGTAGTTAGTGGATTGACATTCTGACCAGAAGTATCAAGAATATCAGTAATTGTTATTGTATCTGCAAGTGAGATGGATTCTTGTGGAGGGCTAGGGGGTGGCAATTGGGTGTCTTGCACACTCTGATCTAGTTGCTCCTCTTGTTCAGCTGTTGCCATTGTATCCTATTTTTGTGTCTTTTCCTCCTTTCCATCTTTCTTTACTTCTTCTCTCTTCTCTTCTTCTCTTCTCTTTTCTTCTTCTTCTTTCCTCTTTTTCCTCTCTTCTATTGGTATGGCTGCTTCTTCCTTGTATTCTTCCTCAAGAAAATCTTCAATCTTTTTATACAAATTCTTCGACGATTTCATTATTCTTTGAACAATCTCTTCCATTCTGTTTTGAAGTATAAAGAATGCCCTGTATTTGGGTGTGAATCTGTTATTATACCTTTTGACTACTTTGCTAATTTATTCTCTAGTCAAATCTGGCAATACACTAGCTAGGGTTGATTCCCTCATCTCCTTCTCCATTTTTAGACAAAAATGGCATCTATCTTCTATGATTTTTGACAGCTCCTTTGGCAATTGGCCATCTAGTTCAAGTGAAGTGTACTTGAACTGTGCCATCATTCCATACACTATTTCTTCTATCTTATTTTGTTCCTCTTTTGTAAATTTATTAAAATCAACTTTATTTAAGTTATTCAAGTCACCATTTGCAATCTTTTTGCATAAGGTATTAACTGATGAATTGCTTACCTTTTCTGTTTGCTCTACTACTGTTTGCTCTTCTTCATCAGTGTCAGGTTGAGCCACATACCTTCTTCTTTTCCTCAGCTCTTCCTATGATTCCTTGACTTGTTTCTTTTTGGTAACTTCTTCTTTAGTCTTTTGAGTAGAGGCTCTTTTTGATGCTCGTGTTGTTGGCTTTTGAGGTGATGGAGCGGCAACTTTCTTCATTCTGGGCTTGGCTAAAGGCCATTCTATTTCCTTTCTCTTCTTTGGCTCGGCTTTAGTTGGTGCTTCCTTGGCTTCTTCTTCCTTTGCACCTTCCTCCTTGTCTTCTCCAAGACCTTGAGTTAGCTCTATTGGCCCTTGTTCCTGCTCATCTTCATCCTCATTGTCATCTTCTTCTTCTTCTGCCTCGGCCTCAATTTCCTTGCCAAACTTCTTCTTGATCTTCTTGATCAATTTATCTTTCCTTTTTAGTGTGGAAGTAGTTTTTAATTCCATATTTATTTTTGATCTTACCACATCATAAGTGCTAAAATGTGGTGCATTTTTATTTGCTTCCTCTGCCAATAATGCAGTTATTGCTATTGATGCTTCGTCAATATTGATTTCATAACCAAATGGCCTTAGCCATCTTACTCTTGGTATTACTGCTTGATTTTAAGTAAAATCTATGTCAACTAAGAAACATATGTCATTAGTATGCTTTTCTAATAAGGATTCTGGTATCCTTGACCTTTTCTTGATGGATTTCTTGAAATCCTCAAAATAGCTTGTCATCAAAGTATCAAAATTTTCTCCCATTTTCTCAATATATTCATTAATTTGTGCAATGATGGTTCTATCATTCCTCCATGCTATTTTACCAAGAGAAGGAAATTCATTCTGTACATAAAAGAATATGCAAACTAGGATTTCTCCAAATTTGCATTGTGTGCCCTTTGTTCTTCTTATGGTAGCTAGATTTTCATTTATCTATTGCAATTGCAGTTCTACAAGATCATAAGTATGATCCTTCTTCACCAATTTGTAACCTACATCTACTGCAATGCATGGTACACTGTTGAGTCTACTGGATTGATAAAATTTGTGAGCAATGACTTTAATAGCAAACTCAACTAGAGGATCCTTTATAGTGTGAATTGTCATTCCTCTTTTGTTCCATTATGCACCAGTATTCCTTTCAATGACCTCCTTTGATTTACTTCTTAGTGTCTTGTACCGGTCTAGGGTTGGGTACCCTATTACTCTATGTATAATTTCCTTTGTCAATTTGATGGGCATATCTTCTAACCATAAGTTTCCTCCATGGATTCTGCTTAATACAAGTCTAACCCATTCAGTTTTGAATATGGTAGGAAAATTTAAAACTCGGGTCAAACCCTTTTTTTCAATGATTTTAAATTCTTCTTTCAGTACTCCATCTACACATAGTTTATCATAAGATTGTCTAATTTCCATGTCTCCTAGGGCTCTTATCTTGCAATTGTAACATTTCCTCACATCTTGAACCATTACAACTTTTGGGGGAATGTGGGAAAGAGCTCTGGCTGGGTCATTTTTATAGGCAACTTCAAGAATAGGGCAAAAATCTAGTTGCTTAACTTCATTTGAAAATAACTGGACTTCAAATGACCCTTTTTCTTTGACTTTCTTTGAACTTGATGCCATTTTTTTAAACTAGGGTTTATACAACAAATGGGTATGAAACTACGTAGCTTGGCACAGATGAGAATACTTTTAGATCGATGAAAAAGTGTTGAATGAGGTTGCAATCTACTTGAAATACTAGATTCTTGCTATAAAGTCACTTAGCTCTCTTTCTTCTCCTTTTCTTCTTGATCGCAATGCAAAAAATTGATTAAAATTGTGATAATATACCCTAATTTCATCGCATTAAATGCTCAACTGCCAACTTGGCTTCTAAAGAAATTTTGACCTAGCTCGACTTCCACTATTCTTCACTTTACTTGGCTTCCATTGGAGTTTTCCAACTCGGCATCAATTTTTTTTAGCTCGATCGCTATTGGGAGCTCGGTATCTATTTTAACTTGGCATCCAAAGGTAGCTCGGCATCAACATTTTACTTTTGTCTTGACATCTTGTTTTATGTGGATTTATGCTTTGCTTAGCTTCTTTGTCTTGGGACTGATGTATGATATAGCTTTGTATATTAGTCCTGTGTACTTCTTATGCTTAGTTTGATGAAGTGTGATCACTTGACCCATTGGGTGAAGTGATCCCTCTACTTGATGTGTTGCACTCTTCTTTCTTTATCCAAGTCTTGTTCATTTTCCCTCTTATCCTTTCAATATCAATCTCTTGTTTTCCTTTGTTATCTTCAGTCTTGGGTGCCTTTGATTTTGTAGGACAGTTTCTGCTGATATGACCAGTTTTCAAACAACTGAAACATGTAGTTTGATTCAACCATTTTTTGTAGTTCTCTTTGAAATGTGTTCTTATGAAGTTCTGTGGTATATGTCCATATTCTTAACAATAATGACAACTGTACCTGGTGTTGTAATCTCAATGTTGATGACTTCCATTCCCTTCTATTTTTGCTGGTTGATTTGATGTCCACATAGGTTTTGATCTGCATTCAAATGCCCTGTGTCCATAGTTTTTGCAATTATAATAATGTCCATCAAATCTTTTAGTCCTTGTGACATTGGATCTGCAATTTTGTGTCATATGTCCTTGCATGTTGCACTTGTGACAGAAACTTTTAGGTATGTTTGATTGATTAAATCTTCTACTCCTGCACACATTAGCTATATGTCCCTTCTTATTACAGAAATGACAAGTGGGTTTTGAATTCTTACCTTTATCACTTCTTTGTTTAGCACTCTTTGAAAATTCTCCAACTTTAGTACTATTGTAACCTAGTTCTGATGTATCATGGGCAGATTTTGGTGATTTCAGCAACTATTCAAAATACTTGATTGCTTCACTTGATTTGTTGAGATTCTCTGCTACTTCTTTTTCTCTGTTCAATTCATTCTGCATTTTTTCATTTTGCATCTTCAAGTTAGAGATCCCAATATCCTTTACATTGAGTTCATGATGAAGGTTCATCATTTGGGCAAGTGTATCCATCTGCATGTTTGAGATCCTTGTCAGTTCAGTACATTTTTCTTCAAGTCTATTTGCAAGATTTCTTTTGTCATTTTCCAACATCACTTTGTCTTCAACTGCTCTTTTATTGTGTTCAATAATTTCACATATCATTATGGCCTGTGATTCACATTCCATCTTGAGAGATCTTATCTCATCTGCTTGAATTTTATTTTTCTCCATCAATTCTGCTATTGCTGCATCAAACTCTTTAGTGTCTCCATTGGAAAATATGTTGGTGGTATCAATCTCCTTGTAGTGTATATCATTTTCAGCTATGGCTAGATCCTTCCTCTTTTTTAATGAGTTTCTCAACTTATTTCAGAATTCCTCCAAGCTATGCAAAGCAAGTTACACATCTATCACCTGATTTTCAATGATCTTTCCAAGTTTGAAGGCTTCCGTCTTTAGATCTTTTCCTCCAAGCTGTTAGGCTTTCCTTAAGATAACCTGGACAAAGCTCTGATACCAATTGTTGGAATATTCAAATATGGAAAGAGTGCTTATGAGAGGGGGGGGAGGGGGGGGGGGGTGAATCATAAGTATCATACTTTAGCCACTAAAATTTTTAACTAAAAGTAAATTGCATGCAAGTAGATACATCAAATAAACATGAAACAAAACACATGCATCAATAACTCATAACACAGAAATTTGGTAACCTAGAAACCCTCCAGGAATAAGAAGGTAAAACTAGGGTGGGGATGATACTCACAAAAATTACTGCAGCAATATTGTTCAACCACTTCTGACGGTTTGCCTTGTTAAAGGCCTGCCCTGTTAAAGGCTTTACATTGTGTCAATAGTGACCTAGTTAGAGGATTTCAAACACTTAACATGAAGTGTCACCCTGTTAAAGGATTTAATCACCTAGTTAAAGGTTTTATCGAAATAGCTATTAAGCTAACCTATCACCATAGGATTTTCATTCTAATACAATTGCTAGAGAGTATTAGGTACAATAAACCTGACTAATTACAATCCTTGATTGTTAATTGCAGGAACTTGTTATGATTTCTTTGATCTGAATCCTTTTGCGATCTGATAATCCTCACTTCTAAAAATATAACTCCTTGCGAACCCTTGTATGTCTTCTCACACCTTTTATTTTTATTACCTCTTTTTTTTTTTAACAATGAAGTTTTGTCTTCCTTATAAAGACATTTGAAATTTAGGGTTAGGGAAAGATCTACGATCCACATTCAATCTTCATTTTTTTCTCAATACTTATCTTTTGCTGATTGGTTGCATGCCTGTAGCATTTTTCTTATTGGTTGCATGCAAATTGCATAGGAAAATTAAAAGATTCGATCTCATCATTAAATCCTTCGAGATTTACCTTATGTTAGCTATAAAAAACTGTTTGTATCATAGTTTGTGCAATTACAAACTCTTATGTTGATATACTGAGTTACTTAGCTCTTGAAGTATTGCAAATACTCGATATTTACTATTTCTTGGATAGCTCAGCACCTTAAAAAAATTGTATTACTCGGCACCTCAAGTAGCTCGACACCTTATGTTACTTAGCACTTGTTAACACTTGGCACTTATACTTCACTCGGTATCTGATTTTCACTCGGTAGCTGATCTTCACTTGGCATCTGATTTTCACTCAGCATCTGATTTTCACTCGGTAGCTGATCTTCACTCGGCATCTAAAAACTACTCGACACATGAAGATCACTCGACATGCATGATGTACTCGGCATCCAATGTGAAATATGTTTAAGTGTGTTGGCACTCAAGTGTCAAAAACCATTATGAGGTTAACAGGCTCTCAGGTATGGATACTAAACCCTCCCAAAGTGGTGAGTCATGAAACATCACTAGGTGTGAGATATTCACATGCAAATATGGCCTCCTGTCATTGCTTGACACAGATGAAAATGCAAATTTGAATATTACTCAAAATGAGACTTCACAAAATAGCTTGGAATATCAATTTAACTTCATGAAATGAGTGGATATGTTGAATGGAAGGTGTTAGAAACATTAAACACCTTACAAGCTTCAAATAGGAAACTAGGTACATGTGTACGAAAAACATTTATAGGGCTTGATTCACTCAATGGTACTCAAAATTAGGGCTTCAATTTTGAGTCTCAACAGTGGCTCTATTTGGGGATGCATGCCCCTTGTAGGCATGGAAAGGATTCAAATCTTTGGAAGAAGCAAACCGCACACTCGAATTCTCTTGAGAAACTTTTATTGAAAATAGGGAAACAACTACTCCTACTATGTACAAACAATGACAAAATTCAACAAAATTTCTTACCTTTGTCATAAATATGATTTTCATTTGCATTCTCATGAGGTAAACTGAAATGATCTTTCTCATCAATTCCACCAATCAGATTAACATCTTGAAATAGAATAGTTGGCAAAATTGAATCTACACCTTGACTTTAATAATGCGTATAAAAACTAGCTTCATTCTTAATCACTTGCTCATTATGAAAGTTTTGATCGACGTACTAAAAAATTTCAGACTCAAACTAAAACTCTTCTTCATTTAATAAATCATGCATGTTATGAGTCTCAAATATGAATGCATCATATTCAACATGGGGAAAAGGATCACACATACCTTGAAATTGTGTATCCTTATGCATAATCGAAGAGTATTCACATGAGCAATCAGATTTGTATTCACACATGTTAGCAATGTTAGAATTAGAAACTAATATAGAGTCCTTCAATGATTCTTCACAATCAGAAAATGGATTAGTTGTCACATTAAAGTATTCATCATAAAACTTAGTATAAGGTGCATGTTGATTTTCAAAAACAACTTCGTCAAACACCTTGTCATCCATATTATGAGATGCAACATCATCCTCATAATTACTATCAAACTTGAAAGAAGAAAAATCTAACCTCTTATAGTAGTAGGATAATGTATCATCATTAAAATCATCCTAAACTAAATTTGAATATTCCATGTCTTCTTCAAACAATGGATTGATAACTCCATGTAATGATCCTCTTTAAACTTCTTGGCAAAAAATGGGCTGATCATCATCAAGATCTTCATCATTTAAAGTTTTGGTATACACTTTAAAACTATTACCATTTCATCTTCATCAAAATTACTTCCATTTTCTTCATGTAGGTGATTCAAATGTCTCACAAACTTACCATTATTTATCTTACCAATAGGTGCTGATGCATCAACTTTAGAATCATTTGTATACTGCTAGTTACTACTACATGTGTTTTCAAGACACTCATCTACACAATTAGGTAATCTATCCTTATAGATAATCTCTTTGTCTTCATATTGTGTAGACAACCCCTTTTTACCACTTTCAACCGCAAGCTGACTTACATAACTCTGAACTAGAAATTCACTTTTAGATTTAAGAAAAGAACTCATACCTTTGCTTTCATAAGAGTAATCACTTCCACCACTACTTTCTTCTTCCCAATTTGTATCAGATTCATGTGAACACACACATGTACTACCACTATCCTCTTCTTGACATGAGCAAAAATTGTCATGCTTGTCTTCACATGATACTTCTTGTTTATATACTAGATCAGAAATTTTGTTGTCATCACTTGAAACATGACTTTCAACTTCTTTGTTCTCATATTGAGATGATTATCTTTCAACTTTAGATTTTATAACATTCTCAACATGATGTAATCTATGAATAAGAGTAATCATTTCTTTCATATTTGACTGATCAAGTGAATCCAACTTACCATCCACTGCTAAAACATTAAAAATATGTGTGATCTATTCTTCTAACTATGACTAAGATAAATATGACTCGCGTTCTTCATCTTGTGTTATCTCTCCATGGCATTTCGGATCAACAATATCAAATTCATAATCAGGGACATATCTCTTAGCCTCCTCACTTGCACAAGATTGAGATCTAAATGTAGCAACTTCATGTCTAGAAACATTAGTAACATCATCATGTGCATAATCAAAACTATAAGAACCACTATTGTAGCTAATCCTTGATTTATGATATCAACACAGTGCTCAACCCTATCAAAGTTTGAAATAAATCTTATTGTTGTAACATCATGAACAAATGTGTCTTCATTTGCAATAAACACATTCCTCTCTACACATACATTTCAATCTAATTATACATGATAGTAGGGGTGTTGCTATTCTGATTTGGGATCAAAGTGTTAACACTATGTTCCACTTTTCTTTCATAACCATTATACCAACAATCATTTATAGAAAAATGACCTCTAATCAATCCATACATGAAATTATTTTCAATATCCCTATCAGTCATAAAAGCTTGATATAATGTCTGTGGTTCTTTATCCCTTAGTAGATAATTCATTTTCTTCTCAAATACATCAAAGTAAATAGCTAAACACATTTGATTGTCAATTCTATAACTCTCAAGGATTTCATTCAAAATTCTTACAAATATAATGTTAAAATGAGGAACAATTTCACCATTCTCAATGTGAATCCTTAAAAATTTATTATAAGAATTAGATATGCTTACCTTTTCTCCCAATTGCTCCATGAAGGCTGAATGCAACTCACTCCAAGATGAAATAAAACATGCTGGTAGAAAAGAAAACCAATCTCTAGCATCACCTTCCAAAGTTTGAACAAATAATTTCATGTTCACATCCTCAGGAGAAATCCCATAGTCACCCATCAAATCACCAAACATCTGAACATGATGACTAGCTAAAACAAGATAGTACCCTCCAAAATTAGACAATTTATTTATAACATCATTAGGAATGACATTCAAGAAACCATGAATATCATCAAAACATAATGGCATATACCACTTGGTAGAAATGGATCTAGAAATTTCACTAACTGGCTATATACTTGATGAAAGGAAACATGACATTCTTCAAAACCTTAATACCCATTGACAATAGTTCTGATTTGTAATTTATAGTAGGCTTATAACCTTCTACCAACGAATCACTTCAAAAACTTCACAAAACTTTACAAGCTAAAACTTATTCCCATGAAGTGTATAAGACCTATCACACTATTCTCCTCCTCTTAGTGTTCAAAATCACTTCATGGAGAAAACACACGTATACCATTTTCTTTCATGACAAGAATAACATCATGAAAAATAAAATACCTCAAGTGTTGATATTAAAACCACTGATCTATTGGTTTGGCACTGGTGTTGATCTCAATTCCTCACACCACTGATTGAATCCTTATAGAGCTGCCATCTCCTTGAGGAGAACTAAATTCAATCACTACTATGATTCATTTTTATCATTCAAAAACTCTTATGACAACAGATCAAACAACACTTCGAAACTCATCAGTTAATAATTTATACATCTCTCTTCTTTCTTAAGACTTAACATAACTTTTAGATTAACCTAATTTAGCTGAAAACCCTTGAAAACATTTATTCTGGACCAATCTACACTGGTACAGAGATCCTTTAGACAGTTGCCACTGAAAATTGTGAGAAAGATTTAAAACATGCTTCATAACATGACCAATCTAAACTAGATTTTCAACTTGTAAAATTTGCAAAACTTTAAACACTTAGAAGAGAGAAACCATCTTTAAACAATTTTGACTCTAAATTTATAGTAGTACTTTGAAAACCACAACCAGTTGAATTGACTAGAAATAAAACTTAGTAACAACACAATCTGCATTCAATCCATCAAAGCTACAATAGTCTTGGACAAAGAAATGCTAGGGTGCATGACATTTTGAATAGGAAAACTAGAAAAACACATCAAAGAACTTACTCCTACAATTTTTTCATGCACTTCTCCTACATTATTGAATCTCATTTTTAAATTCTCAAGGTTTATCCACCATTCACATTCAATACAATCCCCAACAGAGTTTCCTTTTTGTTGGCTCTTGGTTTAATAGTTTTGAAAATAACCAAGAAACTAGACCAATGCATCTAAGGCTAGAAAATTCCTATGATGGATACACTTGACTACAATCTTGGGCCAACTATAAGTCATAACTCCTTCTTCACTTCAAGCTCTACAAGACCTAGGTGGGTTAACCTTGAGGTTCTGATATATGGTACCAGTATAATTAAAACATAAATCTGAACCTAATAACATCAGATGAAACCCTTTTGTCTTCTGATACTTATGCAATGACATAGTAATGAAATAGCTACTAATCATAACCTAGGAAACCATAAGCTAAGTGAGGGTTAATTCCTTTTAGCCCACTACAAAACATGAAGAACTGAATTGATCTAATTAAACTGTTGAATTCAACAAAAACCCCTAATATGCAGTAGTAAGAACTACTGATCCTATAGCTAATTAGTGTCTTATCTATTGGGTAGTTCCATGAATCAAACAAAAACATATGGACACTTGATACCTATTCATATATTCAGATATTTGATCTATCTATTCACCTTGTAAATAGGCATATGTATTCAATCTAAATATCATTCTTACCTGATATCCTCCTCAATAACTTGCTACCCTATTGATTTCCTTGAAGAATTTATATAACTCCTTGAATTATAAGCTACAATGAAACAACATACAACTTGAAGGGACTACAACTATGACCTAGGCTCTTTGTTCAAAGATCATAAAACATTGAAAATTATTGATAAACGAGACAAAATTTAAAATGAAACTCAACACTTGCTATTCTTTGTATTGATTTCCTTGAAATAACACATCCATATGCATGAAATCAAAACATAGAAATGCCTAATAGATCTTAACTTGCTATAGTATCTTTCCTACTGTTGTTCATACAAGAGAAATTGTTGAAGAAAATTTAGTGTCACAGTATTGGGAATACATCAAAATTGGAACCAAAATATGGTATTACAGTAGTGAATGGTTTTTCTCCAAAAAATTGGAACCAACCCTTACAAAGAGAAAGAGAAAGAATTATATAGAAGGAAAGAAATCTCAAATATCAAAAGATGACAAGTGTACACTCAGAATTCTTTCCTAAGAAGTTGAAAAACTTCTCTCTACCCTCTCTCTATAACTACAACTCAAATACTCATCATTTTCTCTTTCAAAATACAAAAATATCTTAGATATTTGATTGAAAATCATAACTTATTTTGATGCCAAATTTTACTCAAGGTAAAAGTGAAAATCAGTTAAATATGACTTCTAAAAGCCAAGAAAACCCTTTAGAATTGATTTTCTTCACATTTAGACTTCAAAAAGCCTTTATATCTACCTCCTATCCAATTTTTATGCTTCATTATGAATTTTTCCTATTTTGCTAAGAATGCCATGGAAAACACAAATCTTCCTATAGATCAAACCAATTAATACCTATAAAAGAAATGACCCTAGAAATGGATAGTTCATCTCTTCTTGATTCTAATGGTATATTGAAGTGCCTATTTTGGACAAAAAATGCCTCTATGGTGCCCATTTGAAATTTAGGCTCCTGCTCATGGCTAGAGAATTAAAATGAAAAAATTAAAAATTTATATAGTTAAAACTATATAAAAACTTTAAAATAATTTGCATCTTTCATCCTTTTGAAAATTCATGTGTTGATGATCTTCTTTGAATTTTATTTTTTATTTTATTTCTATTTCTCCTTATTTCCCCAGTCCCGCTACACCACATGTCAATCCTTCATAGGCCATTCTCCAAGTAGGCCTCACATTTATCTTTCATATGAAATATATGATATTTTTCCTAAATACTTAATTTATTACCATCATAGCACCATGAGCATCAAAATTTTGCTCCCCGACCATACATTTGGTTCAATTAGTGTACTACTGTAGCCCCTATGAAGTTTTCTTTATGCTCTTACAACCTAAGCAATAACATTGAAGGTCCTTAAAATTTGTTTTACACCCATACATGCATAGCATTGGGAAGCCTAACTTTTATCCTTACACTCACATGGGTTGAGCATAAGATCAGGCATCTTCAATCCTACCCATCTTGACTTTATGTTTCATTGCCACATGTCTCATCTACAACCACACATTTCCTTTGTCAAAATTTATCCTGCCTGGCCCCACATGATGGGTTCTATCATGTAGCACATGACTTCCAAAGCCATGTCTTTTTAGACAATAGATGATATGAGTGAGATAATTTTTAAAGACATGAGAACTTGACCACATAAGAAATGTGGGATAAAACATTTTTGAGCTATTTTTCCCTAGCTCACAGCATGGAGTTCCTCTACCTTTGCATGGGCTTTCCTTCATATCCACCCTCATGGATGCTCTGCTATTGATTGATAGTTTCTTCTTACCTTCTCCTCTATTGTAGTTTCCACCTATGTAGATGCTACTCTTTGGCATGGAAAGATTCTTCATATGTGGGCTATTCCCTATGTGTGGGCCTTCCTCTACATACTGCCACCTTCACTTCAAAAGTGAGGCTCCCTATGTGAAATTTTTTGAAACTCTTTTGCAAAGCCTTTTGAACTTCAATGTTTGGGTTAAAATAAAGGAGTCTATCAGGACTCTGATGGCCATACCTACATCCTCTTTAGCCACTTATGTCCTTAGATGCATTTTAGCATGTGCTTTAGACATTCCAATCATTGATTCAATATGCCTCACTACAATTGGAACTCCTTGACTGTATGAAGATTTCTATCTTTGCCTCCATCTTAACCGCTAGTTGTTCCTTTTTTTTCTTCCAAGATCCCTTGCTTGGTGTAGCAATCTTCCAAATTCCCTACTTGTGCATGGCTATTTCCCCCTTTTTTATACATCCAATGCAAATCTCTAACCTCTAGCTTGTATTTTGAATTGGGAAAGTTGTTGCTTTATAACATGACTTCCTAAACACATTTCTATTATGAAATCTTCATAATTTTCTATGCCAAAATTATCTCTTGCTTGGATGCCTCTGAAACCTCATAGAAACATAGTTCTCTAAATTCATTTGTGCATAAACATAATCATTCACTTGCTCCAAAGTAGACTTCAATCTTGCTTAACTCCATACTACATCACATACCAAAATTCATCCTAGCTCACAGGATCTCCATTGAAGTTAGTGAAATGAAAAGTCTTGTCCAAATGTTGAGGAGATTGTGAAATCTATTTCTCAGAAAGTACTCATGAAGGAAGCAAGAATTGTAGCTTCTTTGCTCCACCTTTAGTTCCATGACTACTTTGTCAAGGTGCAATCTTTGTTCTCTTTCTTTCTTATATGTGTGGGTAACAGTCATTGAATGACTTCTTATTTAGATATAGCATTTGATGTATGGTTTGAACTTTATAATTATTATTTGTGTTTCCCAAAAACTCCAATGACCAATGATCTTATAATTCTATGATATGTTTCAAGTGCCCATGACTACTACAAAATCTCCAACTCTAGGGAAGACAAGTTGCTTGGCTTCAAGTATATCCTCTAGCTTTTTACAATCCGAATATTGAAGTTTAGAAGGCGAGTTGCATTTCTAACACTTTTGACATTGCCAAATTTTGTAGCAAGTTGAACTTTCTCTTGAGGCAATATTTTCAAGCCTTACCAACCAGAGCCTCATTTGAGAAAGGTTCATACATGTCTGCAATATCAAAGAAAGTGATGTCTTTGTTGAAAGCATGCTCAATTAAAGCAATACCATCTTCCTCTTTTGTCTACGGCTTTAGAACTCTCACTTGAGAATTTATTCTTTGCATGTAACTACAAGTTCAAAATCATAATTCCACACATCAAAACATTCCATGATCAAAACCATAAAAAATTTTTTATAGTAATTTTGCTCCCTAATCATTTATAAACTTGATGAAATCAATTAGGCCCCAAAGTGGGTCTGGCTAAAAAAATTTCATTTTTAAACACCTGACATTCCAAATTGATACATTAAACCCATCATACTAATTGGAATCAAGTTCAACCACTGAAGAATTAATTAAAGCTCATTTTACCATTAATCTGCAAACTATCAATTTAATGCCAGAAGGTCCTTTGACTGGCTTTAAAAATTGACCAAATCCTCTGACTGGGCTCTGAAATCAAACATACTAATTGACTGTTCAGCATCCTCCTACCTCATCAAATCTTGTCTCATGAAAAATTCTCAATCAAAAGATATTGACTATCAAAGTTGCCCTCCTAGAACTACCTACAAGAAAACATGTTAGAAAACCATAAAATGCTTTCAAATTCAGCTTCAACAACTAGGTAAACTAACACTTGGGGGGACAAAAATTGGGATGTTGATTCACTATCACAAGAAGAGTATAAATCTCTAATTTGGGCTCATGATGAATAATAGGACGCATTTGGAAAATAGTCAAAATGGGCTACTCAAAATTTGTAGACTAGAAACATTGACAGAAAAACACTTTTTGCAAATAGAATGGACCTAGGAAAGTGTACAAATGAATTCATCAAAACTTGCAAACTGACATACTCAAAGTATTTTTAGAGTAAAACATAGTGGTACAATCCATTCCATCTCACCTATCATGGATCTCAAGATATGACATCACAAACAAGGGTTCCAACAAATCTGCATTTCATGACACCAGTGAAACTTTATAAATTATAAATGGAATCATGTTTGAAAATTGACCAAATGGATTTTTCATAAGCTCAAATTAGGAGCATAGAAAGTCTCTGACCCCTAGAATATGATGCAAAAGGAATTTTCTTATTTGGGTCAACTGTCAAAAGTTATAACTTGTCAAGCAGGGCCTTCTAGAATTTTGCACAATTTGCAAATGCATGAAAATAGTAAATGACCAACTTTGAGGGATTCAAAACCTAGTCAAATGGATTCAAAATGACTCAAAATATGAAAAAAAGGCTCTTAGTTATGGATACAAAACACTCCCAAAGTGGTGATTCATGAAACATCACTAGGTGTGAGATACTCATGTGCAACCATGGCCTCCTATCACTATTTGACACTTTGGTGAAAATGCAGATTTGACAATTACTCAAAATGAGACTTCAAAAAATAGCTCAGAATGTCAATTTAACTTCATGAAATGAGTGGATATGCTGAATGGAAGGTGTTAGAAAAATTAAACACCTTAAGAGCTTCAAATAGGCAAACAAGTACATGTGCATGAAAAACATATATAGGGCTTGATTTACTCAATGGTACTCAAAATTTGGGCTTCAATTTTGAGTCCCAACAGTGACTCTTTTTGGGGATGCATGCTGCTTGTAGGCATGGAAAAGATTCAGATCCCTAGAAGAAGCAGACCACACATTGGACTTCTCTTGAACATCTTTTATTGAAAACTGGGAAACAACTACTCCTACTATGTACAAACGATGACCCCAGACCACCAAAATTCAACAAAACTTCTTATCTATATCATAAATCTGATTTTCATCTACATTCTCATGAGGTAAACTGAAATTATCTTTCTCATGAATTCCATGAATAAGATTAGCATCTTGAAACAAAACACTTGGAAAAATTGAATCTACACCTTGACTTTCATAATGCATATAAAAACTACCTTCATTCTTGATCACTTGCTCATTATGAAAGTTTTGATCAACATGCCAAAAAATATCAGACTCAAACTGAAACTCTTCTTCATTTAATAAATCATGCATGCTATAAGTCTTGAATATGAAGGCATCATATTCAATATGGGGCAAAGGATCACACATACCTTGAAATTGTGTATCCTTATGCATAATTGGAGATTATTCACATGAGCAATTAGATTTGTATTCATGCATGCCATCAATGTCAAAATTTGAAACTAATCCAAAGTCCTTTAATGATTCTTCACAATCAACAAATGTATTAGTTGTCACATTAAAGTATTCATCATAAAACTTAGTACAAGGTGCATGCTGATTTTCAAAAACAACTTTGTCAAACACCTTGTCATCCATATTATGAGATGAAACATCATCCTCATAATTTTTGTCAAACTTAGAAGAAGAACAATCTAACCTCTTATAGCAGTAGGATAATGTATCATCATTAAAATCATCCTTAGCTAAATCTAAATATTCCATGTCTTCTTCAAATAATGAATTGATAACTCCATGTAATGATCCTCTTTGAACTTCTTGGTAAAAAATGGATTGATCATCATCAAGATCTTTATCATATAAAGTGTTGGTATACACTTTAAATCCATTACCCATTTCCTCTTCATGGAGACTATCAACATGTGGAGAAAAATTAGAAACATCACCCAAAGACACACCATTAACTCCATTAATGAAGCATGTAGAATATAAATCAAAATTACTTCTATTGTCTTCATGTAAGTGATTCAAATGTCTTGCAAACTTATCATTATTTATCTTACTAATATGTGTTGATGCATCAACTTTAGAATCATTTGTATAGTGCCAATTACTACTACATGTGTTTTCAAGACACTCATCTACACAATTAGGTTATCTATCCTTATAGATAATCTCTTTGTCTTAATATTGTCTAGACAACCCCTTTTTACCACTTTCAACCTCAAGCTAACTTACATAACTCTAAACTAGAAATTTACTTTCAAATTTAAGAAAAGAACTCATATCTTTGCTTTCATAAGAGTATTCACTCCCGTCACTACTTTATTCTTTCCAATTTGCATTAGATTCATGTGAACACCCACATGTACTACCACTGTCCTCTTCTTGACATGATCAACAACTCTCATCCTTGTCTTTACATTATGCTTCTTGATTATATACCAAATCAGTAATTTTATTATCATCACTTGAAACATGACTTTCAAGTTCTTAGTTCTCATATTGAGATGAGTATATTTCAACTTTAGATTTTATAATATTCTCAACATTATACAATCTATGAATAAGAGAAATCATTTCTTTCATATATGACTGATCAAGTGAATACACCTTACCATCCATTGTTGAAACATTACAAATATTTTTGCTCTATTCTTCTAACTATGATTGAGATAAATATGACTCACATTCTTCATCTTGTGTTATTTCTCCATGGCATGTCAAATTAGCAATATCAAATTCATGATCTGGGACATAACTCTAAGCCTCCTCACTTGCACAAGACTGAGATCTAAATGCAAAAACTTCATGTCTAGAAATATTAGTAACATCATCATGTGCATAATCAACACTATAAGAACTCGCTGCTATAGCTAATCCTTGATTTATGATATCAACACAATGCTCAACCCTATTAAAGTCTAAAATACATCTTATTAATGTAACATCATGAACATATGTGTCTTCATTTGCAATAAAATCATTCCTCTCTACACGTACATTCTGATTTGAAATTTTAATCTGATTATACATGACAGTAGGGGTATTGGTATTCTGAATTGGGATTAAAGTGTCAACACTATGTTCCACTTTTCTTTCATAACCATTATACCAACAATCATTTATAGAAAAATGATGTCTAATCAATCCATACTTTAAATTATTTTCAATATCCCTAGTAAACAACTAAACACATTTGATTGTTGGGCCTATAACTCTCAGGGATTTCATTCAAAACTCTTACAAATTTGATGTTAAATTGAGGAACAAGTTCACCTTTCTCAATGTGAATCCTTAAAAAATTATTATAAGAATCAAATATGCTTACCCTTTCTCTAAATTGCTCCATGAAGGCTAAATGCAACTCACTCCAACATGAAATAAAACATGTTGGTAGAAAAGAAAACCAGTCTTTGGCATCACCTTCCAAAGTTTGAACAAATAATTTCATGTGCACATCCTCATGAGAAATCTCATAGTCACCCATCAAATCACTAAACATCTAAACATGATGACTAGCTAAAAAAAGATAGTTCTTGTTGCAATTTTTGCCTCCTCACCAAATTCAAATTTTAATATCCGGCCCATCTAATGGCTACCTGCCAAATTTAATGATATTTTAATACCTAGGGTATTTTAATATTTTTCCTTGCCGGCCCACAATTTTTCTCACTGTCAGATCTTGCCAGATTTATGGCAGGTGCTTCCTTGCAAGATATAAATGCAAGTGTTTTAAGTATTGCGGGCAAGCCCTTTTGTGCCGCGTGGCAAGTGGGTCTGTCTTCCTTTAGCCAGCCACAAAGATGTAGGTTTTATCTATTGTCAGATCTATGATGATCTATGGTCATGGCTTCAATGTAATATGGAGTTGTGAGGATCTTATGTATTGTGGGATTACCCCTTTCTGACATGTGGACAACATGACATCACGCAAGGTCTTTGTCGAGTTTCAACACACAAGTTTTGGGCACCAACAGATCTTCAGTGATCGATGGTTGGCACACCCCCACTTGATCAAGTTACGAGTGAGTTAAACATTGCGGGTAAGTGCGTTGCTTAAACCTGTCCCAAATGATGTCACAGGCTAGCCTATTTCACAAAATGATGTACGAAGAGCTCCCATTGTTAGATCTTCACAGATCAATGGATGTCGCTTTCTTGCAAGATGAAATTGCATGAACTTTAAGAGATGTGGGCAAGTTCTTTGTCGCCACATGTCCCTATGGGACCTATCTCTTCGGGCATTGCCAGGTGGTGCCTGTATATGAGCAATGTTAGTATGCTAATAGAAACCAAATTTAAATAAAGCTTCTACAAACTAAACAAAATTCATAAACTTCAAGATAGACTAAGATGAGCTCTCAATTGAGAATATGAGCCATTAATGGACTCTCTCAATAAGAAGCTCTCTTGTTGAGTAGCTTTATCTAAATAGATAGGATGTATGCTCAATATGCTTCCAAAGGCTTCAATGGATGATTGTGGATTTTTGGTGTGGATAGATGGCTTTAGTATGGATTTGGCTCTCAAAATAGCATTATAACTTTACTTCATGGATTGTGTTATTTTGCAAAGGGGAAAGATCCAATTTATAGGCAAGAGGCTTGAGGAATTGAGGGCTAAGATGCAAGGATAGAAAAAAGCTTATGGAGGGCTCAGATTGCATGAGAGGAGAGCACATGGATTGTGCTTCCTTACAACCAATCAAGGAGTGACACATGTCACATGGTGAGAGGATGGAGAAAAGGGGAAGGATGAGTCAACAAAGGAGGCTCAAGGGATAAAATCTTCATAAAGACCCTCATAATGACTTGTAAGAGCAATAAAAGGGCTTGTAAGAGTCATTTATGACCTAGTGGACTTCATAAAGTTTTATGGTTGAGATATTTTGAGGGTGATGAGAGCAATTTCGACTTGGGCTTGATTAGGAAGGTTCTAAGCTTGCTTAGGCTTGTGCAAATGATTAGAGGATGGATTAGGATGGTTTAGGATTAGCTTAGGGATAGGCAAGTGGATGACATTTAATGAGGGTGGGTGAAGGAGGAGATATTTGTTAACTTTGGCTTGGGTTAGTAAGTCTTAACCCATGTTTAGGGAATGTGACAAGGTTAGGAAGGGATTAGGATTAGGTTTAAAGACATCTTCTAGAAGAGTCTAGACTTTGGATGAGGATAAAGACTTTCTAGAATAGTCTAGAATTTTCTAGGATGAGGATAAAGACTTTCTAGAAGAGTCTAGAACTTCTTAGGATGAGGATAAATTAGATTTTTAAGAAATAAATAAAGTTTTATTTATTTCAAGGGTTTGGGTTGAGGAGATATTTATTAAAACTTTTTTAATAAACATGAGGATTAATATTTAATCTTAATTAAATATTTTGAGTTGGGATTAGGGGTAGGAAATGATGGGATTAGCCTTTAATCAAAATTAAAGAAGGATTAGAAGATTTTGGAAGAGGTTATTGGTCATAAGGAAATTGGCCAACTTTTGGGAAAAAAAAAAAATTTTTATTTATTTTAGAATTTTTGGTCAATTTATTAATTAAATAATTAATAAATAAGGAAATAATGTTTAAATAAGATTTAAACATTTTTGGGAGGGATTCCTTAATTAAATATTTTTAATTAAGATAAAGGGATTTAATGGAATAAAAATTAATTAATTAATTAAATAATTAATTAATTAATAAATGATGATGTCATCAGGACTTTTTCAGAAAATAAAAATACTTTATTTTCTAAAGGTTTTTAGGTGTCTACATTTTGCCCCTCTTTGATGTGATGCCGCAAGTGGCATGGCATCAAAGATAAGAAAATAAGATGCCCAAGGCTAGAGCAGAAGAGGAGAGAATGGACTGTGAGATGCCCCCTCAAGAAGGCAGCGGGGAGAGAAAGTGAGGCTTGATGGCTTCTTGAAATGTACAAGAATCTCGGATGAGCAAGGAAACTTAGATTGGCAAAGAGAAGGGGCTAAATTAGCTCAAACTCTCACTATGGGAGAATGATAAAGGAGAATCAGATGCACAAGAGGAAGCAAGCTTAAGACTTTAGGGAAGGTGGAGGATGAAGGAGCAGAGCGCTATAAAAAGGAATCCAGGATAGGGAGATGGATGAGGGGATTATAAAGCTGATGCAACAGGATTTCAAAGAGTCAGATTGGTGGAAGATGGGTTTCAGAGATCCCTAGGACTAGGATTGTGGATCTCAAAAGATGAGGCTTGGTGGATTGATTTGGATTGGTGGATCCCTAAGACTAGGATTGTGGATCCCTAAAGCTAAGAGTGATGAGTGATTCAAAGAGATACTGATGCATAAGCTGGGGTAGGAGAGACGGATGCTGGATATGGATGGGGGATAATGGAGATGAAGGAAAACCATTGAAGCTTTTTGAGCGGGGGGATACTTCAAAGAGAAGTACCACCATGTAGTTGAGCACTAGATTTGCTATAGGACTATTGGTTAATTGCCAAGGTTACCAAGAACATCAAGGCCTATTCACCAACTGTCCAGAGGATTGAAAAACTAACTCAAAACAAACACGCAAGGATTGCCCCAACATCACACATGAATCCTAGAGGAAGCAGCGTGGAAACGACATTGGAGAACCCACAAGCAGAAAAGAAAAACAAACGAAAGACCTGATCAAGACCTTACGCTCTAATTGCCCCATTCGCAGCATACCATGATATGGAAGATCGTGGCAACCTTGAGGAGGGAACAAGGAGATTGCTTGGAAAAGATACTTCAAGACCCAAAAGGGAAGATCCCAAATCAAAAGAAAGTGAAAATCCAAAAGAGAACCGTTTGCCAACGAGATGGGTAGGATGAGGTACTAACGGACCAAGATCAGACATGAGGAAAGCTATATCCTGCAAGGACCTATCGGAGAGCACCTAAGCTGGTGGATTTGGATGAGTGATGCATCTGGCAAGCTGAACTAAGAAAGATAACACTTTGGTGACAGGAAATCTAGCTAAAGGATGCGTTGGAATAGCTAACCAAGATGTGTGATGGGTGCAAGATGCTGATCAAGGATGAACTGACACGAACGTTGGATAGATACAATGGTACTAAGCTAAAGAGGATGTACAAGCTGATGGACCAAGATATGTTACAAATGTACACGTTTTTTCATGTTTTGGTTTTTGTGAGATGGAAATGTTTGTGAAGGATGGGATGTCTATAATAGGTGATAGGTGGATAGGTAGATGGTTTGCGAAAAGATTAAGTTAAAATGGGGTTTTGTGTGTGCACGTGATAGTATACAAGCTAGGATACAAGATTATTTATAGGCTGGAATATGGTACAAACCTTGGACAAGATTCGGATAGACAAGGTATGGTACAAGATTTACAAGGTCTAATACAAGCTTTGGTACAAGATTTACAAGCTGTACAAGAGGTATTTACAAGCTTCATCAGATTTTGGATATTTGGTTGGAACATCAAGGGAACAAGCAAGTGTGTCTAATGGGATGGTGGGTGAATGGATGAGGGATAGGATAGTGATAGATAATGGATTAGTCTTTAGTACACAAGGTGCCTGAATTACTAGGTTTTCACCAAGGTACCTATCCAAGGTGCTTGAATTGCCAAGTTTTCACCATTGGACGCTTATTTCTCTTTACTATTTTTTTTTTGTATTTTTCAAAAGCTGGGTATACCAAGGATCTTCAAGCATAGAACTTCTTGAGATGAATGATGTTAGTAGGATCATTCAAGAGTTCTCCTTCTAGTGTAGATAGCTGATAAGCTCCAGAGCCAAAGGAAGCAGTGACAACATAAGGACCAAGCCATGTAGGTTCAAACTTGCCTTTCTTTTCTCGATCTACTTGGACTTTCATGTTTTCTTTAAGGACCATGTCACCTGGCTGAAAGTGTTGTGGAAGCACCTTCTTGTTGAAATTCCTTTTGAGATGAGTTTGATAGACTGTGAGATGATCATAGGCTTGTTTTCGCTTCTCGTCTAAGAGATCTAGCTGGGTGAGCCGAGCTACTCTATATTCTTCATCTGATATTTTCCCTTGCAAAGATATGCGCAAGGAGGGAAGTTCAACCTCTATAGGTAGTACTGCTTCAGCACCATAGACTAGGGAGTATGGAGTTGTGCCTGTGGATGTACAGAAGGAAGTTTGATAGGCCCATAGGGCTGGATTTATTTGTAGGTGCCAATCACGGTCGGAATCATTGACAACTTTCTCTAGAATTTTGAGGAGGGTTTTGTTCGTTGCCTCTGCCTGGCCATTACCTTGTGGGAAATATGGGCTAGAAAAGCAGTGATGGATGTGGAGGGAAGTGCATAATTCTTCCATGTTGAGATTTTCAAAGTTACCTCCGTGGTCAGTGAAGATGGTGGATGGGATGCCGAAGCGGCAAACAATGTGGTACAAGATGAACTTGGAGACCTGAACTCCTGTAGCTGAGACTAGGGGGACTGCTTCCACCCATTTAGTGAAATAGTCTGTAGCTGTTATTATCCATTTATGTCCATCAAATGAGAGGGGTGTGATAGTTCCAACTAGATCAAGGCCCCAACAAGCGAAAGGCCAAGGTGGTGCAATAGGTTGTAGATCCTATGCTGGAGCGTGCACAAGATTTGCATGCTGTTGACATGGGAGACACTTTCTGACAAAGTCACATGAGTCTTCTTCAATGGTAGGCCAATAGTAGCCTACTCTAAGGATTTGTCATGCTAGGACAATACCACTCGTGTGGGCACCGCAAAGTCTAGAGTGTACTTCCTTTAACACCATCGCGGCCTCATTTTGGTCTAAACATCGAGAGAGAGTATCGTGATAACCCCAACGATATAGGGTATTGGCTATGATAACATAGCGGGATGATTTTCGGATGAGGTTCTGGCATTGGGTATGTGTGAGGTGAGGGGATATGATACCATCGTTAAGGTAAGCGTGAATCTCATGGTACCAAGGGGATTGGGGACCAACCAAGATACAAACACGGTTTGAATCCTCATTCGCATAGGTGGGTGTGAGGAGCTGCTCCACTAAAAACTCATACTGTATAGCTACTTGGGGAATTTCCAAGAGCGAGCCTATAGTAGCCATAGCATCTGCTGCTTTGTTCTGTATTCGAGGCACTTGTGTAAACTGAAGCTTTGTAAAATGTTGGGTTAGCTGATCAACTAGCTCTTTGTAGGGTAATAGCTTTTCATCTTTGGTTTGATATTCATTTAGGGCTTGCTTGATGATGAGCTGAGAATCACCAAAGATTTGTAGCTCAACAATGTTCCATTCTACAACTATCTTTAATCCTGCTATGAGGGCCTCATATTCAGCTATATTGTTGGTGCTAGGGAATTGTAGCTTGAAGGCTTTTGGAATGTAATCTCCTTGAGGTGTGACCAACAATATTCTTGCCCCTGATCCATGAGATGTGTATGAGCCATCAAAATAAAGTTTCCATGGGAGTTGTTCTTCAATTAGACAGATATGCTCATCTGGAAATTCTGTGATCAACGGATAAGCATCTATTAGAGGTGCATCAGCTAGGTGATCTGCTATAGCTTGCCCTTTGATTGCCTTTCTATCCACATGCTGGATGTCAAATTCACTAAGGAGCATAACCCATTTGGCCAAATGGCCTGTAAGTGTTTTTCTAGAGAGAATATACTTGAGAGGGTCAATCTTGGAGACTAGTTGGATGGTATGACTTAGCATGTAATGGCAAAGCTTTTGAGTTGAGAAGACAACTGCCAAACAAGCTTTTTCCATAGGAGTGTAATTGAGTTCATAACCAACTAGAGTTCTACTGATGTAGTAGATGGCTCTTTCTCTTTTGTAGTCATCAAGCTGTGCTAGAAGTGCCCCTAGAGCAGTAGGTGTTGCTGATATGTACAAAATTAGGGGATGACCAAGAATTGGTGGAACCAAGATAGGGGGATTGATGAGATACTGCTTGAGATGGTCGAAGCTGCGCTGACATAAAGGATCCCACTTGAAGTTCTCATCCTTCTTTAGTAAATGTGAAAATGGTGTACACTTATCTGCAAGCTGGGAGATGAAGCGCTGAACAGATTGGAGCTTTCCTTGAAGAGAGCGAAGTTGTCATAGTGTCTGGGGAGGAGGCATGTCTAAGATAGCCTTGACCTTCTTGGGGTCGATCTCTATACCTCGTTTAGAAACTATGAAGCCTAGAAGCTTGCCAGATGTGACCCCAAAGACACATTTCTTGTGATTCAGCATGAGATGATATTTGGCTAACCTATCAAAGACTTTCTCCAAGTCAGCAAGATGATCCATGAAGGTATGAGACTTGACCAAGATATCATCCACATAATCCTCCAAAATGCTATGGATGAGATCATGAAAAATGGCTGTCATAGCTCTTTGATAGGTAGCCCCAGCATTCTTTAGGCCAAAAGGCATCATGTTGTAGCAAAAGGTTCCCCAAGGGGTAGTGAATCCTATCTTATGTTGATCCTCTTCTGCAATCTTGATTTGATTATACCCAGAAAATTCATCCATGAGGGACAAAATTTCATGTCCAGCTATAAGATCTACAATCATATCTATGTTGGGCAAGGGAAAATCATCTTTTGGACAAGCTTTGTTAAGATCTCTAAAATCAGTGCAGATTCTGATGTCACCGGAAGGTTTAGTGACAGGGACCATGTTGGAGATCCACTCTGAGTAGTTGATAGGTCAGATAACCTTAGCAGCTAACATTCTTTCTAATTCAGCTTTGACCAATAATGCCACCTTGGGGTGCATTTTTCTAAGCTTTTGTCTGATGGGCTTGATCTTTGGATCAACTGCAAGATGATGAACTACAAGCTTTGGATCAAGTCTTGGCATGTCCTGATATGACCATGCAAATCGGCCAATAATCTCTCTTAAGACCTCAAAGAGGAGGTCAGCTTGGTCTTGTGATAGGGATGCAGCAATGTGAACAAGTCTGGGGATCTCTGAAGAACCAATGTTGACTTCTCGAGTATCCTCAATTAGAATAGAAGACACCTCTGGTCGATTATCTTGAGGAGGCAATGCTAAATCCTCATGTTCTTCTTGTGGCTCTAGATTTTCTTGCTGAGGGGTTCTCTTCGTTGCCTTAGCTAGTCTCAGATTCACCTTAGTTCTAGTTTTGGGTGTATCGGAACTAGGTTGGGGATTTTCTCCAAAATACCCCTTGGGATCTAGCTTGTAGATATAGGCAGAATCTGGCTTTGTTTTCTTGTGAGGAGTTTCAGCTCCCATGAATCTTAGAAGTGCCTCCTCTGATGTGAACTCATCGATGTGTATGACACTTGGTTGGTCCCAATCTATGAGTTGTGGATGGGCGAGTGGTAGGTCAATGAGGTGGATGGATAGTTCTTGGAGAACAGAGTCTCTGAGGGAGATTTGGTCTAGGATATCATCATAGGCTCTCTTTTCAACTTCCTCAGGAATGTCTTCGATTTCGACAAGGTTGCGATGAATGTTCAAAAAAGCGTGACCGTTCTCATTGGTGCCCCCAGTTGTGGGTATGCCAAAGCCAAGACCTGACTTCGATTCCCACTTGTGTGCGTCGATGGGGCACTGCATGCCTCTTTCTTCTGGTCCTAGACCACCACCTTGATAGTTCCATTTGTCAGTGATGAGCTTATGTTCTTGGGGATACTTTTGGCTGAAGTGATCAAGGCGTGCTTGATTTCTTTGAGGTGCATCCTTATGTAACCATTTGTTGATATCTGGAGTGAGCTCCTCATGAAGAGGGATTTTCGAGGATACAAAGGTTGTTGAGCCAAACTGTTTGTATCGAGGAGGTGGAATTTCCTTAGCTTTGTGATATTTCGGTCATCCATGGGCATGTGGATCAAGTGGGAGTGCTCCGACAGCAAATGCATCTGACAGACTATACTCTCCACAACCTTTGTTATTGATCTTCACGGTAGATAGGGTAGAGGCAAGGATGGTTTCTGGGTCATTATAAGTGTGGGATGAGCTGGCGATGGATGTGCCGATATCAATTCCAGGGCAATGGTTTGTATATGAAGCTTCAACCGCATTGCAGTAAGCAAAGGGTTCTGGATCGGCATGGATGGTTACCTCAGTGCCTTGATGTGGAAATTTGATGCACTGATGGTAAGTAGATGGAATGGCTTTCATGGAATGAATCCATGGGTGACCGAGGAGGATGTTAAATGGTAGGTTTAGATCAATAACATGGCAGAGTGTCTCTTGGATGACTGGCCCAACCTTGATTGGTAGCAAAATAGTTCCTTCTGTGGTTCTTTCCAAGTTGTCATAAGCTTTGATGGTGATAACCTCACTGATGATATCTGCCTCAGTATACCCAGCTTGTTTTATGAATTTTAGGGTGCAAATTTTCAAGGCTGATCCATTATCTATCATTACTCTTTTTACAGGAAAGTTGGATACCATGATGGCTATGCGAAGTGGAAGGGTGTGATCTGGGTCGACCACGGGTATGTCGGTGGATTTGAACGATAGGGCACATGAGGATGAGAGGTGTTCAACAAGATTACAAAAATCAGTAGCATTGATATTAGAAGGGACACAAGATTCTATGAGAGCACTGTCAAGGATGTTCTTGTACACAGGACTAGTGCGAAGAAGGTCTAAAATGGAGATTTGGGCTGGCATGTTCCCAAGGTGTTCCAAGATATTGTACTGGCTTTTTGATGGAGCTGATGGTGTTGGTGTAATAGGTGGGCTTGCGATGTTAAATCACGCTCTTCAAGTGGTGACTGCACACTCATTGTTTGGTCCTTGGATATTGATAACATTGACGGAAGGCTCTTTCTTGGATATACAACCTATAAGGCTACCATAGTCTATATAGGATGAAGTGTGGTCATTGTTCTTCCCATGCTGTTGGTTTGGCTGACGGTTGTTGGTGTTGTTGTTGTTGATTTGGATAGGTGCTTTTCCAGGATTTTGGTTGTGGTGTGGAGGAAAATCATTTTGATAGATCTGTAAGCCTGCATTGGGAGAGGTTTGGGCACCAACAGTGATTTCCTGCTGATCAATGAGGTCTTGCACATAGTCTTTCAGTTTCATGCATCTGAGGGTAGTGTGACCTTTTACCCTATGAAATTTGCAGAACTCATTATCTTTGTACCATGCAGCTTTGGATTGGCTTGGGTCAATTTTCTGGGTAGGAGGAAATTTTATGAGGTTTTCTTTGACTAATTTCTCAAAAATGACATCCAATGGCTCACCAAGGGGTGTATAGTTTCTAGGTGTAGGTTGGAATCTAGGCTTTTGTCCTACAGCTACATTGATGGCATTAGCTTGATTGCTAGACCCTTGAAAGTTGGGTCTTGGAGTGTGGTTTTGATAGCTTTGGTTATTTTGTTGTTGGTAGTTGATAGCTTGTTGATTTTTTGGTTGATATGGTGGGTTGGACTGGTTGTGAGAAGGACCAACAATATTCACATGTCTGGTGTCAGTGACGCCATCTGTTGCAACGTGCTTGTTTTTGTTCCAATACATAGACTTGTCATTGGAATGTGATTGATTTTGGTTGGCTTCCTTGTAAAGCTTGACCACACCATCTTTAATGAGTCCTTGCTCAAGGATCATTCCTTTCTCTTTGATATCTTTGTAGGTTTGCAAACAGTTCATGGTCATGTGGTGAGCCAAGCTAGGATGGGCATTATCAATAAACATTTTCACAACATGGCGTTCTAGCAAGGTGCAGGATATGCGGGTGGTAAGGGTTTTCCATCTTTGCAGGTATTCGGCAAGGATTTCTCCACCTTTTTGCTTGGTGTGGACAAGATCAACTATTGATAGCTCTGTTTCAACAAGATGGGCATATTGGGCTGCAAATGCTTTAGATAATTCAGCAAAGTTTTTAATTGTACCATAGGGGATTCTATAAAACCATTCAAGAGCTGGTCCAGCTAAGCTTTTGGGAAAAAGGCGCAAGAGGAAGACATCATTGTATGCTATGTCCTGGCAGTGCATGTAAAATTCTTTGATATGTGTGACAGGGTCTCCTTTTCCTCTGAATTTGTCAAATTTGGGTACCTCAAAGTGTTTGGGAAATGGTGTCATGGTAATGGCTCTGTCAAATGAGTAAGGACACACATTCTCAAACTTGAATGTCTTCGGATCATTCCCTTCTTGGATGGCTTTCAGAGCTATCTTCATTTGCTCCCATTCTGAATTGATAGGTGATGGCTGGGGTGCCCCCAATGTAGGAGTGCCTTGAGGTAGGTATGTGCTGGATGGGGCCACTGAATATGGATGGCTATGAGGGATTTGCTGATAGGAATTGTACATTGTTTGGGCAGCTGCATGGTGGATGACAGGTTGCTGAGGGGGAGGTGGCACATATTGCTGCATGTGCTGCGAGGCTTGCTGTTGATATGGGATTTGAGGTTGGGATTGAGGAACATAAGCTGGCTGTGGGATAAATGGATTGCTTTGTGGAGGTAAGGTATAAGATGGTTGAGAGGCTTGGGGAAAGGATTGGGGGGCTTGTGGGGTTTGACCAATATATGTGGGTTGTGCCCCCATTTGGGATGGTATCTACAAATAATTGGTGGTTGGCTGGGGTGGTGGATTACCTCCTAGAAGTGGCATTGAAAAGTAGTTGGTAATTGGAGGTAATGGATTAGTTGGTGGTGGAGGTGGTGGGAATTGAAAGCTTGGGAATGGAACTGATGGGGTTTGATAGCTTTGT
Organism: Cupressus sempervirens; assembly: GCA_028749045.1. Classification (NCBI taxonomy): domain Eukaryota; kingdom Viridiplantae; phylum Streptophyta; class Pinopsida; order Cupressales; family Cupressaceae; genus Cupressus; species Cupressus sempervirens. The sequence continues at coordinate 993,082,913 of CM053787.1, forward strand.
GGTTGGATTTAGAAGCTTGGTAGAGTGGTGGCAGGGGCTGGGGTCACTTGGGAGCTTGGTAGAAAATTGGTAGTAGCTTGTGGGATTTGATAGCTTTGTGGAGTGAGGGTAGTAGCTTGTAGATTTGTGGCTAATGGTATTGAGCTCCCAAGACCTAATGGAAATGATGGGATTGTGTGTTGGGCTGCAGTGAACAAGTTGGGGGTGATGAAAGGTTGATTACTTGGCCCCATGGGTGGCATCCCTGTTGTATATTGTTGAGGTTGGCCAAAGATGCTAGCACTGATTTGGGAGATGGGTGGATTTGGAAGGCTGGGTTGGGGAGCAGCAGCAGCAATAGTGAAGGGGGTGAACGGTGAGCTATTTTGGGTAAAGGGGGTTTGGAGCGGAGAGGTATGAACCAAGGATGGAGTGGTGGTGGCTGGGTTGGCTTGTGGCATGGAGATTTCAATTTGGGTGGATGATGGTATGTTTGGGTCTGTTGGATCATATGGATTGGCTGGAGGCTCTTCTTTTGGCATATAGTGAGGATAATTTGGATCATAAGAGCCTATGGGTGGTGGTAGCTACCCAAACAATGGGTGAGATGGATCTAATAATGGAGGGGGTCTTCCAAAGTCAAAGGTTCCTACATTTTCCCTTCAAAAATTAGCCATGATTGTCTCTTTGTTCTTGTCTATAATGGCATTTACCAATACTGCATTTCCTGGTTGGTTCATGAAAGCTTCAATGTCAGTACATGATGGCATAGCTTTCTCTGGGCTAAAGGATGGCTGAGTGCTCAAGGGGGGTGAGGCTGTTCGATCCAAATGATAGGGCTCCATTGTTTCTTTCTTCTTGGCTAAGCGAGTGACGGGTGGCATGAAAAATGCTCCTAGGGATGAGATGCAATAATGCTAATGGATGCAAAAGGGGGAAGGCTTCTCTATGCAAATGATTTCCTAGGTTAAGGCAAAGCTATACGACAAAAACTAAGGAGGATTGGGTTGGAGATTCTAACTTCAAAGATATGTTGCCAAAACACGAAAGGTCTGCTTTCCTATGTGTAAGCTTGGTGGTGATTGTGTCAACTTAAGGATAGACTGATGATCCTTTAGGAAGAACACGAGATTGACCACTTGTGGATCCCAACCTTTAGCTCAAGGTGATGAGGGATAACAAGTGAAAAAGCTGGATCACCCTAGACAAAGCTCTGTCAAAGGGATAACCTTGGTGAGATTGATGGATTTGGAATATTTTAGGAGTGGCAAACTTTTGGCAAAAGTGACAACAATTTTTAAGGCTTGGATGTGAGGTTTTGATTGCTGGCTAGATGGTTTGATTCTAAATGAGATGGATGAGCTAATAATGCTTAAGGGGATAACCTAAGATGGCTAGCTTTTCTACAAAAATGACTCTAAAGTGAAGCTTATCCAAGAAGATGTGGAGAAACAAGGGTGTTTAATCATAGAAATCATGCCTAGTTGGTAAGGCATAAGCAGGATTAACTCCTGGATTTTGGCTAAATTTTATGGTGCGCTCTAACCAGGCCTCTTGAAGTGCTTTGTCGGTAGCTTTGTCCTCTACTTTGTGGAGTTTGGCAATTCGTGGGCTTGGTGTTATTTATTTTCTCTTGGCTAAAATTTCTTGGTATGCTAGAGATGGTTTGAGTTTAACTTTGTGGAACTTCTGTTTGGGTTTGGGTTGCTCTGACATCAATTTCTGAATCTGCTTGGCTTTGAGAGATCTTGGTTGTTTTGCTTCAACTCGTTCAACTTCTGGAATAGGCAGTGACTACGCTAAGTATGCCCTAAGCTAGGATTGACCAAGTTTGGCAAACATTCATTCAACAAATAAAAGATCAAGCAATAGATAGAAACAACCAGATAGAAGTTTTTGATTCTCAGAAAGTGATACTTGCGCCAAGGAGTGTGTATGTTCTACAAATGTTTCGACCAGTCACCTCAAACACATTAACATCCTAGATGGTTGTCTACAAGGCTGACAGTTGGTTTAGCTAAGGAGTTCTCGATATACCCAAGGTACGTGAGGCCCAAATTCATAGATGAGACCAAAAAGATGTCACACAGCCGAGAGGAGCGGTAACCCACTTCTCCTCTTTCAATTCTCAAGGGTATAAAGTTCCTTGAGGCTTAGCCTGAGTGACAAAATCTTGATCCCAAGAGAGGTGTCTTTCGATTCACCTTCTGATTCTTATACTCCGCCAGAACGCTGGAGTTGAGGTCATCCAAGGGGTGATGAAATCCCCAAGCAGGCCTCCTAAAAAGAAACAAGGTTTTGGATCCTAATCTTATGCACCCAATATGGCCTCGAAAGACGACAAGGGGAGAGAAGACTTGGATGACCTTGGGCTAAAAAACACGCTTGTTCTTTTACCAACTGACGCTTAAGTTTTCTGATCTAGACTTTGCAAGCACTCATGTTTAAGATACAATGTTTATTCCAACTTGAAGCGCCAACAAAAGTAAATCGATCAAAGAATGCAAACAATAAGAAGAGTTAGGGTCAACAAAAGCAAACTCGCACGCCCAGAGGCCCTCCATGTCAAGTATCGATTAATTTTCTTTAAGGCATTCAAGATTGAGTGTGAGTTTGTTTTAAGCCCAAAACAAAAGTGTGTGAGATTCTATTTCAAGCGCGTGCCCGGAGGCTCTCCACGTCAGTTGTTGTTCAATTTTAGTGCCCAAACTTGAAGTGTGATCAATTTAATCTAGAGTTTTGATCATTTAAGAATTTTGATAAAGTTAAAGCAAAAATTCAAAGACCAAGTGAGTGAGTTAGATTGTGGAACATTTAACACCTTTTTCAAGTAGACCCATCCCCATAAATGGCGCTGAGATTGCAACCAATGGTTAATATTTGATGGGTGATTAGAAAAGAGGTGAGTCCAAGGAACTACTCAAATTGATTTTTGCAAATTTGTATTTTAACTTAACAAGGTTTCTTAAATGTCCAAAAATCAAACTTTACCTAGATTGCATGTGGAAAAGAGATTTGTTTTGTTCAATTTTTAGAAGCTCCAAATGAAGTGTTTGATATTGCAATAGTTAATTGATCCTTAGAATTCAAGATTGGATTTTTTGTTTTAACCATGCATTCAAGGAAAATTTGATTTTAATCCATGGCATTCAAGAGTGATTTTAGCAACTTGCATTCAAAGAAAAGTGGTTAAACATTCAAGTGTTTTCTTTTGAGCATTCAAGATTGAGATTTTGTGTGTTGTTTTAAGAACTTTGAAGTGCTTTGTTTTAACCTTAGATCATTCAAGATTGTTTTGGACTCAAAAGTGAAAATGACTCTTTGGACTTTGGTTTTCATTCAAGATTTTGTGTTCTAGTTTGCATATTTTAAGCCCAAAAATGATATTCCTAGATTGTTTTGATGCATGAAAATCCTAAGAAACATTCTAGATTTTGCAATAAGACATTTGTTTGGAACAAATAACAAAGCTTTTAGGACAATTTTTGGCAACCATTTAGGACTCTTAGTTTTCATGAGATTTTTTAAAAGAACTTTAGTGTGCACTTAGTGTTGATTTTGAACCTTTTGAAATGGAAACTTGAAGTTCTTTTTAAATTCCCAAAAATGAAGTGTTCCTAATTTTGCATGAATGTATCTAAAACCTTGGTGTTGCAAGGATGCAAATGATTAGATTGGTTTAGTTTCACTTGTTAAAAGATTTTTTCTTTTTTGCAAATTTTTAATTTTTCAATGGATTTAAGTATGATTTGGGGGTTCATTTTAAGCACTAAAAGGAAGTGTGTATGATTTTGCTTCCTTCAAAAAAATGGCCAAGATCTCCCACAAGAAGAAGAAGAAGTAGATGGAATAAGAAGAATATAGACAAGAAGAAGAAGAAGAATTTCAAGTTCTTTGTCCACCTATAAGCTTGAAAAATCTGCAAACACTATGAGATAGATTATGAGTTCCTTTGTCTTCTTCATGCTCATGTGGACCTACAAAACCAATTTATACAATCCTACCAATCACAAAAACAAGAAAAATTAGCCAAAATCAGCAAATGACATACAAAACTTGACTAAAAAAGCTAATGAAGATGACCCATGCGGGGTCCCACTGGGCGTGCCAAAATGTATATGAGCAATGTTAGTATGCTAATAGAAACCAAATTTAAATAAAGCTTCTACATACTAAACAAAATTCATAAACTTCAAGATAGACTAAGATGAGCTCTTAATTGAGAATATGAGCCATTAATGGACTCTCTCAATAAGAAGCTCTCTTGTTGAGTAGCTTTATCTAAATAGATAGGATGTATGCTCAATATGCTTCCAAAGGCTTCAATGGATGATTGTGGATTTTTGGTGTGGATAGATGGCTTTAGTATGGATTTGGCTCTCAAAATAGCATTATAACTTTACTTCATGGATTGTGTTATTTTGCAAAAGGGAAAGATCCAATTTATAGGCAAGAGGCTTGAGGAATTGAGGGCTAAGATGCAAGGATAGGAAAAAGCTTATGGAGGGCTCAGATTGCATGAGGAGAGCACATGGATTGTGCTTCCTTACAACCAATCAAGGAGTGACACATGTCACATGGTGAGAGGATGGAGAAAAGGGGAAGGATGAGTCAACAAAGGAGGCTCAAGGGATAAAATCTTCATAAAGACCCTCATAATGACTTGTAAGAGCAATAAAAGGGCTTGTAAGAGTCATTTATGACCTAGTGGACTTCATAAAGTTTTATGGTTGAGATATTTTGAGGGTGATGAGAGCAATTTCGACTTGGGCTTGATTAGGAAGGTTCTAAGCTTGCTTAGGCTTGTGCAAATGATTAGAGGATGGATTATGATGGTTTAGGATTAGCTTAGGGATAGGCAAGTGGATGGCATTTAATGAGGGTGGGTGAAGGAGGAGATATTTGTTAACTTTGGCTTGGGTTAGTAAGTCTTAACCCATGTTTAGGGAATGTGACAAGGTTATAAAGGGACTAGGATTAGGTTTAAAGACATCTTCTAGAAGAGTCTAGACTTTGGATGAGGATAAAGACTTTCTAGAATAGTCTAGAATTTCTTAGGATGAGGATAAAGACTTTCTAGAAGAGTCTAGAACTTCTTAGGATGAGGATAAATTAGATTTTTAAGAAATAAATAAAGTTTTATTTATTTCAAGGGTTTGGGTTGAGGAGATATTTATTAAAACTTTTTTAATAAACATGAGGATTAATATTTAATCTTAATTAAATATTTTGAGTTGGGATTAGGGGTAGGAAATGATGGGATTAGCCTTTAATCAAAATTAAAGAAGGATTAGAAGATTTTGGAAGAGGTTATTGGTCATAAGGAAATTGGCCAACTTTTGGGAAAAAAATAAATTTTTTATTTATTTTAGGATTTTTGGTCAATTTATTAATTAAATAATTAATAAATAAGGAAATAATGTTTAAATAAGATTTAAACATTTTTGGGAGGGATTCCTTAATTAAATATTTTTAATTAAGATAAAGGGATTTAATGGCATAAAAATTAATTAATCAATTAAATAATTAATTAATTAATAAATGATGATGTCATCAGGACTTTTCAGAAAATAAAAATACTTTATTTTCTAAAGGTTTTTAGGTGTCTACAGTGCCACATCATGCTGAGTTGTGGTATGGGTTGCTGAGATGATGCCAAGTGTTATGGGCTCAAATTATATGGTAGGTGCAGATATGAAAGATCTTCTTGATCATTGATCTCGTGGAGATCAACAATCAAGGCTTTCCCACTTTATAGAGTTGCAGGGAAGTTAAAAAATGTGGGCAAGCACTCGAGAGACACGTGTCTCAGTAGGCTGGCTAGGGTATCGATGGTTCTAACAGCTAACGTAACTACCACAGTTAGGGTTTTGGGGTGGCATAGCTAGTTTTAAAGGGGCGGTCAACTCAGAAAGACTCCACGAGGTGATGAAAAGAAAGAAGTTCATTCACCCACATGATTCCTCCTGCTTACAGGTCTTGTTTGAGTTGCTAACTATGCTGACTCCCAGGCCAGAAATAAAGGAAAGCCAGGGTTTTACATGAATTTGATCTCTGTGATCGATTCCAACCACCATGAAATGAATGCTAAATGCAAGAAAATGCTCCACCACCTCTGGTCCTATCTATCTACCTGGTTAAAGCACAGTTATGGCACCGATTTGTCTTCTCAGGTCCCTGTTCCAACCAAGATCAGATATTGTTACATTTGGATCTGTACTCAAATCATACTTTCTTTTGAATCCCCATGATTTTTCTCTATAGGACTTCAATGCAGTGGTTATAGAGTAATTATAGATAGAGGACATCTCAGTTATGCTTGAACTATAAAGGAAAATTTTGTAGATTTTGTTGGGGGGACCTTTCTCTGTTTTCTCTATTATTGCTCTACAAATTTTTAGTGTAAATTCCCCTATGCCTCTGAACTGCATTATTTTTTGCCTTATCTCTCTCAACCATTGGTGTGAAAGTGCAAGAACTCTTTGCCTCCACTAGTGTTTTATGAAAATTTGTAATCTACATGACTATATCTCCTATTGGCCAATGAATGATAATATAAGTGAATCTCCCTTTCTTTGTGTCATTCATCTTGGTCTTCTGATCTACATGTGATTATTAGATTAAAGCAAGTCTGAATGTGTATATCCTTAGTTTTATTCTAGTTTTATAGTGCATGTATGGGTAGAGATTGGTCTTAATACTCTATTTTGGTGAATCACCTCCCTAGATTAGAATAGGTAGATTTTCTTTTTGCATCTCCTTCTCCCTTTTCCCTTCCAAGAATAGTTAGGTGCACCCTGATAATAAGAGGAAGCCAGCCTTCTCTGAAGACTCAACCTCACAGTTCAAGTCCCACAACTTGGAGGTTGTTTCCATGTTTCACTAGGTCATCCTCATGCATAGGCTTTGGACAAGGGTGCAAACCTTAGTGACAATAGTTCCCTCTAAACTTAGGCAATTTATTTCTAACATCATTAGGAATGATATTCGAGAAACCATGAATATCGTCAAAACATAATGGTATATACTGCTTGGTAGAAATGGATCTAGAAATTTCACTAACTAGCTGCATACTTGATGAAAGGAGACATGACATTCTTCAAAACCTTAACACTCATCAACAATAATTCTAATTTGTAATTTACAGTAGGCTTATAACCTTCTACCAATGAATCACTTCAAACACTTCAAAAAACTTTACAAGCTAAAACTTATTCCCATGAAGTGTATAAGACCTATCATACTATTCTCCTCCTCTTAGTGCTTAAAATCACTTGATGGAGAATACACATGTATACCACTTTCTTTCATGACAAGAATAACATCATGAAAAATAAAATACCTCAAGTGTTGATGCTAAAACCACTAATATGCTAGTTTGGCACTAGTGCTAATCTAAATTCCTCACACCACTGATCAAATCCTTATAGAGCCACCATCTCCTTGAGGAAAACTAAATGCAATCACTGTTGTGGTTCATTTTTATCATTCAAAAAATCTTATGACAGCAAATCAAACAACACTTTGAAACTCATCATTCAAGAACTTATACATTTCTCTTCTTGCTTAAGACTTAATTTTTAGATCTACCTAATTTAGCTAAAAATTCTTGAAAACATTTATACAAGACCAATCTACACTAGTATAGAGATCCTTTAGAGAGTCACCACTCACAATTATGAGAAATATTTAAAACATCATTCATAACATGACCAATCTGAACTGAATTATCAACTTGTAAAATTTGCAAAAATTTAAAAACTTAGAATAGAGAAACCATCCTCAATCAATTCTAACTCTAAATTTATAGTAGTACTTTGAAAACCACAACTAGTTGAATTGACTAGAAATAAAACCTAGTAACAACATAATCTGCATTCAATCCATAAGAGCTACTACTATCTTGAACAAAGCAGTACTAAGGTGCATGACATTTTGAATAAGGACACTAGAAAAAGACATTAGAGAACTTACTCTTGCAATTTTTCATGCACTTCTCCTGTTGTATTGAATCTCATTTTTAAATTCTCAAGGTTTTTCTACCATTTAGATTCAATATAGTCCCTAGCAGAGTCACCATTTTGTTGGCTCATAATTTAATAGTTTTGAAAATTACCAAGAAACTAGACCAATGCATCTAAGGCTAGAAAATTCCTATGATGGATACACTTGACTACAATCTTGGGCCAACTATAAGGCATAACTCCTTCTTCACTTTAGGCTCTTAGGGACCAAGGTGGGTTAACCTTGAGGTTCTGATATATGGTACCAATGCAATTAAAACATAAATTTGAACCTAAAAATAGCAGATGAAACCCTTTCGTGTTCTAATACTTATGCAATGACATAGGAATGAAATAGTTATAGAACATAAGCTATGAAAATAAGCTAAGTGAGGGATAATTCCTTTCAACCTATTACAAAACATGAAGAACTATATTGATTTGATTATACTATTGAATTCAGAAAAAACCTCTAATATGCAGCAGTAAGAACTAATTATCCTATAGCTTATCAATATCTTATCTATTGGGTAGTTCCATGAATCAAGCACATACATATGGATACTTGATACCTATTCATATATTTAGATATCTGATCTATCCATTCACCTTGTAAATAGACATCTGTGTTCAATCTAAATCTCATTCTTACCTAATATCCTACTCAATAACTTGCAACCTTGTTGATTTTCCCGAAGCATTTGCATAACTCCTTGAATTATAAGCAACAATGAAACAACATACAACCTTAAGGGACTGCAACTATGACCTAGGCTCTTTGTTCAAAGATCATAAAACATTGAAAATTATTGATAAAGGAGACAAAATTTAAAATGAAGCTCAACACCTATTGCTCTTTGTATTGATTTCCTTGAAATAAAACATTCATATGCATGAAATCAAAACATAGAAACACCTAATAGATTTGAACTTGTTGTATTATCTTTCTTACTACTGTTCATACAAGAGAAATTGTTGAAGAAAATATGGTGTCAAAATATTGGGAATACATCAAAATTGGAACCAAAACATGGTATCACAACAATGAGTGGTTTTTCTCGAAAAAACTAGAACCAACCCTTACAAAGAGAAAGAAAAAGAATTGTATCAAAGGAAAGAAATTTCAGATTTGATGAAAAGATGACAAGTGTACACTCAAAATTCTTTCCCAAGAAGCTTAAAAAGATCTTTCTACCCTCTCTCTATAATTTCAAATTAAATTCCCATCATTCTATCTTTCCCAATGCAAAAATATCTCAGATATTTGATTGAAAATCATAACTGATTTTGACGCCAAATTTTACTCAAGGTAAAAGTGAAAATAAGTTAAATATGACTTCTAAAAGCCAAGAAAACCCTTTAGAATTCATTTTTTTCACATTTAGACTTCAACAAGCCTTTATATCTACCTCCTATCCAATTTTGATGCTTCATGATGAATTATGTCCATTTTGCTGAGAATGCCTTGAAGAACACAAATCTTCTTGTAGAGCTAACCAATTAATACTTGTGCAAAAACTAACCCTAAAAATAGATAGTTCATCTCTTCCTAGTTCCGACAATATATTGAAGTGCCTATTTTGGACAAAAAATGCCCTTGTGGTTTCCATTTGAAATTTAGGCTCCTGTTCATGGCTAGAGAATTAAAATTAAAAATTAAAAAATTTATATAGTTAAAACTATATAAAAACTTTAAAATCATTTTAATCTTTCATCTTTTTAAAAATTCATGCATTGATGATCTTCTTTGAATTTTATTTTTTATTTTATTTCTATTTTTCCTTATTTCCCCCAATCCCACTATGCCACATGTCAATCCTTCATAGGCCATTCTCCAAGCAGGACCCACATTTATCTTTCATATGAAATATATGATATTTTTCCATAATACTTAATTTATTAGCACTATAGTACCATGTGCATGCAAGTTTTTCTTCATGTCCATATGTTTGGTTCAATTAGTGTACCACCATAGCCCCTTTGAAGTTTTCTTTATGCTCTTATGACATAAGCATAACATCGGATGTCTTTAAAACTTGTTTTATGCCCATATGTGCATAGCATCAAGAAGCCTTCATTTTATCCTTATTCTCATATGGGTTGAGCATAAGATTGGGCATCTTCAATCCTACCCATCCCAACTTTATGCATCATTGCCACGTGTCTCATCTACAACCACACATTTTTTTCATCAAAATTTATCCCACTTGGCCCCACACAATTAGGTCTTCTATATAGCACATGACTTCCAAAGCCATGTCTTATTAGACAACACACGATATGAGTGGGATACTTTTTAAAGACATGAGAACCTGACCAAATAAGAAATGTGAGATAAAACATTTTTGAACTATTCTACCCTTACTCACAGCATGGAGTTCCTCTACCTTTGCATGGGCTTCCCTTCATATCCACCCTCATGGATGCTCTACTATTGATTGGCATTTTCTTCTTACCTTCTCCTCTATTGCAGCTTCCACTTGCATATACGCTACCCTTTGGCATGTAAAGCTTCTTCATATGTGGGTTGTTGCCTATGCATGGGCCTTCCTCTACATACTACCACCTCCACTTCAAAAGTGAGGGTCCCTGTGTGAAGTTTTTTGAAACTCTTTTGCAAAGCTTTTTGAACTCCAATGTTTGGGTTAAAATAAAGGAGTCTAGCAAGACTTTGATGGCCATACCTAAATCCTCTTTAGCCATGTAAGTCCTCAAATGCATTCTAGCACATGCTTCAGACATTCTAATCATTGATTCAATATGCATCACTACAATTGGAACTCCTTGACTATGCAAAGATTTCTACCTCTACTTCCATCTTAGTCACTGGTTGTTCCTTTATTTTCTTCCAAGATCCCCCACTAGGCATAGTGGTCTTCCAAACACCTTGCCTGTGCATGGCTATTTCCCCCTTTTTATATGTCTACTACAAATCTCTAACCTCTAGCTTACATTTTGAATCAAAAAAGTTGTTGCTATATTATGTGACTTCTTGCACCCATTTCTCTTACAAAATCTTCATAGTTTGCTATGCGAAAATTATCTCTCCCTTAGATACCTCTGACACCTCATAGTAGAACGGTTCTCTAAACTCATTTGTTCATAAATAGAATCATTCACTTGCTCCAAATAGTCTTTGATCCTACTTCATTCTATACTACATCACATATTGAAATTCATCCCAGTTCACGGGCTCTCCAATGAAGTTAGTTAAATGAAAAATCTTGTTCAAATGCTGATGAGATTGTGAAATATGTTTCTTAGAAAGTAGTGATGAAGGAAGTTAGTGAAATGAAAAGTCTTGTCCAAATGATGATGAGATTGTGAAATCTATTGCTTAGAAAGTAGTGATGAAGGAAGCAAGAATGGTGGCTTCTTTGCTCCACCTTTAGTTCCATGATTGCTTTGTCAAGGTGCAATCTTTGTTCTCTTTCTTCCTTATTTGTGTGGGTAATAGTCATTGAATGAATTCTTATTTAGATATAGCATTTGATGTATGGTTTGAACTTTATAAAAAAAAAAATTTCTCAACAACTCCAATGACCAGTGATCTTATAATTCTATGATATGTTTCAAGTGCCCATGATTTCTACAAAAGCTCCAACTCTAGGGAAGACAAGTTGCTTGGCTTCAAGTATATCCTCTGCCTTTTTACATCCTGAATATTGAAGTTTAGAAAGTGAATTGCATTCCTAACACTATTGACATTGCCAAATTTTGTAGCAAGTTGAACTTTCTCCCAAGGCAGTCTTTTCAAAGCCTTGCCAACCAAAACCTCATTTGAGAAAGGTCCATACATGTCTGTAGTATCAAAGAAAGTGATGCCTCTATTGAAAGAATGCTCAATTAAAGCAATACCATGTCCTCTTTTGTCTGTGGCTTCAAAAATATCATTAACTTCAACTTAAAAATCATAATTCCAAACATCAAAACATTCCATGATCAAAACCATAAAAAATGAAAAATTTAGCAATTATGCTCCCCAATCATTTATAAACTTGATGAAATCACTAGGGCCCCAAAGTGGGTTTGGCTAATTTGGTTTTGTTTTTAAACACTTGAAATTCCAAATTGATACATTAAACCTATCATATTGATTAGAATCAAGCTCGACCACTTAACAATTAATTAAAGCTCATTTTACCATTAATTTGCAAATTTTTAATTTAATGCCAGAAGGTCCTTTGATTGGCTTTAAAAATAGACCAAATCCTCTGACCGAGCTCTAAAATCAAACATATTGATTCTCTATTCGGCATCCTCCTACGTCATCAAATCTCATATCATGATGAGTTCCCAGTCAAAAGATATTGACTGTCAAAGTTGCCCTCCTAGAATTTCCTACAAGCAAACATGTTAGAAACCATAAAATGCTTTCAGATTCAGCTTCAAAAATTGGGTAAACTGACACTTGGGGTGACAAAAACTAGGATGTTGGTTCATTTTCATAAGGAGAGTATAAATCTATAATTTGGGCTCATGAAAAATAATAGGATGCATTTGGGAAGCAGTCAAAATGGGCTACTTGGAATTTGCAGACTAGAAACACTAACAAAAAAGTACTTTTTGCAAACATAATGGACCTCAAAAATTATGCAAATGAATTCTTCAAAACTTGCAAATTGGTACACTCAAAGTATTTTTAGAGTAAAACATAGTGGTATAATCCATTCTATCTCACCTATCATGGATCTCAAGATATGACATCATGAACAGGGGTTCTGACAAATCTACATTTCATGACACTAGTGAAACTTTACAAATTACAAACAGAATTGTGTTTGAAAACTGGTCAAATGGATTCGTCATAAGCTCAAGTTAGGAACATAGAAAGTCTCTGACCCCTAGAATATGATGCAAAACCAATTTTCTTATTTGGGTCAACTGGTCAAACATTATAACTTGTCAAATAAGGCCTTCCAAAATTTTGCACAATTTGCAAATGCATGAAAATAGTAAATGACCAACTTTGAGGAATTCAAAACCTAGTCAAACAGATTCAAAATGACTCAAAATCTAAAACATAGGCTCTTAGGTATGGATACTAAACACTTCTAAAGTGGTGAGTCATGAAACATCATTGGGTGCGAGATATTCACATGCAAAGATGGCCTCTCACTATTTGACACTTAGGTGAAAATGCAGATTTGACAATTACTCAAAATGAGACTTCACGAAATAGCTCAAAATGTCAAGTTAACTTCATGAAATGAGTGGATATGCTGAATGGAAGGTGTTAGAAACATTAAACACCTTATAGGCTTCAAATAGGAAACCAGGTACATGTGCACAAAAAACATTTATAGGGCTTGATTCACTCAATGGTACTCAAAATTGGGGCTTCAATTTTGAGTCCCAACTCACGTCAAACCCTTCTTCTCAATGATTTGATACTCCCCTTTTAGTACTCTATTTTCACACATCTTATCATAGGCTTCCTGTTGTGGTGTCCAAAACACATGCCCCATTCCTCAATAGGAATAGGGACCCCCTACTTTTTTTTAACTCCCGGACTCATAGTTCGAGAGTCAAGAGAAGAAATCTGATTATAGCTAGGAGTCTTAGAGTTAGAAAATTTAAAAAAAAAAAAAATCATGTGCACATGCATCAAGATGCATCACAATTTACACAAGAGAGAGGGTTATAAAACCCTTCCTCCACTCCTTGTTTTGCTCATTTACACAAGAGCAAGGATGGAGAGGTATAGTTGCATTCCTCCCACATTTTTTTTTAGTCAAGCCATGTGCCCATGAGGTGTGCACATTGTCAATACATGGCACGCAGCGTGCAGTGCACTTTTTGGGTGCCCGCACTCTACACATGAACGGTGCCCCACTGTGATACCGTAAACAGTGCCCTTTTGGGCTTGCGCATGGCGCTCCTGCAAGATGTTCCATGTGTCTCTTTGGGTGAGTGAGCAACACTCGCGTGGCATGTTGCACACCCTTTTGGGTGCGCGAAGGGCACCTTCACAGTGTCGCACCCGCACCTAGCTACACCCCTTTCTTGGGCATGCTTGTGGCTCCCTTCAGTGCATGTGCAACACTCGTGCCACTACGAGAGTAGGGCATGCATGTGCATCACATGCCTTTTTGGGCCCACGCGTAGTGCACCTAGTCATGCATGTCCACGTAGCGCCCACACCCTCTCACAAACCCTTGCACCCACACCCGCTCTATTAAATAATTTATAAAAAAATTAAATTAAATAAAAATTAATTAATTAATCAATTTAAAAATAAATAAATAAATAAGTCCCTAAAGGGGACTTTTTTTTGCTTTTATATTTTTTTTCTTTCTTTTTTGATATCTAATAATTAATCATGTTTTTTTTTCATGATGCATAGGTAATATAATTAGATGGTGTCCACATCTAGATCAGTAGCAAAACCAGTTGTTTACAAGTTCCAAGGTGTAACCCCAAAATCATGGTTACACGATGAGTACTCTAAGATCAAAGACACAAAACTTGGACACACAAACTTTGGAGAGTTCTTGAGAGTTTGTAATAATCTAACCAAAAGGTCATCCTTGAGATTAGCCCTAATCCGTTCTAGATTAGTAAATGTAGCATCACATCCCAAGACTGTACAGTCAGCTAAATTGATTATGACCCTATCTCACCATTTTGTTCTTGATGAAAGCATGGTAAAGTGCATCACTGGGGGAGTGGTCTTGGATCTACAACCTAATAATATCGAGAGGGTATTTCATCTACCTAGAGCCGATCAGTTCATTAGACTTTCACATGAAGTAGTTGAGAGGTGGCATAAAGAGCATTATTTGGAGGCCATCGACAACATATATTCCTCATACTTCATTGAGAAACCACCTTGGGGGAAGAAAATAAAAAAAGTGGACATGACTTGAGGATACATGAAGGATGAGATTGGATATTCAATCATTCTCCTGAGCAGAGTAATGGGATTGCCTGCAGTGGGTCATCTTGCTCCATTCATGGTCAACTTCATTGAGACCATTAGACATGCAAATATGCCACTATATTGGGCCACCACACTTAGTGAAAACTTGTGTGACTAGTTGCGGATAGTAAAAGACAAGAAGAAGTTCTATATGACTTCTTATGTGGTGTATCTACTTATAGCAAGGGCAACTGACTATCTCAAGTACAAGAAGGGCAGTGTGTAAGACCCTAATGCATGGTTGTATATAGTCTATCCTCAGCTAGTGAAGAAGAAGCTCTCACTGCAGAGCATGGAGTATAGAATTGTGAACGATGCCTTCATCTTTTCCCTCATTCGATTCACTGAAGGGGATTATGGGAAGAGGTTGTCCGATGAATCCAAGACATAGATCACAACTCTCAGTGCATATTTCATCCAGTTTTGAACATTCACATACATTTGGGTTGGTGGTGCATCCATCCATCCAAAGAAACTCCCAAGGTACCCAAGTGATAAGTTAGTGCTGATGGAAATATCTTAGCAAATTGAGTCAGCGTATGAGAGGATCAAAAGACAACAGAGGCCTTGTTGGGATTAGTCTTTTGTAATAGGAGCATACTAGGTAAAAAGAAAGTAGGATATCTCAACTTTCGAGTGGGAATGAGAGAATTATCCTCTTGAAGAATATAACTCTCCATGGCTTTTCTTCGACAATGTTGGTAAAGTAGAAAACTTGAGGATGCCATTGAAGATCATTGGATGAATACCACAAATGACTATGATGTTTGTATCAAAGAATATTGTAGAATGACTTTGTATATAGTAGAGAAGGCTCTCCATTTGACCATCCAGATGAGATAAGGCTATAAGACTCACAAGAGCTACTAGATCCCCTATTCAATATAGATAAAGTTGGTGAGAGGCCCATTCTGAATGCAAAAATTGATAGAGAGGAAGGAGATGATATTAATCATTGAGCGAGACATGTCATTAGAATGACAAAGAGTTGGATCAAGATACCCTTTCCACTTGATCCAATTCCAAATACAGTGATATTCCATGCACATGCTCACCAAGAAAGGGGAAAGGGAAAGAAAGTCATAGTTCTTATATTTGCGCTCTAGTCTCCTATCAGGACAAAAATAGTCTACCAACTAGATCATCTAGTGGGATACTACCACCCTCTAGAGAAGAAGGGAAAGAAGAAGAGAGCCTCTCCTCAAAGGTTTTATGCATAGCATGTTGAAGAACAAGCCCCTTCCTAGTGACAAGAATCTAGTCCCCAAGAGCCCCAAGATTTTGGAGCTTCTTATATTCAGGTCGAATTTGCATTGCTTCTTGTTTTGTCAAGTCAACAAGAAGAAGGAGAAGTTTTGGAGACATTCATTCATCTAGTCCATGAAGAGCCCATTTCTCCTATGGTTCCATAGAAAAAAGAGAGGATCAAGGTTAGAATAAACAAGAGGCAAAGAGTTCGTAAAAGATTAGTGCCTAATCCATCTATTCTTGAAACCATTCCTGAGGAAGAATGAAATGAAGGGTAAATAGAGTTAGATGAAGAGGAGGAGCAAGTGCCTCTACAAAGGAGAACTTGACTGGCCAAAGCCATAGAATTGGAAAGAAGGAAGAGTGTTACAAATACCCCACCACCCACCCAAGCTGAAATGATAGAACTCTCTTCTTCAGAAGATGAAGTACAACAATGGGTGAATGAGTAAAGGGAGCTAGGTGATGATGTTCTCTAAATCCCAAATTTTGATTTCATGCCAGTGGGTACATAATTAGTTGGAGATAAGATCAGAGATACCCCTACAGGTGAACTTGAATAGCAATATTGGACATAGATGCCACCCGAGACACAAGGTCCTCATCTCACTCCCCCATCTTCACCTTAGGTTATGGTGGTAGATAAGGTTTCAATAACACCTCCACCTCTGAGTTCAGAAGAACATGTTCAGAAGGAATTTTCATTACAAGGGAAACCAGAACCAAGGGTTACTAATGAACCATCAAAAGAAGCACAAATAGTAGAATGTATACAACAACCTTCTTAGGAAGTTGAGGATCAAACTATGGGATATACAAAAATTGAGACTATAGAAGAAGAACCCTCACAATAGGAGACTACAAGCAAGAGCAATAGAGGGAAGGAGGTAGTTGAACACATCTCTTCATCAACCAGAGTCAAGGTTATAGAAAGACATATTCCAAGATGGTTTTGTAAGGAAATAATGAGAAGTTCCAAGCATTAATTCCATGCTTTAGAGGATGATATTTGTGACATTGTAGAGATTTTGAACAAGCTTGAGTCTCCATTACATGATGCAACACCATTTTCATTCATTACTACTACCCAGAACTAGGACTTATTTGCACAAGTGGCTCACCCTCTAGAAGGCATAGATGTAGAAGCTGTTAGTATTGAGGACTATTAAGTAAAAGATATTATGTTAGGAAAGGCTACATGGGATACATCTCGACAAATGATGACTATGGGAGTCAAGGAAGTTCTCAGCCATATGGAATAGGATGAGATCAAAATTAGAACACTTCATAGGCAAGTTGAGATCTTAAAGGGATATTTAGCTAAAGTTATTGGCCCTCTTGATTTTGAATGCTTTGAGGAAACTTTGAATACCATTCTTAGAGAAGGGGAAGGTGTACGACTTAGTCCATTCTTGAGAGCTTGTTAGGATTGGTGAGATAGCCTTGAGGATAGGGGTGTTACTATAATCATAGGAAGTTTTAGGTTATTACATGCTACACAAGAGAATGTTGATAAGATCATGGAAATTTTGAGGCAAGAATTCAGTATCATGGATGAAGTATGGGCATGGAGTAAGAATTTACAAACTCTACAAGCCATAAAAGCGCAAAGGTACCACATTCTAATTGATGTATATACTAGAGAGGAGTTAGAAATGATAGAATATTGGATATAAAAGATTGTAGACAAAAATAAAGTGATGAAAACATTGCATGATGAGATACATAGGCTCAAGGACCAAGCCTGAGAGCAAATTTTGGAAGCAGAAAAGTTGTACAGTGATGCATGCTTAGAAATTTTTGAAGATGAAGAATGAGAGAAAATATTGCCAGTTGAGGTAGTTGTGGAAAATTTTAGGACATTAGAGGAAGCAGCCAGTGATGAAGACATCCGACAAGCCTTTAGGACAGAGGAAGCACTGTTAGAGTTGGATACCAAACTCTAAGATTTTGCAGAAACTCGAATTAAGGTGGACAACTATAGAAAAAAGGTCAAAGACAAGTATGAGGATTTGGATCTTTCAAATGCTACTAAGATTAATGAGATTATGGAGAAATTCAAGGGAAAACATCCAAACATAGCTTTGGGATAAAGATGAACAAAGCCCAGATGCCATAATTTAAATTTTGGCACTTAGTAAAATTTTTGAGATATTGATCCAGTTGAGGTCTGCAGATCTGCAGCTCCGCAGGTCTATAGCTCCACAATTTAGAGGTGCACTGACAGTTGACTACCTGTTCCAAAAATAGCACTTTCCATGCATCAAGAATGCATTCTGATGGCAAGTTAACTCTAACACATGCCTAGTGAAGGGCCAGTTTCCATTTTTGACGCTTCCATGCACTTCCACTTTGACTGATGGCTTCCTCTTACTTTCTCTCTCATGCTTTCTCTATTTTTGACATGTAAAGGACTCATGCATCCAATTAATGAATAAAATATGGATGGAGTCCCTCTAAGCACTAGTTAGATTGTCAGTTTGTATATATTTAGTTTGTTTAAATGTTTTAAAAATATTTTATTGTATCAAGATATCTCTCACTCTCAACACAAATTGAGGAGATGATTTCTTATAAATACTCCATTGTTAAATGTAACAAGGGCCATCATTATTATGTAATAAAGTGATGCTTTTTGTGCTAGCATTTGGAGTGTAGTTATTCTTTCCTGAATGTGTCATTGTTTTGTGGATTTTATTCATGAGATTTTGATTGAGCCAAAGGTTTATTGTGTTGTTTCTAGATGTGCAATCTTTTAGTTCTAGTGTTTTCTATAGATATATGAATTGTACTGATGTAACAAGCTTGAGAAGAGATCACCTAATTGTGTCTACATAGCTTTTTGTCTCGCATGAGCACACTTTCTATGGCCTTGTGATTTTATGAAGAGTGAAACATCATTTGATTTGTTAAAGATTCTCACTGATGATTGCATGAGTGGATTCTAGGAAGCGCTGCTTCTATTTTCATTGGTTTCCTACCAATTTCTTTGAAGGTTTAACTCACAACGTGTTGTGTTCTGTAGCTTATGTCCATTTAGGAATTTTAATTTCAAAGTCATTTGATTTCATGTTATTTTCTTTCAGTTTCATTATTTTCTTTACTAAACCCCCTGTTAGAATAGGACCTCATAGTAGCTACATTGTTAGAGTTGCATTCATTGAAAAATAGAAAAATAAAACAATATTGTTCTTTTGGTGTGATATTTTGAGACAACGAACAAGATTGCCTGAAATTGCCATTTGAAAATGTCCCCTCTGGCTATAAAAATGCTTAGGTTTGCAACTCATATTTAAAATTTCAAAAAATTTAAAATACTCTAAAGTCCAAACTTTAGAATATATCCTTTATTTGATTTCAAAAGCTTGAATGTGACTTCAAAAAATGGGAAATAATAAAAATTATTATTTTTATTTGCCTTCATATTTCCCTCTCCTTCCATTCGGGTCAACCAGCTTCTGCCACATGGCACACTTTGATTCACTCATGTTATGTCGCTATGGTAACTAGTGAGCAACTTTTGATAGCGACATAGCGCCTACCGTCAGATCTGTGCCACATGGCATGATCTGGTGCAATCTTGAGACCTGCTCGCCGCATGACCTTCTGTTCTCTGCCACGTGTCTAGATTTAATTGGCCTGTACTGCCACCTTAGTATGCTGACAGAGTCACCATGTCATCACCCGACCCGGGCCTCCTGCCACGTGTCGCGAGGTTGCTATCTCACTATGGTAACCGGTGAGCACTTTCGATTGGCGAGTTAGCAACACCCGTTCAATCAAGACACGTGTCACCATCTCCTTCCTCGGTCTATTTCCTACCACCTCATCACGCTGGTTAGTTTGTTTAAAATATTGCTTTATCATGCTGACATCAGTCCACCTCATTCGGGTCATGTCCCACTTTAATTGCTCACGACCTCCACAAAAAGTGCTTTGTCTTTAGACACAATACCTTTTGCATGCTATTGTATTTAAATATTAAAAGGTACCCTCCTGCGAGTGATGTGGGATTATTGCTTTTCGCATACTCTACACTGTGCGGCTTCCTTCTGCCCTTAACGTTGAATCTGCGGGTTCTTTGAAACATGGATGGCTTCCTTGTCTATCTCTTTCAACACGAGTCTACTTCCAATCGCTTCCCCTATTTTCTTTTGATGCGTGAGAGCTTGTGTTAATATGCCTGTTGCTTTTAACTTTTTTGCTTGCATTTTATCTCTGTCTTTTCTTTGCGCAGGGTTGCTTCACTGGTGGCGTGAATCTTTATTTCAAGTCGATGCTCTGCCCTTATCTAAGCCACTTCTTCTATCTTCCTAAATGGTCTAGATCTCTATGAAGTCAACAGCATGGTCTAGATCTCTATGAACTCAAAATTTTGTTTTCTTCTACGAACCAGAAATGAAACACAATCCCTTCTCAAACACATTTGCTAGATCTTGCTTCACTCGGGATCTCAAAACATCTTCGCAAGGGCATTATTTTTGTTTCAAATAGTGCAATCTGTACACATCTCTCATAGCAATTTTTCGTGAACAATCTTGGATGTAAACTTCTTTGCATGTCCTGGTAAACCCATACTCGGAGGTTTTTGATGACTTAATTGTTTTCCCAGAGGGCGTGCTTGAAAATCTAAATGCAATCACCAGCTTGGCCCAATGGTGGCAGAAAAATAATTCATTTTCCTATGCAGAGGAAAATGCCTTGGTGCCTTAAACTGCCAATATAGATTGCCCACACTTTGCATGGATCTCCAATGTCTATGGGTGTGTTATATTTTCCCACACAAAAAGCATGTACTAGTTTATCGATTTCAATCCAACTACATCTGGGCATCTTTTTGATTCCTTTATCTTTTATCAAATTTCTTAACAGAAAAACATAAATCGTGGCATTTGTAGGGTTCTTCTCAAAAAGATGAGTTGCTGCAAATACTCCTAATCCTAGATTTCCATGTGGTCTACATATACCAAGAAAACACATCCACACAAATGCCACAGGCTTTATTGGCATTTTTACAATATAGGTTAGAGTTTCCTTAAGATAGCCAGCATGGCTAAGACGGTCGATCATGCAAACATAGTGATCAGTTGTAGGTATAATGCAATAAGAATCACATATGCCATTGAAGTATTTGCAACCTTCATCCACCAGACCTGCATGGTTGCATGCTAATAAAACACAAGCGTGGCTTAAATGATCAAGATATGTTCCAGAGTGCCTCATTAGTTCAAAGAGTTTCAAGGCATCCTTGCAAAAACCATTTTGTGCATACCCTGTAATCATTACAGTCCATGAACCTACATCTCTTTGAAGCATTTTGCCAAACAATTCATTTGCCTTGTGTAAGATTCCACATTTTGCATACATGTCTACTTCAAGGATTTCTAGGAAACAACACAATGGTACAATCCATTTAGGCTAGCCAATCATAGGATCAAAGTTATAACATGCCGAATAGGGGTACGGATCAATCTGGATACCTTAGCCGTAACAAAACAATGCAAACTGAGTTTTTGATCATGTTTAGCAAACTGATCAAATGGATTTGACATGATCTCAAAATTGGAACATATGAAGTGTCTTACCCTTAGAACACAATGCAAAAATAATTTTTTCATTTGGGTCAACTGGGTTAAAGATATTATTGGTTGAACAGGGCTTCCCAGAATTGTGAACAACTAGTTAAATGCACAAAACAATAAATGACCAACTTTGCAGGGTGCAAAACCTAGTCAAACGGATTCAAAATGACTTGAAAATTGAAACATAGGTTCTCTATTATGGAAACTAAACATCCCCAAAGTGACTAGTCATGACATAGTCCTGGGTAAAAGATATTTAGATGTAAACTGGGCCTCTGATCGCTATTTGACACTTGGTAGAATTGCAAATTTTGACACTAGCTCAAAATGGGACTTCACAGAATGATTCGGGATGGCAAAATAACATTGTGGATCATATGCATATGTCAAATGAAAGGTGTTAAGCCACTCAAAAACCATCTAGGCCTCAAGCTACCAACTGACCACATGCATAAAAGGCACTTTAGGACATGATTTTCCAAAATTTTCAAAATGTGACTAAAAATGAAGCATGCAATTTTCAGTCCCAACAGTGGCTCTGTCTGGGGATGCATGCCCCTTGCAGGCATGGCAAGGATTCAGATCTCTAGAGGAAGAAAACCATTCTTGAAAACTTCAAAACTCTTCTCGAACAGCTTATTTAAAGCAAGGAAACAACTACAACTACCAAGACTATGTACACACGATGGCCCCGAGCCACCGAACTTCAGCAAAATTGTTTACCTCTGTCGTAAACATGATTGAGGTAAACTGAATTTTCTTCTCCTATTAGTTTCACCAATCATATTATCATCGTATAACAAATCACTTGACAAAACAAAATTAGCACTCTTACTTCCATAATGCATATAAAAACTTGCTTCATTCTCTTGGTCACTATGAAAGTTCTGATGAGCATGCTTGAACATATCAAACTGTAATTGAAAACCTTCTCTAACAAATGACTTGTGCATTCTATCAATTTTGAATATGAATGCATCATATTCAACTTGGGGAAAAGGATCACCCATACCTTGAAAATATGTTTCCTTATGCATAACCGGATGATATTCAAATGAACATTCTGACTTGTACTCACATATATCATCAATGTCAGAATCTGAAGCTAATCCACAACCTTCAAATGGTTCTTCACAATCAGCGAACAGATTAGTCTTTACATCAGAGAGTTCATCATAAAAATCATAATAAGGTATAGGTAGATTTTCAATAACTATCTCATTAAACACCTTGTCATTTACCTCCTCAGATGCAACATAATCATTAGTTTCACTATCAAACTCGGAAGAAGAACATTTTGATCTCTCACAGCAGTAAGACAAAGTATCATCATTAAACTTATTCTTTGCTAAATCTGAAACTTCCATGTGTTCTTCAAAAAGAGGATTGATAACTCCATGCAAAGTGCCTTTGTAGACATTAGGACAAGTAATGTGCTGATCAACATCAAACTCCTCACCATATAACAGATTAGTGAAAACTTTAAAACCATTTTCAACATCACTATCATGGACACTTTTAGCATATGAAGAAGAAAAATCAGAATCATATGAAGACTCAACATCAATTCCGTCAACGAAGCATGTAGAATATAGATCAAAGTTACTTTCATTGTCTCCATATAAGTGATTCAAATGTCTTGCAAGAAAATCATCATTTATCTTATCAAAAGATGCTGATGCATTAATCTCAAAGTCAATCACGTACTGATCATCATTATACTCATCCTCAAGACACTCTTCTACACAATTAGGTAATACGTCTTTATGGATAACCTCTTTGTCTTCATATTGTGTAGACACATTTTCTTCATAACTTTCAATCTCAAACTGGTTTACACAATTCTGATATGGAAACTCACTTTCAGATTTAGAAATAGTATTCGTACCTTTACTAGCAAGAGAACACTCACTTCCATCATTTCTCTCTTCTTCCCAATTAGCATCTGATTCACATGAAGATGGACACACACTAGCACTATCCTCTTCTTGACTTGAGTGATAACTCTCATCATCAGCTTCATATGACACCTCTTGATAATATATTGGATCAGCAATTTCATTATCACTTGAAAAATGACTCTCAGCTTTATCATACTCACATTGGTATGATTGTCTTTCAACTTCAGATTTAATAATGTTCTCAACATGATGCAATCTCTCAATGAGATAATTCATTTCTTTCCTATCCTGTTGGTCAAGAGAATGCATTTCTACCGCTGAAATATTATCAACATATGAGCTTAGTTCTTCTGGCTGTGACTGAGATACATATGATTTACATTCTTTATATTGTGTCATCTTGCCATGACATGTCAGATCAGCAATTTCACCTTTATCATTTGATAGATCACTTCTGGTTTCTTCCTCCTCATACTGAGATGAATACCTTTCCTCTTCCTGATTTATTATGTTTTCAACATAATGCAAATTATCAAAGGGAAAATGAATGGCCGGATTTATACCTTGCATGGATGACTCATCAAGTGAATCAAATCTATCATTCACTGTTGTAATACCATAAACATGTGCATTCACTTCATCATGAATGGAATCATTTCTTTTTTGCAACAGAGAGATTTCATGTTCACATGTTTTTATTTCTGAGGCTTCAACAACACTATTTACAACAGCAGGAGTGCTTATTTGCTGATCTGAAATCAAACACTCCTTATGACATTGACTTGTGCTTTGCACCTCATATTGCCATCCAATATTTCTAGAGAAGTGACTCCGAGTTAAGCCATATTTTATGTTATTCTCAATCTCTATAGCTGTCATGAATGCCTGATGCAAAGTCTTGGGTTCTTTATCTCTCAACCAATAGTTCATCTTCCTATCAAAAGCACCGAGATAAACCACTAAACACATTTGATCATCCGGCTTGTAACTTTTAGGAAATTCACTCAAAATCTTTGCAAATCTGATATTAAATTCAGGAACTAACTCACCATTCCTTATTTCAATTTTCAAAAACTTATCAAAATAATTAGAGATGCTTACTCTTTCCCCGAACTGCATCATGAAGGCTGCCAGTAATTCATCCCAGGATGAAATTGAACATGCTGGTAAAAATGAAAACTAGTCCCTAGCATCATGCTCTAAAGTCTGAACAAACAATTTCATCTAAATGTCTTCATGAGCAATTTCAAAATCACCAACCAAGTCACTAAACAAATGAACATGATGACTAGCTGAATTTTCATGGTTTCCACCAAACTTAGGCAAATACTTTTTGACGTTACAGGGCATAGTATTCGGGAAACCATGAATACCATTAAAATTCAATGGCATATACCTCCTGGTAGAAATAGATCTAAAACTTTCACTAATAGGCTGCATACTAGATGAGATGAAACTCGACATTCTTCAAATTCAAGACTCATTCATCATTAAATACTTTCAGAATTCATAACTTGCAGCAGATCTTCATGACCCTCTACCAGATGAACGCTTCAAATACACTTCACAACTTCAAAACAACAATTGAAACTCTTTCTAATGAAGTGCATAAAACTTATCAAATCATTCTCCTCTTCTTAGTGCTAAAACTTCACTTGATGGAGAACACATATGTGGAACTCACTTTCATTGAAAAGAAATCATATGAAAGCATAAAATACCTCAAGTGTTGCTGCATGAAACCACTGATCTGCTGATTGGCCTGGTGCTAATCTAAATTCTTTACACCACTGATCAAACCTTACAGATTCACCATCTCCTTGAGGAGAATTAAATGACATCGCTGCTATGATTCATCTTTATCATTACAAATTCTTATAATAGCAAATCAAACAACACTTCAAAACTTACTAGTCAGAAACTTAAAATAGATCTCTCTTCTTGCTTGCAAATTCACCTAACTTTTAGATCTGCTTGATTTCACTGAAAACTCTAGAAAATAATTTACACATCACCGATCTTCAATAGTTCAGATATCCTTTAGATAGAGTCGCCACTCACTATTGTGAGAAAGATTTTAAACATGATTCATAACACTACAGATCTAAACTGACAATTCAACTTGAAAATTTTGAAAGTCACCAAACACCTTGAAGAGAGACAAACTTTTGATCACAATTCTGACTCTTAAATTACAACAGCACTTTGAAAACAAGATCCGGTTGAATTGATTGAAAATAAAACTTGAGGAGAGCACAATCTGAACTCAACCAATAAGTCACTGTTGCAAGTGGATAAAACATACTGGGGTGCATGATTTGGAGTAAGAAAACTGGAAAGAACATCAGAGAACTTACTGCTGAAAATTTTTAATGCACTTCTCCTGCTGTATTGAATCTCTTCTTTTCAAATTCTCAAGGTTTGTCTTAATCTGATTCAATACAGTCCCCAACAAAGTCGCCATCTTGTTGGTTTTTGAAAATGTTACCCAATTTCAATTACCCTAATGAGAATATGACACATCTAGGGGCAGCTAACTCTCATTATCAACACATCCATTCAGACACCAGGCCAACTATAAGGCATGACCCTTCTTCTACTTCAGGCTCTACAAAACCTAGGCGGGTGAACCTATAGATTCCTTATATGGTACCAATTGTCAAAGCATACACTGAATCTATTATGAAACAGATAAAACCCTTATTTCTCCTAATAACTCATGAAATAACATAAATCTACAATAGCTAAATGCAGATCTAAGAACCTCATAAGCTGAGTGAGGGCATTCTATTATAGCTCTTCAACATGAAAGGGGAAAAGTGTTTGATTTTTGATGTTGATTTCAACAAACCTCAGATATGCAACAGTGAGAAAGTAATGACCTTGTAGCTGATCAGTGCCTAGTCCATTTGGGAAAATTCATGGATCACAAACATACATACGAATATCTGAGACATATGTGTATCTTCAGATATAGATCTATCTATTTAACTTGTAAATAGACATCTATGTTCAATTTAAAATCTCATTCTTACCTGATATCCTCCTCAATAAATCTGCAACCCTGTTGATTTCTATGAAGCATTTACACAATTCTTTGAACTATCAGCAACAATGAAACAACATACAATCTTAGGGGACTACAAATACGACCTAAACTCTGTTCAAAGATCGTAAAACATTGAAATTCAATGAGAATGGAGACAAGATTCAACTGAAACTTAATCATCTGCTGCTCTTTGCATTATTTCCTTGAAAATATACAATCATATGCATGAAATGAAAGACATGAAAAAAACCTAACAGATCTGAACTATCTGTATTTATCTTCCTATTGTTGTTCATACAAAAAGAATATTGCTGAAGAAAAATGGTGTCACAGTCATGGAAACATGTCAAAATACTGGAACCAATGGTCTCACAGTGCAAAAATTGGAATCCCTAATGGTATCATAGCACTGAACCTTTTCTTCCCAGAAACAGGAAGCCCCTAGTTTCTTAGTGACAAAAACTGGAACCCTTACAAATGAAGAAAGAAAGAAAGATATAGCAAGGAGATGAATTCCTGGATTGAAACTGAAGATGACAAGTGTCCATTTGGAATCCCATCTTGTGCAATTGAAAACCTCTTTCATCTCTCTACCATTTTATCTAATTTTTTGTTTCATCATTATATTGTAACTGATTTGCAAAATATCCTTGCCTAATGATGAAAACCCTTTACTTGCCAAAATATCTGATTGCCCCATGAAAAAGCCAGTGAAAATGAGTTTTTACTGAGTAAATCAGAACAAATTTGACCCTAACTGCATTTCCATTGCCTTCTACTAATATCCAAGTCATTATCTTGACAAAAAACAAATTTGAACTTCCTGGTATGAATATGGTTGCATTTTAGGTACCTGATAGAAAACCTCGTGTAGCTCAAACTGACTGATATGTGTGCAAAAACCGGCTCCAGAATCGCAAAGTTCATCTTCTCTCGATTCCAGTGATCTATAACACTTCATATTTTGGTTATCGAAAGCGCCTGAAATTGCCATTTGAAAATGTCCCCTCTGGCTATAAAAATGCTTAGGTCTGCAACTCATTTTTAAAATTTCAAAAAATTTAAAATACTCTAAAGTCAAAACTTTAGAATATATCCTTTATTTGATTTCAAAAGCTTGAATGTGACTTCAAAAAATGGGAAATAATAAAAATTATTATTTTTATTTGCCTTCATATTTCCCTCTCCTTCCATCCAGGTCAACCAGCTTCTGCCACGTGGTGCCCTTTGATTCACTCATGCTATGTCGCTATGGTAACTAGTGAGCAACTTTCGATAGCGACATAGCACCTACCGTCAGATCTGTGCCACGTGGAATGATCTGGTGCGATCTTGAGACCTTCTTGTCGCATGACCTTCTGTTCTCTGCCACGTGTCTAGATTTAATTGGCCTGTACTGCCAGCTTAGTACGCTGACAGAGTCACCATGTCATCACCTGACCCAGGCCTACTACCACATGTTGTGAAGTCGCTATCTGTCTATGGTAACCAGTGAGCACTTCCGGTTGGCGAGTTAGTGACACCCATTCAATCAAGACACGTGTCACCATCTCCTTCCTCAGTCTATTTCCTACCACCTCATCACGCTGATTAGTTTGTTTAAAATATTGCTTTGTCATGCTGACATCAGTCCACCTCATCCGAGTCGGGTCCCACTTTAATTGCTCATGGCCTCCACAAAAAGTGCTTTGTCTTAAGACACAATGCCTTTTGCATGCTATTGTATTTAAATATTAAAAGGTACCCTCCTGTGAGTGATGTGGGATTATTGCTTTTCGCATACTCTGCACTGCGCGGCTTCCTTCTGCCCTTAACATTGAATTTGCGGGTTCTTTGAAACATGGATGGCTTCCTTGTCTATCTCTTTCAACATGAGTCTACTACCAATCACTTCCCCTGTTTTCTTTTGATGCGTGAGAGCTTGTGTTAATATGCCTGCTGCTTTTAACTTTTTTGCTTGCATTTTATCTCTGTCTTTTCTTTGTGCAGGGTTGCTTCACTGGTGGCGTGAATCTTTATTTCAAGTCAATGCTCTTCCCTTATCTAAGACACTTCTTCTATCTTCCTACATGGTCTAGATCTCTATGAAGTCAACAGCATGGTCTAGATCTCTATGAACTCAGAATTTTGTTTTCTTCTATGAACCAGAAATGAAACGCAATCCCTTCTCAAACACATTTGCTAGATCTTGCTTCACTCAAGATCTCAAAACATCTTCGTAAGGGCATTATTTTTGTTTCAAATAGTGCAATCTATACATATCTCTTATAGCAATTTTTCGTGAACAATCTTGGATGGAAACTTCTTTGCATGTCCTGGTAAACCCATACTCGGAGGTTTTTAATGACTTAATTGTTTTCCTAGAGGGCGTGCTTGAAAATCTAAATGCAATCACCAGCTTGGCCCAATGGTGGCAGAAAAATAATTCATTTTCCTATGCAGAGGAAAATGCCTTGGTGCCTTAAACTGCCAATATAGATTGCCCACACTTTGCATGGATCTCCAATGTCTATGGGTGTGCTATATTTTCCCACACAAAAAGCATGTACTAGTTTATCGATTTCAATCCAACTACATCTGGGCATCTTTTTTATTCCTTTATCTTTTATCAAATTTCTTAACAGAAAAACATAAATCGTGGCATCTGTAGGGTTCTGCTCAAAAAGATGAGTTGCTGCAAATACTCCTAATCCTAGATTTCCATGTGGTCTACATGTACCAAGCAAACACATCCACACAAATGCCACAGGCTTTATTGGCATTTTTACGATATAGCTTAGAGTTTCCTTAAGATAGCTAGCACGGCTAAGAAGGTTGATCATGCAAACATAGTGATCAGTTGTAGGTACAATGCAATAAGAATCACATATGCCATTGAAGTATTTGCAGCCCTCATCCACCAAACCTGCATGGCTGCATGCTAATAAAACACAAGCATGGCTTAAATGATCAGGATATGTTCCAGAGTGATTCATTAGTTCAAAGAGTTTCAAGGCATCCTTGCAAAAACCATTTTGTGCATACCCTGTAATCATTGCAGTCCATGAACCTACATCTCTTTGAAGCATTTTGCCAAACAGTTCATTTGCCTTGTGTAAGATTCCACATTTTGCATACATGTCTACTTCAAGGATTTCTAGGAAACAACACAATGGTACAATCCATTTAGGCTAGCCAATCACAGGATCAAAGTTATAACATGCCGAACAGGGGTACAGATCAATTTGGATACCTTAGCCGTAACAAACCAATGCAAACTGAGTTTTTGATCATGTTTAGCAAACTGATCAAATGGATTCGACATGATCTCAAAATTGGAGCATATGAAGTTTCTTACCCTTAGAACACAATGCAAAAAGAATTTTTTCATTTGGGTTAACTGGGTTAAAGATATTATTGGTCGAACAGGGCTTCCCAGAATTGTGAACTAGTTAAATGCACAAAACAATAAATGACCAACTTTGCGGGGTGCAAAACCTAGTCAAACGGATTTGAAATGACTTGAAAATTGAAACATAGGTTCTCTATTATGGAAAATAAACATCCCCAAAGTGACTAGTCATGACATAGTCTTGGGTAAAAGATATTCAGATGCAAACTGGGCCTCTGATCGCTATTTGACACTTGGTAGAATTGCAAATTTTGACACTAGCTCAAAATGGGACTTCACAGAATGATTCGGGATGGAAAAATAACATTTTGGATCATATGCATATGTCAAATGAAAGGTGTTAAGCCACTCAAACACCATCTAGGCCTCAAGCTACCAACTAACCACATGCATAAAAGGCACTTTAGGACATGATTTTTCAAAATTTTCAAAATGTGACTAAAAATGAAGCATGCAATTTTCAGTCCCAACAGTTATCTTTGTGATCCAGTCTCCTATGAGGCCACAAATAGTCTACTAGCTAGATCATCCAGTTTGATACTACCACCCTCCAGAGAAGAAGGGAAAGAGGAAGAGAGCCTCTCCTCAGAGGTTTTAGGCAGAGCATGTTGAAGAACAGGCCCCTTCCCAACGATAGGAATCGAGTCCCCAAGAGCCCCAAGATGGTGGAGCTTCTCATATTCAGGTTGAATTTCTATTGCCTCCTATTTTTTCAAGTCAACAAGAAGAAGGAGAAATTCTAGAGACATCCATTTATCTAGTGCATGAAGAGCCCATTTCTCCTCTAGTTCTACAAAAACAAAAGAGGATTAAGGTTAGAATGAACAAGAGGCAAAGAGCTCGTAAAAGATTAGTGTCTAGTCCATCTATTCCACAAACCATTCTCAAGGAAGAATTAGATGAAGGGGAAATAAATTCAGATGAAGAGGAGGAGAAAGTGCCTCCTTAAAGGAGAACTCGACTGACCAAAGCCATAGAATTGGAAAGAAGGAAGAGTGTCACAAATACCCCACCACCCACCCAAGCTAAAATGGTAGAACTCTCTTCTTCAGAAGATGAAGTACAATGATGGGTGAATGAACAAAGGGAACTAGCTGATGATGTTCTCTCCATCCCAAATTTTGATTTCATGCTAGTGGGTATAGAATTAGTTGGAGATAAGATCAAAGATACCCCTACAACTAAACTTCAATAGCAAGATTGGACGTAGATGCCACCCAAGACACAAGTTCCTCATCTCACTCCCCCATCTTCACCTCAGGTTATGATGGTAGATAAGGTTTTAGTAACACCTCCACCTCTGAGTTCAGAAGAACATGTTCAGAAGGAATAATCATTACAAGGGCAACCAAAACCAAGGGTTACTGATGAGCTATCAAAAGAAGCACAAATAGTAGAATGTATACAACAACCTTCTCAAGAAGTTGAGGATCAAACTACGAGATCTATAGAAACTAAGACTATAGAAGAAGAACCCTCACAAAAGGAGACTCCAAGAAACAAAAATAGAGGGAAGGAGGTATTTGAACACATCCCTTCATCATCTAGAGTCAAGGTTATAGAAAGACATATTCCAAGATTTATTTGGAAGGAAATAATGAGAAGTGCCATGTATCAATTTAGTGCTTTAGAGGATGATATTTGTGACATTGCAAAAATTTTGAACAAGCCCGAGTTTACATTACATGATGCAACAACATTTGCATTCATTACTACTACTTGGAACTAGGACTTATTTGCACAAGTGGCTCACCCTCCAGAAGGTATAGATGCAGAAGCTATTAGTCTTGAGGACTATGAAGTAAAATATATTATGTTAGGATAGCCCACATGGGATACATCATGACAAGTGATGACTATGGGAGTCAAGGAAGTTCTTAGCCATATGGAATAGGATGAGATTGAAATTAGAACACTTCGAAGGCAAGTTGAGATCTTAAAGGGATATTTAGGTGAAGTTATTGGTCCTCTCTATTCTAAATGCCCTGAGGAGACTTTGAATACCATTCTTAGAAAAGGGGAAGGTGAATGGCTTAGTCCATTTTTGAGAGCTTGTCAAGATTGGTGAGACAACCTTGAGGATATGGGTGTTACTATAATCATAGGAAGTTTGAGGTTATTGCATGCTACACAAGAGAATGTTGATAAGATCATGGCAATTTTGAGGTAGGACTTCAGTATCATGGATGAGGTATGGGCATGGAGTAAAGATTTACAAACTCTACAAGCCATAAAAGGGAAAATGTATCGCATTTTGGTTGATGTATATACCAAAGAGGAGTTAGACATGATAGATGATTGGATAGAAAAGATTATAGATAGAAATAAAGTGATGGAAATATTGCATGTTGAGATACATAGGCTAAAGGACCAAGCCCGAGAGAAAATTTTGGAAGCAAAAAAGTTGTACAGTGATGCATGCTTGGACATTTTTGAAGATGAAGAATGAGAGAAACTATTTCCAATTGAGGTAGTTGTGGAAAATTTTAGAAAGACTTTAGAGGAAGCAGCTAGTGATGAAAACATCAGACAAGCCTTCAGGACGGAGGAAGTAGTGTTAGAGTTGGACACCAAACTCGAAGATTTTGTAGGAACTCGAATTGAGGTGGAAAACTATAGATAGAAGGTCAAAGAAAAGTATGAGGCTTTGGATCTTCTAGATGCTGCTAAGATTATTGAGATTACAGAGAAATTCAATGGCAAACATCTAAACATAGCTTTGAGATAAAGATGAACAAAACCTAGATGCCAGAATTTTAATTTTGACACTTAGTAATTTTTTTTAGATATTGACCCAGTCAATGTCCGTAGCTTTTTAGCTCTGTAGGTCCACCAGTCCATAGCTCCGCAACTTTGTAGCTCTAAAATTTAGAGGTGCATTGACAGTTGACTCCCAGTTCCAAAAATAGCACTTTCCATGCATTGGGAGTGCATTCTGATGGCAAGTTAACTCTGACACATGCCTATTGAAGGGCCAGTTTCCATTTTTGATACCTCCATGTACTTCCACTTTGACTGATGGCTTCCTCTTACTTTCTTTATCATTCTTTTTTTTTTTTTTTTTGACATCTAAAGGAGTCATGCATCCAATTCATGAATAAAATATGGATGGAGTGCCTCTAAGCATCAGTTAGATTGTTAGTTTGTATATATTTAGTTTGTTTAAATGTTTTAAAAGAATTTTATTGCATCAAGATATCTCTCACTCTTAACAAAAATTGAGGAGATAATTTCTTATAAATACCCCATTGTAAAATAAAAGAAGGGTTGTCGTTATTATGCAATAAAGTTATGCTTTTGGTGCTAGCATTTAGAGTGTAGTTATTCTTTCCTGAATGTGTCATTGTTTTGTGGATTTGATTCATGAGATTGTGATTGAGCCAAAGGTTTATTGCATTGTTTCTATATGTGAAATCTTTTAGTTCTAGTGTTTTCTATAGATATATGAATTCTGCTAACATAACGAGCTTGAGAAGAGATCACCCGATTGTGTCTACATAGCTTTTTGTCTCGCATGAGCGCACTTTCTGTGGCCTTGTGATTCGATGAAGAGTGAAAAATCATTTGATTTCTTAAAGATTCTCACCAACAATTGCATCAGTGGATTCTAAGAAGCATTGCTCCTATTTTCATTGGTTTCCTACTGATTTCTTTGAAGGTTTAACTCGCATCATGTTGTGTTCTGTAGATTATGTCCATTTAGGAATTTTAATTTCAAAGTCATTTGATTTCATGTTATTTGCTTTTAGTTTCATTATTTTCTTTACTAACTTCTTTTTTAGAATAGGACCTCATAGTAGCTGCATTATTAGAGTTGCATTCATTTTAAAATAGAAAAATAGAAAAGTATTGTTCTTTTGGTCTGATATTTTGAGATAGTGAATAGATTTTACTTCAATTCCAAGATAAACAATTTTTTAGAACTAGCAAAGGCCTCCTCATGAACAATCACATTTATCTTCTACTGAGTGGATTTTGGTATGTCGCAAGACAAATACTAAACCTTGGAGTGGGTCCTTAAAAAGATTTTCTTTTCAAGAGAGGAATTACACTATGGACTCTTGTTGTTGACCTCATGAAAAATGAATGCCCAACACTTCCCTCATCTCCATATCTCCTATAGCTCCAATTTTGCAATTGTAACACCTTCTAACATCTTGAACCATTGTTGGAAATATAGATGAAGTAACTAAGAGGGGAGGGGTGAATTAGTTATCACAAAAATAAAACCACAAATCCTTGAGATGTCTTGATATTTAATCACTATTTATACTCGATAGCCACGTAGATAAAGGCTAAAACCTTGTAGATGTGTTGTTAACTTATTAAGCATTCAAAGTGATTAACATGTATGAATAAAATAAATAACATGAACACAAGTGATACCAGATTTAACATGGAAACCCAATATGGAAAAAACTACCAAGTAACTAGTTACCAATTTTTCACTCTTTTGAAGTGAGCCCTGTTAGGATCCAACCTTGTTAAAGGTTACAAATATATAGTGTTAGGTGTGACCTTGTTAGAGGATTTAATCACCTTGTTAGGAGTGGCCTGGTTAGAGGTCTTTAGAATAATTCAACTAAACTATCACCTTGTTAGAGGATTTACAAAATGGCTATTAAACTGACTCTGTAAAGAGATTCTGGATTCACTATTATAATGATTAGAAAGAAACATTGAAGTGACTTGAATGATATGCAACTTATCTTTTGCTGATTATAGATATCTGTTATGCTTTACTGGATCCTTATTGATCGAATACAACTTTGTAGCTCCTCCAAGATATCTAATCCTTCATCAAAATTTGTTCAATATTCGCTTATTCCATCCTCATCCATATATTCACTTTCATGCTTGAATTCACAACTTGAACATCTATATATACCTTTCAAATTATCAAGTCAGCTCAAATATAAGTTACAACAACTGAAAAAATCATTACATCAGTTGGATACATTTATTGTACAAAAAAATTGAACTTAATATCAAAACAATAAAATCCTTCGCTGGCCGACCTAGTTTGGTAACCACTACTCTAGAATGGTTTTCTAGTGTTAACCAAGTGAAGCTTGGTAAACACTACAAACCTTAAAAAAATCCTTTGGAGACCGAGTGAACTCGGTTAGCACTGACCTTCCTTTGCTAACTTGTGAGCTTGGTAGAAGCTAACTTTTTGCCACATTTCCTTTGATGACTGAGTGAGCTTGGTAGACATTAACTTTTCTTTGTTAACCTTGGGAGCTCAGTTAACACTAACTTTCTGCTACAAAATCCTTTGATGTTTGAATGAGCTCAGTAGACATTAACTTTTTGCTACAAAATCCTTTGATGCTAGAGTGAGCTTGGTAGACATTAACTTTTCTTCATTAACCTTGGGAGCTTGGTTAACACTAACTTTCTGCTACACAATCCTTTGATGCCCAAGTGAGCTCAGTAAGAACTGACTTTACTCTGTAATGTTCAGGAACATTCAATAGACACTATAAATTGCTTTTTTGATCAACTAATCTTGGTAGACTCTATTTGATGACTAATATGATATTTGTGTAACATCAAAGACAATACAAAATCAACAATTGTATCCAACAATGTCCCTCTTTGGCATTGATGGAAACACAACATGTCATAGTAGAATGAAATTTGAAAACAAGTGTTTTTTTTAGAACAATTTTCTCTATTAGATAGCAAACTCTCCCTCTTTCAGTAATCTCCCTCTATGAAGGAATTACATAGAAAACTCTTCCTCTCAAATTTTTTTTAGAAAGATATGACAGTAAAACTCTCCCTCTTTGACAACACATGCCAAAGAAAACACAACTCAAATGAATTTTAAGGTACCTTTAGTACTGATTCATATGCAATATTTCTTGATTATGCTACATCAACTAATAGATCTTCAACTTGGTATGCATTGATGCATCACTAAAACTTCATTTTAGTGAACTTCAGATAGGGGAGTGACCCCTAACTTACCTATTAGATACAAGAATGCATCCTTAGGTAATGGCTTTGTGAATATGTCAGCAATTTGTTCCTTTGTATGGACATATTCCAATCTGATCTCCTTATGTTGCACCAATTCTCTGACCAAATGATATTTTATTGCAATATGCTTGGTTTTGGAATGCATCATTGGATTTTTAGATATGTTGATTACACTTGTATTATCACATAACATAACAACTAGTTCTTTGATTTCCACCTTCATGCCTTCCAACAACTGTTTAAACCAAACAATATTTAAATAGTTTACTACTGTAGCAACATACTCTGCCTCTGATGTAGATTGGGATGTACAATTCTACTTTTTCCTTGTCTAAGAAACCAACCTCTTTCCAAGAAAGAATGCTCCTCCACTTGTACTTTTTTTGTCATCAAGGTTTGCTTCCCAATTAGCATCAATAAACACTTTCAAATCCAGATTACCTCCAAATTTGTACCATAAATCATAATCTTTAGTTCCTTTCAA
The DNA here is from genome assembly GCA_028749045.1 of Cupressus sempervirens. Taxonomy (NCBI): domain Eukaryota; kingdom Viridiplantae; phylum Streptophyta; class Pinopsida; order Cupressales; family Cupressaceae; genus Cupressus; species Cupressus sempervirens. The sequence goes on from CM053787.1 coordinate 993,119,460, forward strand.
ATATCTCATTATTCTTTTGATTTCCATCATGTGATTTTCTCTTGGTTTTGCTAAAAATCTTGCTACAATACCAATTGCAAGGGCAATATATTGCCTAGTATGAACTACATACTACAACTTTCCAATCATAGATCTATACAATGTTTGATCTACTTCTTTTGATTCATCTTCCTTAGTAAGTTTTAATCTAGTACACATAAGAGTCCCAACTGGTTTACAGTCTTCCATACCAAACTTTTTCAATATCTCCTTGATGTATTTTGATTGAATGATGTAGATACCATTTTTATTCTTTTGAATTTGAAGACAAACAAAGAATTTGATCTCACCAAACATAGACATTTCAAATTCCTTGTTCATTTTCTCTAAAAATTCTTTGCAAAGATCATTATTCCCTATGAAAATAGTATCATCTACAAATATTTTTGCCAAGACAATCTTATTATCTGATCCTTCCTTTATATACAAGTTACTGTTATCATTAGTTCTTTGAAAACCAATTTGAATAAGATAGTTATGCAATCTTTTATACCATGATCTAGGAGCTTGTTTCAGACCATACAATGCCTTGTATAATTTGCAGACCATGTTCTTCTTATTTGGACCAACAAAACCTTCAGGTTGTTCAATGTAAACCTCTTCATCTAGTATATCATTGAGGAATGCTGACTTGACATCCATCTAATAAACTTTGAATCCTTTGTGAGCAGCATATGCAAGTAAAGTTCTGAATCCTTCCAATCTTGCAATAGGAGCAAAAAAAATTTTGTAGTCTATTCCTTCTTCTTGAGCATATCCTTTGCATACTAGTCTAACTTTGTTTCTTGATACCTTATCATCTTCAATTAACTTATTTTTGAATACCCACTTAGTTCCAATCACATTTTTATCTTTAGGCCTAGGTATAAGAGTCCATGTCTTGTTTTTCTCTATCTTCTCTATCTCTTCATTCATAGCCTCAATCCAACTATCATTTCCCAATGCATCTTTGATATTTCTAGGTTCAAAATCAGCAAGTAAACAAGTACCTTTCAACTTACTTCTTGTCATGGTTCTTTCAAATTTGTCTCCAATGATCTGATCTACTGAATGATGTCTCCTAACATATTTTGCTAATACAGGTTCCTTTCCTTTTGAATGAATTTCATTGTTATCTTCTTGCACTTCAACTTCATGTTCTGGCTATTCTAGCTCGGTAGATATTGGCTCAATAGATATTGGCTTGGGTCCTTCAGACTCCATAGACACTTGCTCGATAGCATCTGAATGTAACTCAGATTGTTGTAGCTCAGTTTGAACTTCCGATAACTTGGTTACTAATGACTTAGGAGTAGAAGATTCCTGATTGACTAGTACTATATCAAGTTCAATGAAAAAAACCTTCTATAATCTTCTGGTTCCATTTTTCTTTCTTCTTTAGTCCTTTTTGCAAACTCATCAACTTTCACATGTGCACTTTCTATGACTTTGTAAGTAGACAAGTTCAAACATCTATATGCTTTACTTTTGCAAGAGTATCCCAAAAATATTCCTTCATCACTTTTCACATCAAATTTTCCTTTTCTAGATTCTTTCAAAATGTAACATTTACTTCCAAATACTTTTAGATAACTTACATTAGTCATAGGGAGTTTTGAATGAGTCCTTTTTTAGCTGTGCTTAGTTCAAGGTATGAACTGCAGTGCTGATAGCTTCCTTCCAGTATTTGATAGCAATGCTCTTTTCAATCATTAAGGTTCTTGCAAATCCATGATAGATCTGTTCCTCCTTTCAGCTATTCCATTTTTCTCAAGAGTTCTAGGGGCTGATACTTGTCTTTTGATTCCTCTTTCAATGAAAAAGTTATTGAACTCATGTGAAATGAATTCTCCACCTCTGTCTGACCTCAAGCATTTCAATCTTTTCCCTATTTCCTTTTCTACTTTGGGCAAATACCATTTGAATTTCTCAAATGCTTCTGATTTGTTCCTTAGATACATGAAAGTCATCATTCTTGAGTAATCATCAACAAAAAGAATGAAGAACTTTTCTCCAGTATAGCTTTTAATTCCAATGGGTCCACATAAATTAGTATGCACAATTTATAATATATCTTCAAACTGATAGTTTTTACTTTTAAAACTAGTCTTTTTTATTTTACCAATCTGACAATTCTTGCATAGACCGACCTCAGGTTTCTTTATGTTAGGAATGCCTCTTACTTTCTTGAATTTACTAATCTTTATTAAGTTGTCAAAGTTTACATGACACAACCTCCTATGCCATAACCAAATTTCTTCAATTTGAGCAATGAAACATGAACATTCACCAAGTTCAAGATAAAATAAGTGACCTTTTGTTTGAGTGTCTGATCCAATCAGTTTTTCTTTGCCATCCAGCAATCTTTCTTTTCCATGCATGAATTCTACTTTGAATCTATTATTGAGTAGTTGTGCCACACTCAAAAAATTATGCTTTAGTCCTTCTACCCAATATGTGTTATCACATTCAAGTTCCTTGGTTAGTGAGATTCTTCCTTTTCCTTTTATACAACAAAGTTCATTGTTACCAAATCTTATACTGCCACCATCATAGTCTTCAAAGTATTCAAACTTAGTTTTATCACTAGTCATGTGATGAGAACAACCATTATCTATGATCCATGTATCATTTTTACTCATATGAGAAATGAGTGACATTTTCTCATCATTATCAAACTCATCTTTCATAGCAATGTAGACAATTTTATCTTCTTCTTCATCATTAGAATCATTAGAATCTTTAGCCATAAAACATGTTTTCTTACCTTTATCCTTGAATGATTTGAAGTCTTTCTTGCCATTGTACTTGTAACCTTTCTTCTCATCTTTTTTTTGCTTGTTTGGGCACCTAGTAGCAATATGACCAACTTCTTCACATGAAAAATAGATTAGAGGAACTTTACCTTTATATTTTCCTCTACCTCTAGAATATTTCCTTGCTAGTAGAGCTTCAATCACCTCAAGATCACTGTTTGAACTTTGGTCTAATTCATCTTCACTTTCTAACTGAGATTATTTTTTCTTTTTTCTTTTCTCCTTGAGTGAAAGCTTGGCTTCAAATTTTGATTCAATGTTCTTGCAACCTGGAACATAGTTGTAAAAGTTGTCTAGTTCAAATGCAGTTAATCTTCCAACTATGGCCTCTAGATTTATCTTATGATTTGCTTCACATTTTCTTTCTTGAATTGCAGAGACTCTAATTGCATAAATGGGTAGTAATATTCTAAGAACTTTACTTATAACTATCTCCTCCTTTATATCTCCTCTAGATTCTTTGATTGCACTAACACATGCTTTGACTCTTTCAACATATTTGACAATGTTTTCATCCTCTCTCATTTTCATTTGATCAAACTATCATCTCAGACTTTTTGCTTTGGCCATTCTTACATTATCATCTCCTCCATGGATTTTTTTTAGTTTTTTCCACATTTCAAAGGCAGATTTGTAGTCCTTGATGTCATCAAATTCTTCATAACTCAAAGTAGATGCTATATCTATCATCATAATGTTGTGGGTCTTTTTTCTCAGCAATATCATTAATAGATAGTGTACCAACTAGTTCTACATATTTTTCATCAAGGTATTTTAGTCATGTATCTCTAATAGAAGCTAGATGAAGTCTCATCAACCCTTGCAATGCTGAGAAGTTGTCCCTGTTAAGTCTTGAAATTTCTCTCTTATAAGACATCTTGATCTTTGGCTTAGATCTTTGAAATATTATCCTGCAAGCACCAAAAACTCTGATACCAATTGTTGGAAATATAGATGAAGTAACTAAGAGAGAAGGGGTGAATCAGTTATCACAAGAATAAAACCACAAATCCTTGAGATGTCTTAATATTTAATCACTATTGATACTCAGTAGCCATGTAGATAAAGGCTAAAAGCTTGTAGATGTGTTGTTGACTTATTAAGCATTCAAAGTGATTAACATGTATGAATAAAATAAATAACATGAACACAAGTGACACCAGATTTAACGTGGAAACCCAATATGAGAAAAACCACTAAGTAACTAGTCACCAATTTTTCACTCTTCTGAAGTGAGCCTTATTAGGAGCCAACCCTATTAAAGGTTAAAAATACACACTGTTAGGTGTGACCTTATTAGAGGATTTAATCACCTTGTTAGGAGTGGCCTGGTTAGAGGTCTTTAGAACAATTCAACTAAACTGTCACCTTGTTAGAGGATTTACAAAATGGCTAGTAAACCAACTTTATAAAGAGATTCTGGATTCACTGTTACAATGATTAGAAAGCAACAATGAAGTGACCTAAATGATATGCAACTTATCTTTTGCTGATTACAGATCTCTGTTATGCTTTACTGGATCCTTACTGATCGAATACAACTTTGCAGCTCCTATAGGATATCTAATCCTTCATCAAAATTTTCTCAATATTCGCTTATTCCATCCTCATCCATATATTCACTCTCATGCTTGAATTCACAACTTGAACATCTATATATACCTTTTAGATTATCAAGTTGGCTCAAATATAAGTTACAACAACTAAAAAATCATTACATCAGTCAGCTACATTTATTGCATGAAACAATTGAACTTAATATCAAACTAATAAAATCCTTGATTGGCCGACCCAGTTTGGTAACCACTACTCCAGAATGGTTTTCTAGTATTAACCATGTGAAGCTTGGTAAACATTGCAAACCTTGCAAAAATATTTTGGAGACTGAGTGAACTCAGTTAGCACTGACCTTCCTTTGCTAACTTATGAGTTTGGTAGAAGCTAACTTTTTGCCACATTTCTTTTGATGACCGAGTGAGCTCAATAGACATTAAGTTTTCTTTGTTAACCTTGAGATTTCAGTTAACACTAACTTTCTGCTACAAAATCCTTTGATGCCTAAGTGAGCTCGGTAGAGATTAACTTTTTGCTACAAAATCTTTTGATACCCAAGTGAGCTCGGTAGACATTAACTTTTCTTTGTTAACCGTGGGAGCTCAGTTAACACTAACTTTCTGCTACACAATCTTTTGATGCTCGAGTGAGCTCGATAAGAACTAACTTTACGGTGTAATGTTCAAGAACATTTGTAAACACTATAAATTGTTTTGTTGATCATCTGAGCTTGGTAGACTCTGTCTGATTACTGATATGACATTTGTGTAACATCAAAGACAATACACAATTAACAATTGTATCCAACAACTATAACTACCTTAGGTAGTATTACAGATCAGGCTTCGGCTAGATCATTTTTGTATGTTACCTCTAGGATTGGCAAAAAATTGGGTTGTTTCACTTCATTAGATAGTAGTTGAACCTCAAACAACTCTTTCTCTTGAGTTTTCTTAGAGCTAGAGGCCATTTGTGTGATTTGGGGTTTGAACTCAAAGAAAATGTGAAACTGTGTAACTTAGCACAAATGTAAATACCTCGAATTCAATGAAATTGTGTTGAATTGCTATTGAAATATACTTAAACACTAGATTCTCTACTTTGAAGTCATTCTGTACTCTTCTTCATCTTTGCTCTTTGTTTATGATGAAGAAAAAATGATTCAAAATATGATAATATACCCTATTTTCATTGCATTTAATGCTTAGTGCATTTACAACTATCACTTGGCTTCTTAAGCATTTCTACATTACTCAGCTTCCATTGGCTTTTCAACCACTTAGCATCCATAGAAGTATCCTTCACTTAGCCTCAATTGAAATTACTCTTTACTCAGCTTCCACTACCAACTCGGCTACAACTAATCATTTAGCTTCTATTAACTTTGTCAATCAACTTAGCATGTACTAAAATTTTACTTAGCTTTATAGGAAAGCTCGGCAACATTGATGAAGACTTTAAGTTTTAAATTTGCATCTCTATTTATGTTGATCTCTTCTTTTTTAGTACTTGCTTATTTAGGAAATGATGTATGATAAAGCTTTGTATATCAGTTCCACATTCCTTCTTTTGCTTAGTTTGATGAAGTATGACCACTTGACCTTTTAGGTGAAGTGATGCCTTTATTTGATGTGCTACTCCAATCTTTCTTCTTCCATGTCTTATTCATTTCTCCTCTAATTTTTTCAACATCTACCTTCTCTTTTTCTTTTTTGAACTCTGAGTTGGGTGCCTTTGACCTTGTTGGGTGATTCCTGCTAATATGACCAGTCTTCAAATAATTGAAGCATGTAGTTTGGCTGAGCCATCTGCTATAGTTTCCACTGAAATGTGTTATTATTCAATTTTTAGGAATGTGTCCATATTTTTGACAATAATGATAGCTATACTTGGTTTTGTAATCCCAATTGTACTAATGTCCATGGTTATTTCCTCTTGCTAGTTGATTAGGTGTCCACATAGGCTTTGATCTACACTCAAAAGCTCTATGACCATACTTCTTACAATTGTAGTAGTGACCTTCAAATTTTGGTGTTTTGATAGTCCTCCTCCTGCAATTATGTGCTTGATGTCATTGCTTGTTGCACTTATGACAGTGACCCACATTCTTACGTTTGTCATGCTGATGAGCATTATTGCTCTTGGATACATTAGAGGTATGTCCCTTTTTACCATAGAAATGACAAGTAGGTTTAGTTTTCTTACCTTTAGTACCCCTTTCTTCTGTAGTCTTGGATGACTCTCCTTTTTCAATGCTAGTGTATCCTAATCCTAAAGTATCATTATTAGCCCTTGGTGATTTTAGTAGCTGCTCAAAGTACTTGATGGTCTCATTAGGCTTGTTGAAGCTCTCTACAATCTCCTTCTCTCTTTTCAAGTCATTTTTTAGTTGTTCATTTTACATCTTAAGTGTAGAGATCTCAATATCTTTGACATCCAGTTCATGGTGTGCATTCATCATCTGGCTTAGGTTGTCAAGCTACATGTTTGAAATTCTTGCAAGTTCAATTGACTTTTCTTCTAGCTTTTTGGCAAGATTTCTCTTGTCTTCTTCTAGCATAGCCTTATCTTCAATGGCTCTTTTCTTCTATTTAGTCACCTCACAAAGCATCATGGCTTGTGATTCTTATTCAATCTTGAGTGTTTTGATTTCTTCTACTTGGGCTCTATTCATCTCTATTAGATCTACTATTGCTACATAAAACTCTTTGGAATCTCCATTTTCAAATAGTTTTGAGGTGTCAATCTCCTTGTATTGTGTATCATTCTTAGCTATGGCAATCTCTCTTCTTCTTTTTAAAGATTTCTCAATTCCTCTCTTGCTTCTTCCAAATTATGTAGAGTGAGTTTTATGTCAATTTCCTGATTCTTTATGATCTTCCCAAGTTTGTAGACTTCTATTTCTAGATCTTTTCTCCAAGCTATAAGGCTCCTCCTTGTGAGAACTTGGCTCTGATACCAATTTTTGGAATTTACAAGTGGAAAGATTTACTTCTGAGAGGGTGGGTGACTCAAAAGTAACTAACCTTAACCTTTTCAAAACCTTTTAGCTAAAAACATTTATATGCATCTAATTCATCTAATAAACATGAAAGTAAAGACATGCATGATAATAGATAACACAAGATTTTGGTAACCCAAAAATCCTCCAAAATGAGAAGGTAAAACTAGGGCAAGGATGACACCTACAAAGTATCACTATAGCAATATGTAACTATTTAAAGTTACAAAGTTTGACCACTTCCAATGGTCTATCCTATGAAAGGCATGTCCTGTTAAAGACTTTACACCCTATTAAAAATGACCTAGTTAAAGGATTTACAAACACTCACTTGAAATGTTACCCTATTAAAGGATTTAGCACCTTGTTGAAAGGCTTACAACATGGCTATTAGACAACTTATCATCATAGGATTTTCATTCCTAATACAATGGCTAGAGAGTATTAGAAATTCCTGACCTATGACTTGCAATCTTCAATTGTTGATTCCAAATTCTCATTCTACTCTGTCTATTTTGATCCTTTCTTGATCTGATATGTCTCTCCTTGAAATTTTGATACTCTATTCTTGATTGACTGAATTCGGCAATGCTCATTTGTTCTTTCCAAGTCTTTATACACCCTTCTAAACTTCACTGTAATTCACCCATACACTTCTCACATGCACATACGCAATGGGTTGTCATCCTCCTTTTAAGGCTTCAAAGACTTAGGGTTAGGTATGAATCTATGATTAATATTGACTCTTCATTTCACACTCAATTCTTTCACTTTTCCTATTGGTTTTATTCCTTCTCCATTTTTCTTATTGGCTGCATGCTAATTACATAGGTAATGTAAAAGATTCGATCTTATCTTCAAGATCCTTCGAGATTCATCCTATTTCAGCTCAAAAATGGTTTACATCTGAGTATGTGAAGATACTAACTCATATTTTGATTCTATGTTACTCAGAACTTACTAGTTGCTGATGCTTGGCACATATAGAAATTCTATCTCACTCGGCTCCTATAGTAATTCTATTTCACTCAGAATCTATACTTTTCTTGACACCTATAGTGACTCAACATCACTTATCACTCAACACTTGAACTTTTTTGAACACCTAAAGTTCACTCAGCACCTAAAGTTCACTCGACACCTATTGAATCTCTGGCTTGACACACAATGTAGCTTGGCTTTTGTATTATACTTGGCATCAAATTAAGAATTGGTTAAGTGTGTTGACACTCAATTGTCAAAACCAATCTGAGACCAATAAGAAGATGTTGATGATGAGATGGTAGACATTAAAACTCATAATTATGATGATCTAGATAGTGTTTCAAAGCTATAGAGGACATAATGCTATATTGATATCATGTAAGTATGTGTAGAAAAAATAAAAAAATATATGAAAAGAAAAGAAACATATAACCATTGAAAACTAAATAACTCCCATGATATTATGAATTTGGCTTAACTATCTAAAACTAGAGTTGGCATAATAATTGCCCAAGTGAGAAAATCATTTTGTGTAAGATTATTGGATTGAAGATGATTCAAAAAAAATGTGAGATTTATCCTTTATATGGAGCCCCCTATAGACGTCACTGGACTTAACTCTTTCTTGGACACATTGGGTACTTCTAGAAGTTCATTAAGGACTTTGAATAAAAATACTATTGGTTGGATAAGTTGACTTCAAATGGAAAGCCATATGCATGGGATATTTCACAAGGAGAGGCCTTCAAGGAGATAAAAAAAGGCTAGTGTGTACACCCATTTTGGCATATCTAAATTGGCACAAGGATTTCTATGTTAGAGGCATCCACATGAACATATAAATCCTTGTGCCAATTTAGATATGCCAAAATAGGCATACACATTAGCCTTGTTTGAGCTCCTCGAAGGCCTATCCTTTTGTAATTTCTCATACGTATGGCTTGTCATTTCAAGTCAACTTATCCAACCAATAGGATTTTTATGTAAAGTTGTTAATGAACTTATGGAAGTACCCAATATTTCCAAGGAAGACTTATGTCGAATGGCATTGATAGGTCAAGGATAAATCTCACTTTTTCTAGAATCTTCAATCCAATTTTTATTTCTTTTAAACAAAGAAGGCTGGTCAAAAATTTGACCAATGTTAGTATGAATTTGTTGAAATTTCAACCAAATTTGGTCAAATATTTGACCAACTCATCGATTAGGATGTCATTGCATGTTTGGCATCCTTGTTGATCAAGGATCATAATTGGTCAAAAATTTTGACCAAACTTGGTCAAATTTTTTACCAACATATTAACATTGTTTCTCATTGACAAGGATGACATTTTTTACCAAATTGTACATTGATATTTTGACACTTAAAGGATTTGGTCAAAATTTAGATGACAAAAATAGTGACAAAACTATTGGTAAAAAATTTGACCAATTTTGGTCAACAAGTGAGTCAAAATGTACTAGTGCTAGGTTATATGATTGTGAAGAAAGATCATAGTGTTGAGCTTCAATTAACATAGTTAACAAAAAATATTGGAGCAATAAGTAAGACCAAGAATACATCATGTTAGTTTGGGTCACTACTAGTTTGTATATATTTCTATGTACAAAATTTATTTCCAACTATTGGAACTATAGTATGGGATAAAACCATACCTATTACCGAGCAAATAAATGATTTCATTGAACAATTGGGTGAAAAATTTGCACCCATTATGGATGGTTACTTTGAAGAATTTAAAGGGAAGTTGAAAAATAGATTGAGGATTCCATAATTAGATGTAGACCACCATTATGAAGATATCTATTTCATGGTGGACACTAATTTCACATATGCGCAAGTTGTATTAACAAGGGTTGCATGATTATAACCAATGCAATATGAAGTGAATGTGGATGGAGTCATTGTCATAGTTAATATCTTGTTATCTGAGGAAATTGATAATAATTCCAAGCCTTTTGGTAATTATGAGTTAGCCAAGATCAAAATGACGATGTAGACTAAAGTACCCAAGATGGATAGAAAGAGGAAAAAGATGATAGATGATCTTGAGGGAAAACTTGATGAATGACCCTTGCAAATAATAGAAGGAAAGGGAGAAGATGAGGAGTTAGAAGAAGAAGAAGAAGAGGAAGAGTCTAAGGGAAAATAAATATTAACTACTGAGCCCAAGGGAAAAAATAAAAAGAATACTATGATAGTGGATCCTAAGGTGAAGAGAGAATTGAAGAAGAATGTGAATAAAATTGTGACCCGTCCTAAACCTAAGCCTAAAAGAAGAATAGTCACAAGGAAAGGATCCAAAGAAGTATTATTTATATCTATTGAGAGAAAGAAAAATCCCAACAAAGGTAAATAAGCCAAGTAAGTTCAAGGCAACACCAAAGTGGAAGCAAATTACAAAAGGGACCTAGTAGAGTCCATAGAAGAAACCAAGAAGGAAGCTAGTCACCATGCTTGATGATGGGAAGGATGAGGGACAAAGAACTATTCTAATGATTTGAGAAAAATTTAGATTGTTCATAGATAGCCTCCCATGGACATTGACTAGGTATGTGAACATAATAAATTCAACTAAACTAGCAAGTTTCAAACATATTAAATATAATTCTTTGAATATGGAAGATCAAAAGAATGTTGAAAAGGCCATGATAGATCTGTTGAATTTTTTAAAATATATTCCTATAGAACTAGGAAAAATAATTTAAAAATATTTATACAATAAATTAGATGCTAAATGGAAGTGTATATCATCCATAGAAAGGAAAATAAGAGAGGCTACATTAGCCCAAATAATGCTTGAATTAGGGTAGACACATTTGTCTATTTCCCTAAGAGAATTTGCTAAGTTTGTACCAAAGACAAGAGATTACAAAATTTTGAGGAATAAAGAAGTTGAGGTTGTACATGAAAGTGTTTTGATATGGAAGAAATCATTTGGGTTTTTACCTTCATCAATAGTAGAGGAGAAATAAGAAGAAGGAAGAGATGCAATTAAGTTAGATAATCAAGAAGACTATAATGAGCATAGGAGCTTAGAAGAACAAATAAGGAAGAAGGAAGAAGAGAGTGAAAAATAGGATGTTGTTAATATAGAATATATTCTTGATGAGAAAAAATAGAATCTCCATGTTTTGATTGAGGAAGAACTTAAAGGTATTTCACTTCAAACCTCAAACATTCTTCATCCATGCACTAATCTAGTACTAATACAAATCTAGGATTACCCATGGAATGATAGTGCATCAACTGTGAATACCTCAACTGATAATTTTCAAATTAAATTAGTCACAGTTGATAATAAGGGACAAAAAGATGTAAGTGTTGAGAAGTAAGGAAAACCTTTAATAGTGATCAAATATCCCCCTCATGTGGCTAATCTTGTTATTTACAATGATGAAGGAGATAAGAAAGGTGAAGTAGATCAATATGCTCAAGATGCCTCAATACCTCATAATCAAGGAACAAAGGAGGATGATCAACCTAAGCCTAAGGAGTTCAAGAAGCTAAAGGAGAAAGAGCTTGTCCAATCCCTCATATAGTTGTTGAATGTTGTTCTTGTTCATACTGATGCATCAAATGTTACACCTATTCAACATGTCACACCTGCTTAATAGGATAACATCCCTACATGACAACAAGCACCTAAATCAAGTACTAAAGGGAAACAATTACAAATCACACTATTGAGTGTTAGCACCCCAAGGTCATAATTAGTTGAGAAGAATATTGAGTCAATTGAAACTCTAGTGAGCTTAGATGAGGTCATTACATTCCCAAAGTATGACCCTAACATAATGATGCATGAACAAATGTAAATCTTACAAGCATTGCTAAGGAGAAAGGCAAAGCAAGAACAACTCAGAAGGGAATACAAGAAAAAAGAGGTATTACATGATATAAAGGAAATTTTTATAGATGCATTTAAGATTCAAAATGTAAATTATTAGACACCAATTTTGGAACAATTAGTTCATTTTTTTTCTATTAAGTATATAGAGTCAATAGGGAGTATCAAAAAAGAGTAAGTTGGGGTAGGAAAAACATTCAACTAGCAATTACTCTAGTGCCTCTCATGTTTGTAGTCTATACCTTGTTTATTTTGATTCAAGAGATACTTGAAACTCTTATTTTATGTACTTTGAGATGACCTGAGGGTAAAATGTTATACTTTGATTTAGTATCATAAATGCTATACTACTATGTTTTTTAGTTTATCATATTTTCATGTTGATTCCATTTTGAGATGATAGTAGATCTATGATGATATCTAATTATCTGGTATTTGGACATACTTTCTAATTATGTTATGTGATGGATTTTATGCTATGGTGATTTAGGTCATTCTTGTCTCTTTATTCTGTATGAAAACATGAGTGATGTAAATGGATTAATTAGGCATTAAATGCATTTTTCTTTGGCTATGATATTATATGAAATTGTACTTGATCATGTGTTTAAGTGTGTAGGAATTATATCCCTAGCAATGAGAACATAAATTAGTGATTTATCTATTCATATTTTACCAATTTCATCCATGTATAGTCAACATATCCTTATTTAATTGTTTTAAATTAAAGCCTTTTGGTGATTAATATATCCAAACTCATCTTTAGTATGTGATTAGACTAGTGAGTCTACCTATGCATTTAGAGGTTCACATTGTCACGAAAGTTGTTTAGTGATTTCTATGATTTTGGGTTTTTAGGCCTTAGTTCTTCTTGAATTTTATTTTTGGTAGCTTTGCATTAGGTGGATTCCCATTATGAGGAATAAAATATTTTCATTTGGTTTGATCTAGAGTCTACCTGCTCTAACTAGCTATTTTCCCTAATCAACTATTCACTCAAAAAGTGAATAAGTATTGAAAAAGGGATTTTATTTTTCACTTTTCACTTTTTGAAAATAGAAATTTGAGAGCATTTCTAAAATCCTCTTCCTGAAGGATTTGATTTTTATTTGTTCTTGGAGCTATGAGTGTGGGATTTTCATGAGGTTGGTCTTGTTGTATCTAGCTTGAGTAGACCTTGCTTTGCTATGACTTTTGGTAGCTTTGGCTAGCATTTTATTTTATTGTGTGTGTTTCAATTTCTACCCCTTTTTCTATTAGATAGGTCCTTCCCATATTGTTGTTTCTTCTATTTTTGGTAGTAGTTTGGTTGGAGGATGAGAACTAGTGTTCCCCTCCATTTTTGTTTGTTGAATCTACACGGTTCGTCAAGCATGAACATTTTCCCATTTTTTGGTATGGGGGTTTGGGGTTTCACACCGTTATGCTAGCTATTTTTGCATACAGTGCCTAAACCCAAATATTATTGGATTTTTGGGGTGTTTTTACCCATAGAAAAAATGACTTTTAATTTCAAAGTTTTCTACTTTTTAGGGTTTTTACCTCATTTTGCATATTGCACTATTTTTTGAAATTTTCTTAGCATGATGTGGGTCGTAGACCTAGATGATCCATTTGGATGTTAGCCCGACCACTATTGCACTTTTATGTTTCATTGGGATGCATTTTGTATCCATCCTCCCAATTTTGTTTTTGGTGGAGTGAATTTTTGCATTATTTTCTCATCTAGTCCTTATGATCTTCATGATGGTGGTGCACCACACATGAGTATGTGTTTCTACATATATCAAGTGACTTACAAGTCTTAATATTCTATAATACTTCAAGAAATAAGATCATTGGGTTTGGGTTGGGAATTTACATGCTTACAAGCTCTCATCATTGGATGAGCATGGGTAGGGTAGGATACTATATGGAGGTGGCTTCTATCTTACAACCTAGTGTTGTGATGGAATAGGTTTGGCAGAGGAAGTTTTAAGTAAGTGATAACTAAATAAATACTAGGTGGTAATAAAATTTAAGATAATGAAACAATGCTTCAATGTGAGAGCCTTCCATTGGGAAGTTGAGTCTACACAAATTTGAGCTTGGGCTTGTTGATGCCAAGAAACTCTTTATGATGTTAGCCCATACTTAGTAGCCCTTTGAGTGTCTGACCAGGACCTATAGTTTATGCATTGTCTATGTCTTGGATTCAGTCATCATATATTTTGGCATGTTTATTAGCCATGGACATTTTCTTTGTGTGTTTTTATGGTTGGATCATTACCTCCATCAGCATGGTGGGTGTGGGCCTATAGATTCCACGTGGTTAGGAGGTGTAACTACCTATACCATTGCTAGGGACTAGTGTACAGAGATGATTTTTTGTCCTAGTGTGATTATTGTTGGATGTTTTCACTTAGTACTTTAGTTTTTAGAGTATGATTTCTTGTGATTTATGCTTTCATTAGGATGCTTGTATATCATGTTTAGATTATGTTAGTTGTTGATGCATTTCCTTATTTTATGGTTATCATATGAGAGATGATGTTATCTAGATTTGTAGGATTATCTTATGCTTTACTCCTAGCATGTTAGATTTCCTTATTCTTATGTTGTAGCATGTTTTAGTAATGACATCCCTATATGATAGTACTGACGATCTGATCAATAGCTTAAGATGTTATGCATGGGTGATGGCTAGGGCCCATGATGATCTTATGATGCTATTATGGTTGGGAGGAATCAAATACTTAGTTTTTTTTTACTATACACTGTGATGTTATTTCTATTATTACAATGTTGCTTTAGTACACTATGATGTCACCTTCTATATTTTCCCTTCATTTCTTGATTAGATGGTTAGATGTTGTATCTGCCTTTTAGTATTGTGTTTGAGTGTTCACTCCTTGAATTATGGTTCTAGTACACCCTAGTGTGGAGGTTTAGAACTTAGTTTTAATCTATTGTTCATCTTTAGAGCCTTTCTTGCATTTCTTGGGTGTCCATATATTAGCATGGAGTGATACAATTTTATGTTGCACACCCATTAGGATTCTATCATGTGTTCCATGATTATGTCACACACCTCTTATAGGAATGTCATGCAATACTTTTGAGTATCACACCTCCTTTGAAGAAGTGTCATACAATACTTGAAAAGTATCGCATGCCTTTAAGAGAAGTATCATCTAGTCCCTGAAAGTGTTTCCCTTCTTCTTTAGAAATACAATTTAAAGTATCACCTAGAATTTGTGAAAACTTGTCTGGGAAAATATCGAGTACTTTTTGATAAAACTTGAAGTTTTTGGGAAGAGTCTAGGGTACCCTTTTAGGTGTTCTTCAATCCCTTGGTGTCACATTTTGGATTCAGAATGTTTTGATTCAAATCTAGTTTTGTGGCTCCAATTGTTGAGTCATGTTGGTTAGTAGTGGCATTTGGAGATTTGTTGGTGTTGGGATGTTTGGTTAGTATTCTGTTGTGATCTTCATGATCCTTATATGTTGTATGCCATTTTTATTCATACTTGTTTTTAAAAAAAATTATCTTTTCTTATATTTATACTTATTTCCAAGGATCTCTGGGCAGGACATTACATCTAGTATTAGAGCCCATGTTGCAACATTGGGATCTCTATGTTATGCTTCTACTATGGTTTTATTTCCATTGTGTATTGTTATATTATGTTTGATTATTCGATATCTCATTGATTCATGCTCTCAACTCTTATGCTTGTGATGCTTATGTCTAACTTCATCTTGTTGTCCCTTAGTGATGCCTCCTGCATGAAGACCTATTAGTTGGGGTTGTAGTTGACGAGTTGTTCAAGAAGAACATTAGGAAGAGGAATGTTAGGATGGTGGGGGAGAATAGGGTAATGCTAATCAGAATTTCATGGGATTATTTATGCTAGTGCTTTAGGAAATTCTTGCTTGAATGGGCCCTCATGTGGAGGAGTACTAATAGGACCATAACCAAGAGGAGGGATCCCATTATGGGGATTCCCATCATTTAGACCATAGAGAGGAGGAATGTGAATAGGGATGTTCTCATACATCACCTGGTGGAAGAAGGCACTGATGAAAGGGGCAGTGGCCAGGATGATGTTGATCTCACTTAGATTGAGATGGTGTGGGAACTTTAGAGGTCCAAAACACCAAAGTTTGATGTCTAGGGAATAGAACTCAAGGCTAAGACCTAGTTGCTTGATATGGTGCATTGTTTCTCCTTACTACCTTATAGAAGTAATGTGAAGGCCCGTTATGTGATCACATAGCTGATGGAACATGGTTCTATTTGGTGGAATTTAGAGAGTGATAGGATCCAAATTAGTGTCATAGTTCTCACCTAGGAGATCTTTGAGGAGTGGTTCAAAGATAAATTCCTATTTCCATAGTACTGTGAAGCTCACATTGATGAATTCCATGAGCTTAGACATGGTTTTATAATGGTTGATTAGTATGGGAAGGAGTTCCTTGGGTTGAAGCAATACTCAAGCTATAAGAATGATGAGGCACTCACAACTCAAGATTTTGTTAGAGGCCTCAGGTAGTCATCATCAAAGATGTCCATGCTCATCAACCAAGGACACTTGCTCTTTCCATTGAGAAGGAAAGGATCATAAAGAGCAATGTGGCTTAGGATTTTAGTTGCAAATCTAGTTTTTAGAACCGAAGTGCTCAAAATTTAGGGCTAGATGCATAGTTTACCCAGTCCTCAAGGAAGGTCCAAGCCCAATTAGAACCTTCTCAAAGTGGTAAAAATTGTGGTCATCAACAGGGATATTGGACCAAGGGTGGTTAATCTTTTGGTACCTCTAGAAGGAAAGGAGATAACTACAACTAAGGATAGAAATCATAGTAGGATCATCCTTTGAAAAGTGCTTAGCAAAATTCTAGTTGGGGTAGTGCACCTTATCCTAGGGTTACCTAGGGTGGTTGTGGAATAGGTTCCAACTTTGTTGGAAACTATTTCTTGTGGCCAGCCTAACCATAAATATTTTGAGTGCTTCATTTACCCATCTATCAGACCTAGTAAGCACATAGTGAGATCCGAGCCTACTATAGGAGGTGCTAGTAGGAATCACAAAATCTTTGTGGCAGTTGAAAACCATCAAGCTAATCATTAGGGTATAATAGTTGAGGCTACATGTACATTGCACAATATTTCTTCTTCAATTTTATTTGACTTAGGCACTTCTGATTCTTTCATATCACCATCTTTTGTTCAGTGATGTAGGCTAGTGGTAGTATGTCAGGTTAATAGGTGGCAAGTTGAGTTAGCCATGGGCTCCAAAGTAGATGATGACTTGTTGTTTAGTAGTTGTGTTTTAAATTTGGGAACCTTCACCACCATAGTAGATCTATGTATGGCATTGTGTTAGGCATGGATTGGTTAGCTACCCATTAGGTAAATATCAATTCCCATCATAAGATGGTATATAGTGTTGATGACACAAGTGGGTAGGTGGAACTTTTGGGGGTCCTGAAACTAGCCTTACTTCAGATGATCTTAGCTAATAAACTAAAGTGGAGTGTTCAAAAGGGTTGTCAATTGTTTCTTGTGTATTTCAGTGATCTCAAGGAAGCCAAGAGTTGTACAGTGACACTTGATGATCACCCACTCCTTTATGAGTATGAAAATGTGTTTCCTAATGAGATTCTAGGTATACCACTGCATCATGACATCAATTTTTGAATTGATCTTGTACCAAGAGTGGAGCCAATTTTACCAACTCCTTACTACATGACTACTTAGGAGTTAAGTGAGCTCAGATCGTAGTTGGAGGAACTGTTGGCCAAGGTCCATATTCATCCTAGTGTGTCCCCATGGGGTAGGGTAGTCATCTTCATGAAGAATAAGGATGGTTCTTTACATTTGTGCATTGACTACTAGTAGTTGAATAAGGTGATGGTGAAGAACCGTTATCTTTTGTCAAGGATAGATGACTTGTCTAATTAGATGAAGGGAGCATGAGTGCTCTTGAAGATTGATCTAAAGTTGGGATACCATCAGCTTCATATCTAGGAGGCTAATTTTTATCGAATTTTTTTATATACATGATATGGGTATTATGATTTCACAGTTGTACCCTTTGGGTTAACCAATATGTGTTTATTAGTTTGATGAATGGTGTATTCATCACTTACCTTGATCAGTATGTCATTGTATTCCTAGATGACATATTGATTTATTTGAAGACTATTGAGGAGTATGAAGTTCATTTATATTAGGTATTGCAGTGCTTGAGAGACCATCAGTTGTATGGAAACTTGAGTAAATGTGCATTCCTCTAGTCATAGGTGAAGTATTTGGGACACATCATCATTGGAAATGGAATTGTAGTGGATCCAAAGAAGATTCATGTTATGATGGATTGGTTGGTACCCACTAAAATATTAGAAGTTTTTAGTTTAATGGGATTGGTGGGTTACTATTGTCACTTTGTGAAGGATTTCTCATGAGTAGCTCATCCCATCACTTCTCTTTAGAGGAAAGGGAAGAATTTTATTTGGTTAGAATAGTGTGAAGCCACATTTGATACTTTCAAGGAGTGTTTGACCAATGCACCAGTCCTTGTAGTGCCTAATCATGTAGGTGATTTCATAGTTTGTATAGATGCTTTGTTTGAAGGTGTGGGTATTATGTTGATGTAGGATGGTCACATAAATGTGTATGGGTCCAAGAAACTCAAGGACCATGATCTTAACTACCCCACTCATTATTTGGAACTCATATCTATGGTGCATGCCCTTGTCCATTGGAGGCATTTTATTTTGGGACATAGGTTTGAGTTGCATAATGATCACAAGAGCTTGCAGTACTGAATACACAATAGCATCGTTGGATGGAGTTCCTATATGAGTATGACTTTGATGTTAATTACATTAAAGGAAAGGAGAATGTCCTCACAAATGCCTTGATTAGGAGCAAACATAAAGTATCAATTTTGTCATTCAGAGTAGATTTGTGAGGCTATATCTTGGAGGCTTTTCCTAGTGACACTTGGTATCAGGAGGTGTGGGCAGAGATTACGTCTAGACATACCCTTGAAGGGATATTTTTAGGTTATATTCTTGAGTCCGATGGCCTACTATGACACATGGGGAATATCTATGTACTTGTGTCAGGTGATATCCATACCTTACTTTTGTTGGAGGCATATCATACACCATATTCCACCCATCCTAATATTAAGAAGATGCATTATGATTTCAAATAGTTGTAATTTTGGGCAGGGATGAGGTATCATGTTGCTGATTTTGTTGCTAGATGTCTTGATTGACAGAGAGTAAAGGCAGAGCATTAGCATCTGGTAGGTTTTTTTCAGACACATACAATTCTAGAGTGGAAGTGGGATATGATATCCATTGAATTTGTCATAGGATTTTCCATGTCATCATGGAGACATGATTGTATCATGGTGATAGTGGAAAAGTTGTCTAAGGCAGCAGATTTTTCACCCATGAGAGCATCCTATAGATCTTTTTTTGTAGTACATGTCTTCTTAGAGAATATTTTTCATTTGCATGGGATTCCTCATTGGATTATTTTGGATAGAGATCTAGTGTTTACTTCTGCATTGTGGACATCTCTCTAGCATGCTTTGGGCGCACAACTCAATTTTAGTTTGGCTTATCACCTAGAGGCCAATGGTCAAATTGAGAGAGTGAATAAGGTTCTAGAGGATATGCTTTGCATGTATGTTATGAATACATAGGTGAAGTGGGAGGACTATTTGTACCTTTGCTGAGTTTGCATACAATAATGGGTATCATAGTTCTCTTGGCATGTCACCTTCTCAGGACTTGTATGGTAGACCATGTCATACCCCTTTGAGTTGGGATTACTTAGAGGACTGAGTTCTTTTGGGTCTAGAGATGCTTTATGATATGGAGTAGTAGGTTATTTGTATTAGGGAAAATTTGGTTACTTCTGAGGATAGGTAGAAGAAGTATGTGGATGCCCATAGGTTGGATCATGACTTTTTTATGGGTGACAAGGTATTTTTGAGAGTGTAGCCAAGGAAAAGCCTCATCCATTATGGGAAAGGCTCTAAGTTGGTGTCACATTTTGTCAAACCATTTGAGATCCTTGAGAGGATTGGTCCTATTTCTTATCATTTGGCATTGCCACCTAGTCTATCGTGCATCCACAATATCTTTTATGTTTTTATTTTGAGCTAGTATATTTTGGATGTGACCTATGTTCTTGATTGGGATTCTTTGTAGGTAGTGGACGAGCAGCTTACTTTGGAGCCCATTCATATCCTATAGCACTTGAGGCTAATCTTGTGAGGTCGAGAAATGAAGCAAGTAAGGGTCCAATGAGACCTAAGTGATGAGACCTCTGCAACTTGGGAGGATGCTACATGACTGAGGGGATTGTACCCCTACCTTTTTGCTCACTTCCAAGAGTAAGCCTATGCTAGTGGGGGAGGATTTAGTACCTCTCATGTTTGTAGTCTATACCTTGTCTATTTTGACTCAAGAGTTACTTGATACTCTTATTTTATGTACTTTGAGATGACTTGAGGGTTAGATGTTATACTTTGATTCAGTATCATAGACATTATACTATTGTGCTATTCAATTTATCATATTTGCATGTTGATGCCATTTTGAGATGATAGTAGATCTATGATGATATTTGATTATCTAGTATTTATATATACCTTTTGATTATGTTATGTGATGGATTTTATGCTATGGTGATTTATATCATTCTTGTTTCTTTATGCTTTATACAAACGTGAGTAATGTAAATGAATTAATTAGGTATTTAATGCATTTTTCTTTGGCTATGATATTATATGTAATTGTATTTGATCATGTATTTTAGTGTGTAGGAATTATAGGCACCGGCTACGGTACAACTTATTTGCACCGTGTCGTTTACCTCCATCAATCTCCCTTCCATTTCTCCCGTATTGCCTTCCATCTTTTCCTACCATCGGCTCATCTCTGACATGCATGCAAAGGTTTTAAATAACTCCCAGTAAACAAATTACGGTAAAACAATCAAGGCTATAATTTTTAGAGCATAGAACCCATTTATAATTTATTTTAGATTTAAGTTCAATGACATCCTTTGCAAAGTTTCGATTAAGTAATATAAAAGTATTATATTTTAATAAATTATTTTTAAATTTAAATTTATTTTTATATTATGTTAAATATTTTTTATAATTAACTATATTATTATTAAATGTTAAATTATTATTATATGTATATGTAAATATTTTATTATTATATGTATATGTATATGTAAATATTTTATGTATATGCAAATATTTTAATTATATTATATTTCAAATTAATTTTTTTCAAACATTTTAATTATTTAATTATGAATAGGTCTAAATTAGATTCCTTACCAATTAAACATATTCTAATTTGTTAATTTCTTTGTAAATACTTTTGACTAATTTTGTGTTTCACAAATATTTATATTGGAGATTTTTCATAAATATTTGTTTATAAAAATATAGAAATTTACAAAATTTGGAGTTTGGAATTAAGAAAAAATGATTAAAAATCTATATTTCATAGGATTATATTGTCCAATTAAGAAAAATAGTGTTTCATTTCAAAAATCAATATGTATAATATTTTTATATATTTTATATGACAGATTTAATTTTTGGATTTGATGACATGAGTAAGCAAAAAAAATTCTTTTATCTTAAACTTGGTAGTCATTTATAAATTAAAATATCAATATTTACTAATAAATATGATATGGTACTTCATTATAAATCAAAGTATTGTTTTTTACTAATAAATATGACACTACTATTTTTTACTAATAAATATGGCACGTCTAAGATAACTAGCTAAATAAAACAAAATGTCTTTGGACATTTATTCAGATAGAATTATTTAATATATCTATACCTTTTTTTGACATTTCTATGAATAAAAGTTTTCTCTTATTTATTTATCAATTTAATTCTCTAATTATAGATGCTATTAAATAATGCTATATCTATATTGAAGGGATCTATGATTTCCTTTGATAAATTTCTTGTCTAGTTTCATTGTTATATATTGCACTAAAAATGTCAACATTGATTTATGCAAAACACACAATCAAGAAGTATTTCAAAGGACTCGATTGGGTTGGCAAAGATCAAAAGGGGATATAGTAGAGACGAACAATTTACTAGACATATTTTTTAGTGTGAAATTCTTATGAAATTTAAAAGTTCAAATTGATGTAAAAATATCATACAATGATGTTAAAAGTTTAGATTGATGTAAGGGAAAAAATACACAGTTATGCATGTAACAAAGCTATACATACATATAGATAAGAATGTTCTATAACAAAAATACAAATCTATAGAGAAATGAGATTAAGAGATGAAAGAATGCCATCATAACATCTAAAGAATATTTTATAAGCAAGATAGTAAAGTAACACATATGTAATGCAAAGAGATATTTTGAAGAAGAAGAAAATCAATATGCAATTGGAAAACACCAAAGTGTAGGAAGACATAATAAAAAGAGTATAAAACTCCTAAGAGAGGAAAATAGATTTAAAAAAAGACATGAAAGGAGGGATAACAAACTCCTCCTTCCAGAGAAGATTTTTTGAAATACCTATGTATAGGAAGAAGAAGGGATCCCTAGAAGGAAAGAGATGAAATAATCCTTGACCTATGTATAATCTTACTGCTATCCCTAGAAGGAGATTGTTATCCAATAGGTCAAGGATTATTTCATCTCTTTCCTATACTCATGATATAGGAAAGAGATGAAATAACAATGAAATAACAAACTTAAAAAATATTATAGCATCTATAATTAGAAAATTAAATTGGTAAATAAATAGGAAAAATCTTTTATTCATAGAAATGTCAAAAAAAAGGTATAGATATATTAAATAATTCTATCTGAATAAATGTCCAAAGACATTTTGTTTTATTTACTAAATGCACATGCTAGTTATCTTAGAAGTGCCATATTTATTAGTGAAAAATAATAGTGTTATATTTATTAGTAAAAAACAATACTTTGATTTATAATGAAGTACCATATCATATTTATTAGTAAATATTGATATTTTGATTTATAAATGACTACCAAGTTTAAGATAAAAGATTTTTTTTTGCTTACTCATGTCATCAAATCCAAAAATTAAATTTGTCATATAAAATATAGAAAAATATTATACATATTGGTTTTTGAAATGAAACATTATTATTTTTAATTGGACAATATATGAAATATAGATTTTTAATCATTTTTTCTTAATTCCAAACTCCAAATTTTGTAAATTTCTATATTTTTAAAAACAAATATTTATGAAAAATCTCCAATATAAATATTTGTGAAACACAAAATTAGTCAAAAGTATTTACAAAGAAATTAACAAATTAGAATATGTTTAATTGGTAAGGAATCTAATTTAGACCTATTCATAATTAAATAATTAAAATGTTTGAAAAAAATTAATTTGAAATATAATATAATTAAAATATCTACATATACATAAAATATTTACATATACATATACATATAATATACATATAATAATAATTTAACATTTAATAATAGTATAGTTAATTATAAAAAATATTTAACATAATATAAAAATAAATTTAAAGTTTAAAATAATTTATTAAAATATAATACTTTTATATTACTTACTCGAAACTTTACAAAGGATGTCATTGAACTTAAAATCTAAAATAAATTATAGATGGGTTCTATGCTCTGAAAATTATAATGTTGATTGTTTACCATAATTTGTTTATTGTAAGTTATTTAAAACTTTTGCACGCATGTCAAAGATGGGCTGACGGTACAAAAAAGATGAAAGGCGGTACAAAAGAAATGGAAGGGGTTGACGGAGGTAAACGACACAGTGCAAATAAGTTGCACCATAGCTGGTGCCAGAATTATATCCCTAGCAGCAGCACATGGAGTTAGTGATTTAGCTATTCATATTTTACCAATGTCATCCCTATATGGTTGACGTATCCTTATTTAATTGTTTTAAATTAAAATCTTTTAGGGATTAATAAATCCAAACTCATCTGCATTATGTGATTAGACTAGTGAATATGTTTGTGCATTTAGAGGTTTGCATTGTCGCAAAAGTTGTTTAGTGATTTTAAAAAATTTTGGTTTGTGGGCCTTAATTCTTCTTGAATTTTATTTCTGGCAACTTTTTCGTAGATGAATTCTAGTTACCAGGAATAATCTATTTTCCTTTGGGTTGATTCAAAGTCTAGCTACTCTAATTGGCTATTTGCCCTAATTGACTATTCACTCAAAAAGTGAATAAGTATTGGAAAAGGGATTTTATTATTCACTTCTCACTTTTCGAAAATAGAAATTTGAGAGCATTTCTGAAATCCTCTTCCTAAAGGATTGGATTTCTATTTTTTCTGGGAGTTGTGAGCATGGTATCTTCAGAAGTTTGGTCTTGTTGGATCTAGCTTGGGTAGACCTTGCTTTGTTGTGATTTTTAGTAGCTTCAGTAGGCATTTTATTATATTGTTTGGGTTTCAATTTTTGTCCTTTTTTCTTTTAGGTAAGGCCATCCCATTTTATTGTTTCTACTTCATTTCAAGTTTTTATTTTGGTAGCCATTTGGTTGGAGACTAAGAACTAGCTTTCCCCTTCATTTCTATTTGTTTGTTTTGCCTGGTTGGTCAAGTACGAATATTTTCCCAATTTTTGGGATGAGTGTTTAGGTTTTGCACTATTGTGCTGGAAATTTTTGCATATGGTGTCCCAACCCAAATATTATTGGATTTTTGGGGGTTTTTTACCCATAGACCAAATGGGTTTTAATTTCAAAGTTTTCTAGTTTTGGGGGTTTTTACCTCATTTTTCATGCTACCTTGTTTTCTTAGGCTTTCTTGGTACAATGTGGGTCATGGACCTAGACGATCCATTTGGATGTCAACCCAACCACTATTGCACTTTAATGTTGCATTGGGATGTGTACCACATCTATCCTCTCAATTCTATTTTTAGTTGAGTAACTTTCTACATTATTTTCTCATCAAGTACTTGTGTTATGATATGATCTTTGTGATGGTGGTATGCCACATATGAGTATGTCTACGTACATGTATCAAGTGACTTGTGAGTCCTAATATTCTATGGTACTTTCAAAAATAAGATCATTGAGGTTGGGTTGGGAATTTGCATGTGATCTAATTTCTAGGATCCAGGATGATTACAAATGAACACTAACCAAATACATAAAGTTAATTTAAAGCTTTAAGTGAAGAAAATTAACATAATTGAAATAAAGGAACAACACAAAATAGAAGGAGAAATGAGAGATAGGGAAACAACACATTTGATATTAGAGTTTGTCTGATATGGACTATGTCTCCAAGTCCAACTCCAATAGGGGGATCAATTTGATTAACTCCAAAAATTAGTTATAGTGTTACAAATCACTTCCTTAAAAGTACACTAGCATCACTCTGATGTACAGGACTAAAAAATGTCTGCATAAAAATTCTCTCTCCTTTAGCATTTAGTCATCCTTGACTGATCAAATGATCAGAATTTTGGAATATCTAGATTTCTGGATGCCTGCAAAAGACCCCTAACCCCTCCTTTTATACATAAAATTAGCCTAAAATAGGCCAAAATAATATTTTACAAAAATATATTGTTCAACTGATTACATCTTCAAAATAACCCTTTAGCCAATTTAAGGGTTTTGGCCTTATGTCAAATTAGGGGTAACAAATTAACAAATAAACTTATTTTGAATAAGGTTGGTGGGTTGGTTAAAACTAAAATAGCATATGTGCTATAAAAATGTTAACTAGTACAAGTGGTGTAGTGACAGGTAAACATTTTGTTAGGGTACTAGTCAAGGGTTCTAACCCTACCAGCAACCCCTTTACCAATATTAGCAGTGGTGTTAAACTCAAATAGAATATGCATTATATGTATGTTAAGGTGTCATGTTTGGCACGATGGTTACCATCTAATTTGGTGGCTAGTGGTTAGGGGTTTGATCCCTACTGACTACCTTATCTTACATGGCAATTTTTGCTAAATTTTCAAACATTTTTTCCTACTAACCACCCACTGCCATGTGTCTGCTAATGCCATGTCACCTATGTCACCATGATGACATCATTGGTCAATGAGGGCAGTCAGGAATTTGGCCTTACATAAGTTTTCCATCCAAGCTCCAATTTTGATGAAACAAATGTCATTGGAAAGCTCTCAACAAGACCTTTGAATTAATGTTGACTTTGACCAATTTTGAAGAGTTCAAAATTTTTCCTTTCTAGTGGCCTTTGAACCAGGGTTTGACCAAAATATTACTAGCCATAACTTGAGCATATAAACTCCTTTTTCATTCATTCAAGTTGCATTGGACTCAAAATTTTAAGGACTTTAACATGGAGTTTTGGAGATACTTCAAATTTTGGTGAAAATATCCTTCAGATCAAGCCTCCCAACTAAGAATATTTTGGACCTCTGAAAGTTTGGATTACTTAAAAAGTAGGTTGGGGTATACTTCCTTCACTTTATCAATCTCCATCAATCTTGCCTTGCTTGGATGCATCCCCTTTAATCCCACTCAAAGGTATTCAACTAGTCCTCTTTGTGAAGTTCTAACATTCATATCTAGGATAACATCTTCTGGTAACTCTGACAAATACTTTGGTGAAAGGTCATCAATTGATGGAATCTAAATACTATTGTCTTCATCCAAGATCATTGGAGGCTCATACAACTTTAGATTCTCAACATTGACAACTGAGTAAATTTTCATGTATGGAGGAAGATTAAGGTACAAAGCAATGGTACCAATCTTTTCCAAAATCTCAAAAGGACCATACCTAATAGGCTCGAGCTTCCTTCTTTCATCTTGCATTCTTTCCTTGCTGATAGGTAACCAAACTCTATCACCAACTTGAAAATGATGATCGATGCAATGCTCATCATGGCGAGCCTTATATTTTTCTTGGCTCTACTCCAACTATGCTTTTACTACCTGATAGATTTCTTGGACCTTTTGGATGAACTTTAAAACCCTTTCTACATCATGGTGTCCATTGATAATATTGTCCTTCCCAAAAGAAAAATACATTGGCATTTTAGGAAAATAACCAAAGCAAGTCTTAAAAGGAGAGATCTTTGTAGAAGAGTGTGTCACATGGTTGTAAACATGTTGCACATAATAAATACTTTCATCCCACAACTTAGGATATTCACTACAGTAACCTCTAAGGAGATGTACAACTATCCTATTTACTACCTTTATCTATCCATTGATATGTGGATGGAAGGTTGCACTTTTCTTTAACTTGGTATCCATGAGGCCCCACAATTCTAACCAAAATTCCCCTAAGAATTGAGAATCTTTATCTAAAACAATGGAAGTGGGTAACCCAAAATGAACCCATACATTTTGAAAGTGCATATGTGTTGTTAATTTAATAGTGACCTATTTCTTACAAGACATTAAAATACACATTTTACTAAACTAATCCACAACTACATACAAATAATCATGACCCTTCCTATAGATAGGTAAACCCCCCACAAAGTCCACAGACAACACACTTTCCCATGGATCAGATGGTACAGGTAATGGTGTGTACAAACCCAATTTTCTATTACTTGGTTTGCTAGTTGCACACATTACACATCAATTTATATATTTAGTGATAGTTTCTTGCATGCAAGGCCAGTAACAATACTTCTATAATTGATCCAATGTTTTACTTACCCGAAAATGACTTGCAATCAAAGAGGTATGTGCTTCACAATTACATGTGCCTTCTCATCTTTAGGAATATATAGTTTTCCCCAAGTGGTACAACAAATTATCCTATGCATAGTAATCTTTCTCTTCTACATGTTTACTTGGATTAAAGCTGCATAGATATCCTTAAAGTTCTCTTCATTAGCATATTTTTCCTAAAAACTTTCATGAACCATAGAACTATTTTGAAGGATTATCAAAAGCATTCTTAACAGGAGTCCTAGAGAGCATATCTACTACTTTGTTATGGGAACCCTTCTTATACTTAATAACAAAATGAAACTATTGTAGAAAACCCATCCACTTGAAGTACCTACTTTATTGCAACATAGATTGTGAGTGCAAATATTGCAATGGCTAGTGATCAGTGTGGATTATAGTTTTTTTCCCCATTAAATAGAGTTTCCATTTCTTAACACTCTAAACTAAAGCATAAAGTTCCTTATCATAAGTGGGATAGTTACTTACTACTCCTAAAAAAGTTTTAGAGTGGAAGAAAATTGGTTTACCTCCTTGCATGAGTACAACTCCCATGGCAAACCCACTTGCATCTATCTTGGTCTCAAATGGTTTATGTAAATCTAGTAAAGCTAGAATTGGTGTGGTGCTTAAATTTTCCTTCAAAGTGTCAAAAGCCTTCTGCTACAGACCTCCCTATTGAAAAGTTCCCTTGGTACTAGTTAATGCATGCAATGGTGATGCAATATAAGAGAATTTTGTAGTGAACTTCCTCTAGTACTAGACTGCACCTAAGAAACTCCTGACTTCTATAACTATACTTGGCTTAGGCCATTTTACAATACATTTGACCTTTTTAGGGTCTACTTTCAATTGACCATCTCCTACGATATAGCCTAAGTACACTAAGGATGTCCTAAAAAATTTGCATTTAGACATCATTACAAAAAGTTTTTCTTTTCTCACTATATCAAATACTTTCTTTACATGGATTACATGATCATCCCAAGACTTACTAAATAAAAGAATATAATCTAAATAGACTATGAAAAAATCATAAATAAAATGATGAAATACATCATTCATGACTCTCATGAATGTAGTTGGTGCATTACAAAGACTGAATGGCATAACCAACCACTTATAAAGTCCCTATTTTGTCTTAAAAGAAGTTATCCAAATATCATTTCCTACAATTATTATCTAATGATTTCCACTATGTAAATCTATCTTAGTGAAATAAATTGCATGTTTCAACTAATAAAGTAAATCTTCAATTCTAGGGAGAGGGTACCTATTCTTTACCATTATCTTGTTTAGAGCCCTATAGCTAATGCACATTCTCCAAGTTCCATCTTTCTTTGGAACCAACACAATAGGAGAACCACAAGGAGAGGTACTAGGATAGATAATTCCTTTCTTCACTAGCTCCTAAACTTGCTTCTTGATTTTTTCATTCTACAAACTTTAAAGTGGCACATGCTGATATTAGGAAGTGGTGCATCTAGTTGCAACTAGATCTCATATTGTATGTCTCTTTTAGGAGGTAATCCCTTTGGTTCCTAAAACAAGTCATCATAAGTAGAAACAACTTTGACCAATTCAGCTTTATTTTTTGGATCACATCCCTTAAATGCCTTAGATGTTTCATCTTGTTTGGCTTTTATAATCATCAACACAAAATTCTTACTAGAGTTGACTAACTTTTCATCTAACCAGCATTAACTATTGCTAGATTAGTCTTCATCTTATGTGCCTATAAAATGTATTCAATCTTATCTTTAAAGAGATGATATTTATCTTTCCCCCTATAGAATATAGCCTGATGGTCATACAAATAAGGACTCCCAAGTACAAGACCACAAATATCTAGAGGGACCAAATCAACTTTTACCTCATCTACAATGTTTGCAGTAAAAGAAAATCTTAACTTACATTGCTTGGTTACCTATAATTGTGTATCATTGCAAACCCATCTAAGAGGATATGGCTTTAGATGAGGTTTTGTAGTTAGATTAAGCTTCTTAACAACTTCCATAGATATCAAAATCACTTGAGAAGCCATATCAAATAACGTATCAACCTTATTATGTTTGATGACAACTCAAATGCAAAATAATTCATTCCTTTTCTTATCATTCTTAAGAGAAGAATCTTGCACTTATGCTAGAAGAATTGGTAGCTAATGAGAGAGAAATACCTCTTCCTTTACCTTAGATCTTGGTGGCAATGATCTATATTTTACCTCCAGAGTTAGATCTAAGATCTTGTTGAACTACAACAACAATATTTTTTTTTCCTTTATTTCCACCAAATTTCTTTAGCCTCTTTTCAAGATGAAGCTTCCAACACTTAGAATCATCATGCCCTTCTTTCTTGCAATGTGAGCATGTGGGTTTCTCACCCTCTTTCTTTACTATAGTTTTCTTTTTACCCTTTCCTTTGCCTTTGGAATTTTCCTTTGACTTATATGGCTTTTCATGAAACTTATCAATGAAAGTACCCATATCACTTGACTCTAAATGTATTGCTTGGACATATATTTCATCCAAATTACAAGGATTTAGAACAAGAATGGAATGACTTAGGTAAGAGTGAAGACCACCTATATACTTGAGTAAAGTGTCCTGGGTATACAATGGGACATTTAATGAAATAGCCTTTTTATGAAATTCATGGGTGTACTCCTAGATAGTTTGACCTTTCCCTTGCCTAAAATGTTGCCAGTTCATCATTAACTATTGCATATGGCCTAGGGGGTAGAATTGCTTCTTTAAAGCACTAACAAATTATGACCAAGACAAATTGAACTTACCATGATGTGAAGTTTCATCTCAAGTCCTACTCTACCACCATGTTGGTGCTATATTTCCTAGCCAAAGAGTGGCTAATTGAATTCTATCAACATCATCTACAAGGTTTTGAACTCTACAATAGAATTCTACTTGTTGAATCTAGTCATCTAATTTCTCAGCATTTAACTCCCCACAATACTTTGGCAAGTCAAACTTTACATCCAACTTGATTCGAGGCTTATGTCCACCCTTAAAAAATATTAGAAGAATTAGAATGGATAGAAGAAGGAGAAGAGGGAGGTGTGTTTGGAGTATCACGATCATCTCATTTCTTTTTCCCTTTTCTCTTCTGAGTTGCACGTCTTTGCATCTTTTATTCTCTTTCCTAGACCAAAACTTTGACCATTGTCTACAAATTTTGAAGAGTCTTTTGGATACTCTTATCTTGACAAAATTTTCCACCACCTTCATCTTCCATTTGTGATGATGGTTTAGTCCTCCTTTTTCTAATCTTAAGATTGTATTCCTCAAGCTTTGCTTCACCTTTCTCCATCTTGGATCTTGTTAGCATTCAAACCTGCAATACTAGTCATACAAGAGCTCTAATACCAAACTTGATCTGATTTCTAGGATCTAGGATGATTACAAAAGAATGCTAACCAATTACATAATGTTAATTTAAAGCTTTAAGTGAGGAAAATTAACATAATTTAAATAAAGGAACAACACAAAATAGAAGGAGAAATGAGAGATA
The DNA here is from genome assembly GCA_028749045.1 of Cupressus sempervirens. NCBI lineage: Eukaryota > Viridiplantae > Streptophyta > Pinopsida > Cupressales > Cupressaceae > Cupressus > Cupressus sempervirens. Next base: position 993,150,942 of record CM053787.1, read on the forward strand.
GAGACACGACACATTTGATATCAGAGTTTGTCTAGTATGGACTATGTCTCTAAGTCTAGGTCCAATAGGGGGATTGATTTGATTAACTCCAAAAACTAGGTATAGTGTTACATATCACTCCCTTAAAAGTTCAACAACATCACTCTAATGTACAAGACTGAAAAATGTCCTCATAAAAATTTTGTCTCCTTCAAAATTTAGTCATCCTTGATTGATCAAATGATTAGAATTTTTGAATATCTGGATTTCTAGATGCCTTCAAAAGACCCCTAACCCCTCCTTTTATACATAAAATTAGCCTAAAATGGGCCAAAACAACATTTTACAAAATAGTATTGTTCAACTGATTACATCTTTGAAATAACCCTTTAGCCAATTTAGGGGTTTTGGCCTTATGTCAAATTAGGGGTAACAGATTAACAAATAAGCTTATTTTGAATAAGGTTGGTAGGTTGATTAAAACTTAAATAGCATATGTGATATACACATGTTAAATAGTACAAGTGGTGTAGCGGTAGGTAAACATTTTTTCAGGGCATCAGTCAGGGGTTTGAACCCCACTGGCAACCCCCTTATCAATATTAGTGGTAGTGTTAAACTCAAATAGGATATGCATTGTATGCATGTTAAGGCACCATGTTTGGCACAATAGGTGCCATCTAATTTTAGTGGCAGGTGATTAGGGGTTCAACCCCTACTAGCCACCTTACCTTGCATGGTGGTTTCTAAAAAAATTTCAAACATATTTTTCTTTTTGATCATCCATTGCCATGTGTCTACTAATGCCACATCACTTGTGTTGCCATGACGACATCATCAGTCAACAAGGGCAATTAGGAGTTTGTCCTTGCATAACTTTTACATCCAAGCTCCAATTTTGACAAAACAAATGTCATTAAAAACTCTCAATGAGACCTTCAAATTGATGTTGACTTTGACTAGTTTTGGAGAGTTCAAAATTTTACCTTTCTAATGGCCTCTAAACTAGGGCTTGACAAACCTTTGACTAGCCATAAATTGAGCATACAAACTCCTTTTTCATCCATTCAAGTTGAATTAGACTCAGAATTCTGAGGACTTTACAATGTTGTTGATTATTGTAATTTTGGAGATACTTCAAATTTTGATGAAAATATCATTTAGATTAGCATGCCTATGAGCACTCATCATTGGATAAGCATGGGTAGGATAGGGTAGCATAGGGAGGGGGCTTCTATCTCATAGCATAGTGTCATGAAACCACAGGGTTGGTAGAGGAATTTTTTAGTAAGTGATAACTAAATAAATATTGGATGGTAATAAAATTTAAGATAATAAAACAATGCTTCAGTGTGAGAGCCTTCCATTGGGATGTTGAGTTTGCACAGATCTAAGCTCGGGCTTGTCAAAGCCAAGTGTCTCTCTATGATGTCAACCCTTACTTAGTAGCCCTTTGAGTGTCTAACCAAGATCTATAGTTTATGCATTGTCTATGTCTTGGATTCAGTCATCATACTATCTGGCATGTGTGTTAGCCATGGACATTTTCTTTGTGTATTTTTTTGGTTGGATCATCACCTCCATCAACATAGTGGGTGTGGGCCTGTGGGTTCCAAGGGCTTGGAAGGCATAGCTCCTTATACCACTACTAGGGACTAGTGTATAGAGATGGTTTCTTGTCATAGTGCGACCATTGTTGGATGTTTTCATTTGGTACTTTGGGTTCTAGAGTATGCTTTCTTGTGATTTATGCTTTCATTGAGATGCTTGTATATCATGTTTAGATTATGTTAGTTATTGATGAATTTCCTTATTTGATGGTTAGCATATGATAGATGATGTTATTTAGATTTGTAGGATTATCTTATGCTTTACTCCTAGCATGTTAGATTTCCTTATGCTTATGTTGTAGCATGATTTAGTAGTGACATCCCTATATGATAGTGTGAATGATCTGATTAGTAGCTTGGGATGTTATGCATGGGGGATGGCTAGGGCCCACGATGGTCTTATGATGCTATTATAGTTTGGTGGAACTGCATACTTAGTTTGTTTATACTATACATTTTGATGTTATTTTTGTTATTGCAATGTTGCTTTAGTACAAAATGATGTTACCTTCTTTATTTCCCCTTCATTTCTTGATTATATGGTTAGATGTTGTATCTATCTTTTAGTATTGTGTTCAAGTGTTCACTCCTTAAATTGTGGTTTTGATACTGCCTAGTGTGGAGGTTCATAACTCAGTTTTGGTTTTTTGTTCATCTTTAGAGTCTTTTTTGCATTTCTTGGGTGACCATGTGTCATCATGGAGTGATACAATTTTATGTCACATGCCCATTAGGATTCTATCATGCATTCCTTGATTGTGTTGCATGCCTCTTATAGGAAAGTTGTATGATACTTTCCACTATCACACCCCCTTTGAATAAGTGTTGTATGATACTTGAAAAGTATCACATACCCTTAAGAGAAGTATTTCCTAGTTCTTGAAAGTGTTTCCCTTCTTCTTTAGAAATGTTGCATGATATTGAAATGTGTCACCCAGTTCTGATTTAAAGTATCACCTAGTATTTGCGAAAAACCTATCTAGGCAAACAATAGGCACTTTTTGGTAAGACCTAAATTTTTTGGGAGTGTATAGGGTTCTCTCTTATGTGTTCTTCAATCCCTTGGTGTAACATTTTAGATTTATAATGTTTTGATTTGGATCCAATTTTGTGTCTTTCGTTATTGAGTTGTGTTGGTTAGTAGTGGCATTTGGAGATTCATTGGTGTGAGGATGTTTCGTTAGTCTTTTTTTGTGATCTTCATGATCTTGATATGTTGTATTTCATGTGCATTCATACTTATTTTTTAAAAAATAAAATTATCTTGGCTTATATTTATCGTTGTTTTCAAGGATCTTTAGGCAAGTCATTACAATTACAATAGCCCTAGACATTGAAATAGAGGGAATTTCAACAATTCTATCACCTCAAACAATTTTTAATTATCCATATTAACATTGGGATGTACCCCAATACATTTTAACAAAAATTGACAAAAGTTATAGAAAGTGCAAAAAAAACTAGGAACAATAAAACCATTAGTTCTACTCCCCTTCATAACTACATTATCCTCATCAAGGGCCCAACCATTAGCCTCAACTTCCCTATTGCTGGTGACAACTCTATCTTGCTTATAGGAGTCCCAATAATAGTTTTCTTGCTAAGTAGTTCCATTATTGGCTCTTCTTTCAATATTATCATATGGCACCTCAGCACTAGGAGTGCTCACATTGTCCTTCTCCACTCCCTCTCTATCATTATCATCTGTAATCCTTTCCACTTCATGCTCATTGTATCAAAATTTCTTGATATTTTTTTTAAAAACAATGATAGTTCCTTCATGAATCAAGAAGTTAAATATATCCTCTAGAACCTCCATAACATCAGTCACCTATGACATTATGTGAAAATAGGTGAGTTTATGATTAAACTTAGTAAGAACATGAGGTTTGGCTTGAAAATATCTTCATTCCTTTGCTTCAAAATGAACCATAAGATCTTGATAGATAAGAGAAACAAATTTTTTTAAAGATGAATGTCCAAGGACTCAATAAAACTAGTTATGACATTAAAGAAAGATATCCCAGTGTGAGCATTCAAAATGACCTTATTACCAATAAATAAAGCCCAAATCTTGGAAGCCCAAGAACAATTGAAAAAAATATGTTCAAAAATTTTAGCACAATGACAAATAGAAAACAATCTAGTTTGTTTACAATCTTAAGACAAAAAAGACCCAACAACAAGCTTTTTAAGAAGTAAAAACCATCTAAAGAAATACTTCTTAGGCTCAATCTTAGACTCCTAGAAAAACTTAAAAATAGAAATCCACCTATTAGACTAGCTTGATATGGTTAATAACTTCATCATCATAATTCAACATCTTGTATATTTTCTTGCAAGAATAATACTTTAATACATCTGCATTACTCCATTTAATGTATTTGAAAGAATCATTAAAAAAAAAAATACCAAGAAACCACTTGCCCACTTCTTTCTAAATGAGAGTATAAGTTTTCTTCTAAGGTCTAGGAATATCAAATTTGGTCTTAAGAACATCCCATGGAATGATAACATTATTAGTTGCAGTATCTTGAACAAGAGATATTCCTTTATTGTTCCCAATCATGGAAGAACAACATTGAGTAAGAGCCAAGGGATTATCTTTGAAGTAAATGCCCCATCAAATAGATCTATCTATAATAGAATAAGTAGGGTTATTACCAACAACATATCTAGAGCATATAAGGGGTCTAACTTGGCACCATGCCTTACAAATAAAGGCAAAAAACTTGGACCCAAAAATTTTAATATCAAAATTTCCAAATACCATGTTGTGGAAAAGAATATCCTTCTAGATTTCCCCTTTTTTACTTTGAGATCTGCAAATGTTGTTTCTAAAAAGGAATTTCCAAGGCTCATTCCCATACAGGGCATGGAGAATCCATTTAGCCACTAGTGAAACCCTTATAATATTAATTCTTTCAACCCAAGATCCCCTTTGTTTCTAGGATAGAAACACTATTTCCATTTAACACAATGTCTTTTCTTATTTCCCAACTCATCAAATCATAAGATCTCCTTGGGAATTTTATCAAGCTTATTGGTATGAGACTTGGCAAAGAGCCAATTGGAGGCATAGTATAAAGCATGGGAGGCAAGCACTTTCTAAAATATCTATACTCTTCTAGCAAGAAAAAGAAGGTGGTTTTACCACTTAAGGTGCTTTCTCTCAATTTTATTATAAATCCATGCCCACATATATGATAGAGAAGGATCAAGAGAAAAGGGAATGCCAAGGTATCTAGCCACATGGTTAGGGATAAACTAACTCAAATTTCTATCTTTTAACCAATTGGCAAGAGAATCATCCCAACCAAGGAAAGAGGATTTCTGAGGTGCAATCTTTGCTCCAAATGCAATACAAAAAAGTAGTTTCCCAGTAACCACATTATCAAAGTTCTTCTCAAAGAGATCCAAAAAAAAGAGAAGTATAATCTGCAAACTACTCAATACTAACTTCCTCATGATTAGGAAGAGTTATCCATTTAATAGGAGTACCAAAATCTTTATCTTTCAAAATGTAGGAAAGAGCATCAACATTAATGACAAAAAGAGTAGGGGCCATAGGGAAACCTTGTCTAGTAGACCTACCCAAAAGAGTACACTTAGATAAAACCTCATTCACATCAATAATTGTGGAAGAATCAAACAAAAGTATATTCACCCACTTGTAAAAGTATCTAGGAAAGCCAAGGATTCAAGAACCTTGATAACAAATGGCCATTCAATTCTATCATAGGCTCTTTCAAAGTCCAAGAGAATCATACCCACATTTTTCCCATCCATATCTTCCCAGTGCATGGCTTCCCAATTATTAATAATATTCTCTAGAATATACCTCCCTTTGATGAACCTAGTTTGGGTGACAAAAATGATACCATTCAAAATATCAATAAGTCTTCTATCCAAAAGTTTAGAAATAATCTTGTAAGAAAAATTAAGGAGAGTGATTAGACTCCAATTTTTAACTTGAGACCTATTCCCATCCATAGGGAAAAGATTAATAACCCCTTTATTTATATTCCTCCCAAAAGACCTAGTATCAAAAGCATATTGATAGACCTACAACAGATCTTCTACAATCTAATCTTTATTTTCCTTATAAAATTTAGCTACGATACCATCCATCCTAGGAGTTTTTCCATTAGCGGAGGAATCAATGGTGTTCACAATTTCTTGAATGGATAACTCTTGGCTAAATTTTCTATCTTATCTATCATTGATCTTATTGGGAATGACTTTAGCACACATTTGAAGCATATCATGATTAGCATCATCATGTTCTAATGAAAAAATATCTTTATAAAAGATAACAAGTGCTTCCATAATTTTAGAGTTACCATAATTTTAGAGTTACAACTAGGGAATTCTCCATCAACTTGAATACAAAAGATCTCCTCTCTCCTTTCTTTTCCCTAATGATATTGAAAAACTATTTAGAACCCCTATCCCCATCATTTAACCAATTATCTTTAGCTCTAATCTTCCACCCCTATATTTTATAATTCTGAATTTTACTAAGCATATTCTTCATATGGATAAGGTCATTCTCTAGACTACTTTTATTACCCTTTTTCTAAAACTATCTCCCAACATCATTCAACTTCTTCTAGTACAACTTTTCTTTATAGATCTTTTCTTTGGCTTCCTTAGTCTCAATAATTTGGCAATTTTTTTCCATATCTCAGTCATCCCATCCTACTTTTGAATTAGATTAAACTTGGCATTACAAAACTTAGACAAAAAGGATAGGGTATTCATTGCCTCAATGTTGTCTTTATCATTAATAAGTGAAGCATTCAATTTGAACAAATTCCTCTCATAATTTTTTTACTAAGATCAGTGAGATCCTTCAAAGTAGTACATGTAGAGATGGGTGAATGGTTAGAGATGCTAGTAGGGAAGACTTGAATGAGAGTATCCCCATGTTTCTAGACAAGGAAATGATCTTTATCATTTAGGTAAATTATATCAAGTCTACAATAAATTATATTTTTTTTGGCTTAAATTTTGCACCAAGTAAACCAAATGCTATCAAAAAAACCTTTCATATTCTCAATAGGGTCAATCAAGTGATATCATCTTTTAAATTTTGACCAAAACAAGAGTTCATTTCCTTTCCACTCTATTTTATTGCCCCCAACTTTGTCATTTTTCCCTAAAATCATGTTAAAGTCACCAATAAAGAAACAAGAAGCCTGAGGATGATTAGAGGAGAGCCAATCCCAAAAAAAGGGCTCTCTCTCTATAGTCATTATAAGCATAAATATTGCAAATACCAATCACTTTTTCCTCATAATTAAAAGTACACCAAATAGCTCTATAGCAAGGAGACATCCTATGGCTGACCATTCTATCATTCCATTTCTTCCCAATTAGAATAGAATGCCCACCTTTCCCTCTATTATGTCTAGTCAAAAGAAATTTAGCATTATTCAAAAGAATTTTGAAGACACTAAAAACATGATAGCCTATGACCTTAACCTCTTGAAGATAAATAATTTCCTTACTAGTAAGCTTATTACACCAATTTCTAACAACACATTTTCTATTAGGCATCTTAAGACCCCTGACATTCCAACTATGAATGCATATTGTCATTATTAAGAAGGGGGGTTTTGACTCTTGTAAAGTCTATTAAAACATTTTGGCATCTCATTACTTTTAATCTTATTTTCTCTTTCACAAATTTTAGCACTATTTTTCCTCTCATATTGTTTACATTTTTTTTTTTTTACTAACTACTTCAATGAATCCACCTTAATTGATTTTTGAAAAAAAGTTCACTTATGGGGCCAATTAGTTCAAGGTTTTCTTTAGAAGACATAATGATAGGTTGATCCCCTATAGATTCAACCACATGAAAATTACTATTTTGAACCCTATCTAGTTTTTACTTCAAGATCCCAAGGGCAATTTTTTGAGCATTAATCCCAGGGTCATTATCTTCATTAACCTTTTCCCTTGGTACTTCAATATATTGTGGCTGACAATAGGTAATTTTTTTAATGTTCTTTTCAGTGACAATCCTAGCCTCTCTTACTTGATACTCCCCATCAAAGAGGGGATTATCTCTTAAAACAAATTTTCCCACATGAAAGTCATTTTTTTCTTATTCGAATTAAAATCATTCACATTAACACCAAATTTTCCCTCGACAATAACTTTAGGGTTCAAAACATTAGTATTTAGTTTTGTATTATTAATATTACTTCCATTAGTAGAGTTAAAACCTTTCGATATATTTTTCAAAGCTAGACACTCCTTTCTAGTGTGTCCATTTAATCTACAATGGAAGAAAGAACTAATGCCACCTAACTTAAAGATTTCCCATCTAAAGGCTTCATTATTAAATTTTAAAGAAATTTCACCAGGCAAAACCACATCAAGATTAAGAGCCAAAAGAACCCTAACATTAAGATGGGGAGAATAATCCTTAGGTTTTCAATTTTTAGAATTGACCCCAATGGCATAAGCGTATATGGGATAAATGACCAAAAATTTGGCTAAAGCCCTCTTAACTCAACCCAAAAAGGGGAGGCCTTAGAAATTTCTTTATCACAATTACCTTTTCATGACCAAGGAAAATCCCTAGATAGGGTTTAACCAACATTCCAAAGATATTTTAAAAAAAATTTATCTTGCATGGAGTAGTTTTTGAAGAAGATACTAAATAGACCTTTTTGAATCATCTGACTAAAATTAACTAGAATTCCCAAATTCTTAACCCAAGTGTTATTAAACCAATCCTCCAAAGACATTCTTTCAAACAAGAACTTAAAATCCATGCACAAAAAAAATAGCTACACTTTCTATTTTATTTCAATTAAATAACATAGTTCATATCAACATTCAGTGCAAGGGAGAAAATATTACCACTAGGCCATGAGTTCATACCTTCTAGGCTTGATTCTATTTTGTTAGCTTCTCCACCAACACTAGTTCCTTACCCACCTCCATTGGTATTAGACTCTCCTCTACTTCCCACATTTACTTCTTCAAACATCCCTTCAAAACTTACAATTTCATAATATTTTTGTTGTAACTGCTCAAACACCACTACCTTATAAGATAGTTTATCATTCCCCAAAACCTTGTCCATATGTCCATCATTATTGGAAGTGGATTCCTCACCATTAGGATATACATCATTAGATGACACACCCATAATCAAGCTGGCCTAAGACTCATACGAGCTAAAGTCTAGGAAGCACCCACTAATGGGTGCCCTAAATCTAACACATGGTCCAAGTATAAAGCAAAGAAAAAAATAAACAAAAAAGATCCATAAAGTAGACAAATCTAGGAAAAGACACTAGAAAAAACCACAAGACATGTGTCCCTTGATTTGCAAGAAGGTGCAAAATATAGGGTACAATGATGCATAGATGGCACCCAAGTTGTAGACCACAAGCACATGAAATTTCCTCTTAATTAGTTCATTATTTTGATAAATTTAATAAAGAGGATATAAAGACCAATGAGAAATTGATGAGATGGTCTAAGAAAAATTTGAGCACAAATTTTTGGAGAAAGTCTTAACAAAATTGTAATAAAATAGGTTGAGATCTCAAACCTTGTAAATATGTTAGAAGGTATTTTTAGAACATTCATTCTTTGTATATAAATATTTTTTATGTTGATTTATTCACCATGGAGAATCAATGCTCAATTTATTGGTTACAAGTGGATGTGAAGGCAACTACACATTCTTTGAGCAAGGACACAAGTTCAAGCTCTCATCTATTCAATAAATTGACTTTTTCTCAAGGAAGGTTAGCCAAGTTTATGGTTAGAGATGACAACATTAGAAAAAAATTGATGTCTATTCAAACCATGTTTGTACTCTATTTGGAGGTTATATAGAACACATTGTCAGCTACAAAGGACTTAGTCAAGAGAGATTCACATCTCTCTATTGAAGATAGTTTAGTACATCTTGTAGTAGAATGAGAAATGCATATTCAGGTAATGGAATCTATGAGATCAAGATGGAATCATGGATAGAGATAATCTACAAAATCAAAAAACATTTTTTTGATAAGTATAATTCAATCCCTACAACCCCTTCTTAGTATCTCACTTCCCGTTATGACTCCAATAGTTTTCGACTTGGTACCCTTAATTTTTTGTGTTATTTGAAAAGGAGTCTTGAAAGGAATTTGAACTTTGAACTTGAACTAATTAGTTTAAAGTTTCAAAGGTGTAGATGCACCCTTTCTCATGTCAAGAAACTTTCTTGATTTCTATGTTTTTTTATCAAGGCCAAACTTTGAACTTGAATCCATGACCTAGTAAGTTCAAAGGTTCAAAGTTCAAAGGTTCATTGTCTTTATTTTCACATGCCTGACATGAAGTGTTGTGTTTCATGGTAAATCCTAGTGCTCTACTTGAAGTTGAAATTTGAACCCCTTGTAGTTGGTTTAAGCTCATAATTTGAAATATTGAAAATATTTTAAGTCATTTTGAGTCTATTTTTAGTGACCACTTTGTCCCAACAAATTCTTGGCAGATTGAATTTAAACCTTGAACCCATCATTTTATGGTTCAAGAGTTCAAAGTTAAAAAGCCTAAAATTAGCTACCCATAGACAAGTGGTAGTATGAATATTCTCAATCTTTTTGTGAAAGATGAAAATATATGCATTTAATGATAATTGGTTAAGGTGATGGTGGAATAAAATTTAGTACATGTGGAAGTGAAGGCTCTCATTAATGAGTGAGAAGCCCTGACATATTGGTTCTTTCTACAATCATTTAGTGCACTTTTCCTCTAGATATGTACTACCATAAATCTCACTTTTCTAGTAAATAGCATGATTTTCTAAAAGAAAAAAGTCGCATGTGTTTTCTGAGAGTCCAGAGTGTAAAGAAAGTAGTGACTATGTCAGAGCAATTTTGTGAAACTCAAGCACAATGAGTCTGCATTGCCTATCTAAATCCCTACTTTTGTTTCTTTTAGTAATTTTAAAAAAAAAATCTAGATTTTTTCTATATCTTATTTAGTTTCATGAGTAGAAACTTGCAAATCCCCATGGCTACCCTATATCCTAAATTACCCAAAGAAAATAATCCTAATCCTTTAATGGGATTTTTACTAGAATTAGGAGGCTCAACCCTTGTAGATGAATAGATTAAAAAAGTAGTGGCTAGATTCAGGAACATCGATCTTGGTTCCATGGCTAAATGCATGTCTAAAAGTGGTATTATTCAAGCCACCAATTTTCATGAAATTATTCCTTTCCCTAATCTGGTGTTAGAGTGAAAGGAAAAGTATGATGTCACTAAGAGATGCACACCAAATTATAATGGTAAAGTCTTGGTATATGTGAACTATATTACTGTCATGGGAGTCCTATGGATTCTACCCAAAAAAGAGTATTAGAATAGTACTATTATTTTTTCATACTCCCAATTTATGACTAATTTTGAGGATTTCAATAGGGCTATTTCTAAGAATTGGTTACTAAAGTGGGAGAAAGGTGGTTCTTGCCTACTGAGACCCCTAACTAGAGAACATATGATACCAAAGGTTAGGGATGCAATTATTTTCTTGAATAGGGTGAATAGAAATCAACATACTTTCTTGTGGGAGAAATTTATGTATTTCTTCATCTAGCACATGCTTGATGATGGTGAATACATTGGCTAGGCTGAAATCATTATAGGCAAGTTGGATGAAGAGCTCTCCTAGGTCTCAAGAACTTTAGGGTTCTATATGTCATCCTATTTCTTCTATGTTTTGGCTTGTTATAAGAAATAGGAGTGTTTAATTCATGATATATGGGTACATAATATGTCCATATATGATTATTACCCATTATTATAGAAGAAGAGAAATTTTAATGATTTTTGAATAATTTAAAATACCTTTCTACTAGGATAGTGTTTGAGTTGAGGGAAAAGAAAACACAAGATTATCAAAAGAGTCCATACAATTGATTAAAATTTATTGTAGGTATTTTATATAGTTTTCTAAATTTACTTATCTAAGGGTCAAAGGATTTCAAGGAAAATTCTTGAAGCTGCCAAGGTATTGCATAGATAGACATGCATTGATTGAAGTATGCCGCCAGATCTTTGACGTGTACAAGAACTATAAAATGAGAAAAGGGTTTGGATATATTTTCCCTATTGCATTAGGCCACTACCATTACAAGAGTATTTAGGATGCCTTCAGTTTCAAAGAAGAATTATAGCATATGAATATGCAGTTCCACTTAGCTAGACCTAAGTTTGACAGTAAGAACTTTTCCAAGTCTCAATTTGAACTTGACTCTTCATCTACCTATGAACCTCATGTAGATGACTATTGGGTAGATTATGAAGATGATCTTGAAGTAAGGAAGAGGTTGTGGTCCCAAATTACTGTAAAATAAAATTGAGGAATTTAGGATTCTAATGAAAGTCTCTAGAATTGAAGAGCCTAAAAAATGAAAAGATTTTAGATGCCATGTATGTAGAGAAAGTGTAGGACTTTCCCATATATATCTTAGACTAGGATAAGCCATATGAGTATGACCTTCATGAAAGGACTATCCCTATCACTAATAGAACAAAATAATAGATTATGATGAAAAGATAATTGATGTTAAATGGAATACTTCACCTAGTTCTAGTTTACTATTACCACCCTCGAATACTAATAAGGTTTGACCTTGTTCCCATTCAAGTGAGAAAGTTACAGAATAAGAAGTTGAACCCCTTGCTAAGGAGCTAGTTCAAGTTAACACTCAAGCATCACAAAGAATTACCTATTCCCAAAGTCAAAGAGGGAAAAGAAGAAGGAAGTGGTAGTGATCTTGGATAAATAACCCAATAAAGGGGACCCAATAGAAAAATCCACTATGGAAAGCCTTGCAAAAGTTGTGAACCAGATGGATTAGAATAGAGAATTGAAAAAGCTAATGTTATGAGTATAAATGCATTAACTATTGGGAATTTGATAGGATCCTAGAATCCTCAAGCTCAAGGTAGCCTTACCACACCAAACTGGTTCAACCTTTCAATCAATAAAAAGAGAAGTATAGTACGGACGTGAACCTCTTGGTACAAGACATGGTTGATAAGTTCCTTTGCAAAACTCCCAAGATAAAGAAACCAAAGGTGGAAGCTATGGTTGATTTGGATGGAAAAATATGGCATTGGGTGGTAGATATCTACAAGCCTATCAATGAAAGAAATAAGATGTAGTTCTACTATAAGATTTCATAGTGGAAAAAGCTAACCTTGGAATGGCTACTAGACTAGGAGACATGAAAATATTCAAGGACAGTAATAAGAAGATAGAGCATAGGATCTATAAGGACTAGAAAGACAAAAGGGAAATGAAGCAGACCATATAATTGATGGATGAGAAAAATCACACCCTTCCTAACCCAGATGCATTGGCTATCCTAGGTAACACTTCTATAGTAGATATTCCATCCCTTGCTCACTAACAATTCTTTGATTAAATTAATAGGGATAGGTCAATAGCCATAGTTTTTGATGATTTTGTAAATACCATAATGACTAGTTGGGTGAGTTATATCTCCAAGGTCATTTAGACTAAAACACAAGAAACTAAGATGATGATTGAATTAGAATTTGAACCAAATGCATGGAAATTTGAAAAAGTTAACTAAGATGCATATATAATCCAAATTATAGATGTTTATATCTATGGTACTACTAAATTCTTAGAAAAAATACCCAACATAGTTGTGGATGTTGATTTCTTACTTGTTGCAAGGTCCAACTTAGAATAAAGAAATATGACCATTAAGAAAGGTCTAGATGAAACATAGAATTGCTGAGAGAAATGGAGAAACTCAAACATATTTTAGACAATGACATCAACCACATCAATGTCAGAATTATGAAAAGAAAGGATAATCCTAATAGAGGAACCTAGGAGGTATTGGCATGTTTCTAGGACAAGATGAAAATAATGAAGGAGATCCCAAAAGTGATAGTCAAGGACTTTATCACCATTGTTTGCATGGATTCCATGTTGATTATATTCATTGGCCATGTAGAAGAGCATGAGAAGAATATGGATCATGTACACAAGATCAAGTGTATGTGGAAGTTTAGGGTGGATAAAATTAGAGTATCACTACCAAGAGAACTGATTGAATTCTCTATCATGTATAAGAAGTGTAAGGAAGAAGATGGAAAACTTCTGGAAAAACACAGAGTAGAAAGTCAATCCTTCTACCACGAATGGAAATTAATTACATAGGGCTTAGGAACTAATTTCCATAACATTGTTTCCTATTTTATTAATTTCTTTAAAAACTTTGATTAAGTAGAGTTAGTTTATAACTCTATCGAGGTGTTAGTTTTAAAACTGAAATGTAAATCCTTGCATGGCTTTATAAGAATATTTTTATGATTTTGAGAGGGTTGGATCTCTGGATAGATAATATTTTCATTTTAATTATTTCATTTTTGGATATGTGATATTTTTATACTTAATGCAATGATATATGGGATCTTAAGTTTTTATATATGAATCTTGACTATTAAATCTTATGGTTTGTTAAGACATATGGTTCATTGTCATATGAGAATGAATGTTATGGGAAAATGATTCATTTTTTTTGTTGCATTATGTATTGATCTTACATCTGAAATAATAGAGAAGCTTTCATATATTCTTTTCTATTCTAGATTATTTCATAGTAGTATCTAGTCATGTGGCTAATCATTATTGTGATATTCAAATTAATCTTCAAATTGCACATTCTTTTCATTGTTATGACTTATACTTTTAGGTAAAAATTAATTCCTGAAATTATTCTTTTAAAATTAGATCAAATTGCAAAATATTTTAAGTGAGAAAATTTTACCTATTGAATACAGAGAGTTCACTATCAAAGGAACTCATTTGTTAGTGTTAGTTTTTTTAATGTTTGCAAATAGAGTCAAGTGTTGATTAAAATATTTAAAGGAAATAATTTTTCACTAAACATACCTCTCTCTTATATATCTTTGGATGTTTAGCTTAAGTGTCTTCAAATTTCTTCCTTCAAGCACTCAGTACTGATACCAATTGTTACATAATTGAGAGGCAGGGCGAGTTAGTTATAACCAATTATCCTATAGGCCTTAAAAATACTTTTTGCTAACTTAAACTTCTTAAAATTTCATATCATTAACTCAATAACCAAATCTAGCATTGTAATTTACATTGACATAAACTTTGCATCAAACTGTCAACTTATTATTCCTTAATATATTGAGTATCAGAGTAAAATAATCAAACCAATGTTATAATGTCATATTCTAACTCATTCAAGTTTCTATTGAGTACCATACACTTATCAACACTTAATCATCATACTTTCCTGAAATACTCTTCATCAATCAAATAATTTGGCAATCTACTAAATTAGTATAATGTCTAACCAATTAAGGCCTGACATCAATGACAACATAACAATTGATATGAATCTTTCACATACATTAAAAAAATTATCAATTGGGGATAAAAAATATAATATAATGCCTTATAAAGAGATCAAGCATACCTTAGTTTCAATTATTGAGTTCAAACTCCCACAAATTGGTGTTAAGATTACTGAGTGAAAATCAAGAAAAAATATTATTTTGTACAAAAATCTCATCATAAAATGATAGAAAATGGGCCAATAAATTCTTCCTCAATTAATAAAATCATGTCCATACTCTATGCAAGTAGAAAAACATAGGAGGAAAATGCATTTACATCTCATAAAAAAAGTCAAAAAATGCAATTTAATAATAAATATTCAACTCTCATGTCTTATCACAATCCCCAAAAAAAATTAACGGAGGCACAAAAATAGACAATAGTTTTGGCCTGCATAACTTCACAACATGAAAAATATTCTTTATCAAAAGCTTTCTGACCATACATAGGTATGAAAATACACTAGTATTTCAGCCTATATAACATTACAACACGATTTTCCTTCATACATAAAAGACTTGCAATGTGATGCAAGAAAAAAAAATACATTATAGTTTTGACCTACAAATGCCTAATGAGAAAAAAAGGCTTCCTCTGAAAAGAAAAATTCATTTGATGCCAACTCCTACAACACCCAAAAAATACAACATTTTTGACCTATGTAAGATCACAACAAGAAGTCCCTTCTCTTCAATTTAACTTGCAATCCTATGTAGGCACATAAATATACTGCAATTTCAACCTGCAAATGTTGAATGAGAAAAAAAGGCTTCCTACAATAAGATAAACTAATTCAACCCAAACTCCTAGGATGCCCATAAATGCACAATATTTTTGTGCATCTAAGAATGCTAAACATAAACAAGATTTTATGGATGACAACAAAGAAAGCTTAGCCCATGAAAAATATCTCTTATTGGTTATCTGTAATGGGATAAAGAGTGATAAAAAATGTGAACATTTTTAATGACTCAAGAATATTCTTACCTACTAAGTATATGATTAGTTTTATTTAAGAAATATATTAGGCACGGAGTCATTATCATCAAAACATGATGCATATCTCCATCACAACATGAAAATGTGCAACTCTATAATATGGAAAAACATCAAAATTTTGTTATATTTAGGAGGAAAAATACTTGTGCTAATGTAATTTTTGAAAAGATAGAATGTCTATCTACTATATAAAATAAAACTTAACCTCCTCTAGAAGCAAGACTTAAGATGAATATCATTAATTGGCATTGGAATAATTTCACCATTAGGCCTAGATAGTTGAAAAGTGTTGGCCTATTTATAGTTAGTCATAATGTATGGGCTACTCTACAAAACATCAAATTTGGAGTGGCTTCTTGGTTTAGCTCTATTAGCATCCCACATAAGAACAAGGTCACCTTATTTAATGACTCTAATAGAAACTCTTTTTTGAAAACTTCTTTTGACCTATTGTTGGTGTACCTCAAGTGCATACATAGCTTGCTGCCTTTTCTGTCTAATTCTATTACTTCTAGCCAGATTGTCATGACATTATTTTCAACTTTATCTAATTTATGAAATAGTTAAAGAGAGGGAAACTCAAGTTAAATAGGAACCCTTTCTTCCTTCCCATATACTATGATAAAAGCTGAGCTTCCAAGTCTCTATTGGGTGTAATCCTCTCAACCCAAAGGGTTTTCCTCAACTTCGCATTCCAACACCTCTAATTATCTTTAATCATCCTTTTTATTATTCTTATGAGATTTTTGGTTGGATGAATTAGCTAGGCCATTCCCTTAGGGATAATAATTTGAATAAGTTCTCAAATATATTCCATGATCAAATGAATTGGCTTTAAGATATCCTAAACGAAGTAACAAAAAATCTAGATACAATTGCATCAAGGAACTCAACCACTAAGGTC
This sequence comes from Cupressus sempervirens, assembly GCA_028749045.1. Taxonomy (NCBI): domain Eukaryota; kingdom Viridiplantae; phylum Streptophyta; class Pinopsida; order Cupressales; family Cupressaceae; genus Cupressus; species Cupressus sempervirens. The sequence goes on from CM053787.1 coordinate 993,167,874, forward strand.
TTTGTAGCATCTATGAATACTAATACCTCTATCCATCTTATGAAGTAATCTATGGCTTCTAAGATCCATTTTTGACCAAAACTAGAGGGTGGATTTATTAGACCAATTAAATCTAAACCCAATTGGGAAAAGGGTTGATCTAATTGAATAGGAGAAACAAGAAGGGAACTGAATCATTTTTTCCTGAGAGGAAGACACATTTTTTACATTTCCTTACCCACTTATGAGAATCATTGAACAAGGTTTTCCAATAATAGCCAACCCTCATTATTTTCATTGTTGTGATCCTAGCCAAGAAATGGCTTCTAGCAAGGCCATTATGGAATTCTTTTAAGAACTTATCGATCTTATTTTTATTGATACATCTTAAGAAGACTCCATTGGAATCATTCTTGAATAATGTTCCATCCACCAAGAAATAAGGAATATATTGTAATCTAAACTATCTTCTTTTATCTTTATTTAGGCCTTGTGGATATCTTCCTTCTACCAAAAAGGGAGTCATGTTGTGCAACCAATTATTTTGATCTTTATTTCCAATAGGTTGCTCATCTTCTAATAAAAGTATAGACTCTCTAGATATCTCAAAAGATGATATCACTTTCTCACATAACCATTTTCCTCTCACAAGCTTGGTGATCTTAATGTCAATGTCATATTCCATGGCTTTGGTGACTCATCTAGCACTTTTTTCACTGATGCCTTTATTTAGAAGGGAATCCCTCACACATGTGTGGAGGACCAAGGGTTGAATTCTATTACTAGACACCAAATTTCTAAAAAATTTAAGAGCCCTTACTACATAAAGAATTTTCCTTTATACATAACTATATCTACCTTCATATTCCTTCAGCTCCTCACTAAATAAAGAAATAAGTTGCTTCAAACTATCTTTATTAAGCTAGGTGGGTAGAAAAAGTTGAGTCTCTCTTTTGAGCAAAATGTGGAATTTTTTTTCCTATTTTTAAAATTTCTTGTCACTTGATGTCCAAAATTAGGCACTTCAAGATTGAATCAAAAAACTTCACTATTAGAAAATATAGTGCTTGAAGTTTAATTTTTAAATATGTAATTTTTTAGGACACTTGCATGGTATAAATTATAGTTTGGTAGGCATGTTTAGTAGAACCCAAAATGTTATTGTCAATGGAATACTAAGATTAGACAAAGAATTTAACAAAATAGACAAAGTTAACACCTATGAAAAGACCTTCAACAAGAAACTAAGACAATAAAAAAAGGAATGTAAACCTCACTCCTTCAAGTAGCTCCAAGTTGAAGAGGATTTTTCCAAGTGATGGAGATGTATGCTCAAGTGTGCCTCAAGCCTTCAATGGATAGTAAAATGGAGTGCAAGTGTGGATGGATTTTTCCATTATTAGGGTATTTCGGTAATTTTTTAGGCTCTCAAAATAGTATCATAACATTATCATAGAAGTGGATATGGATTGTGAGGAGAGAGGGTTTCATTTATAGGCTATAGATGTGAGGATGAAAGGTCAAGATGAAAAGATGAGGGATGTATAGTATGCAAGAAGAGGGAAGCACATGGATTGTGCTTTCTCAAATCCATAGCCTTGTGACAATTGTCACAAGGAGAGAGGATGTGAGAAAGTGGGAAAAATGGAGGGAAAGTGGGGGGACAATTATAGCTTAAATACGTTGGGAATGTAGTCACCTTGAGAAGTAACCAATAATATTCTAGCTCTCGATCCATGAGATGTATAAGATCCATCAAAATATAGCTTTCATGGCAGTCATTCATCTATCATGCAAAGATGTTCATCTAAAAACTCCATAACAAGAGGATAATCATCAACTAATGGTGCATTAGCCAAGTGATTTGTTATAGGCTATCCCTTGATTGCTTTTCTATCAACATACTGGATGTCAAATTCACTAAGGAATATGATCCATTTTTCTAGATGACCTATGAATGTTGTCCTTGAGAGAATATATTTTAAAGAATCAATATTTGATATGAGCTTGACCGTATGACTAAGCATGTAGCGGTGAAGCTTTTGAGTGGCAAAAACCACTGCTAAATAAGCTTTTTCCATAGGAGTGTAGTTAAGTTATATCAAACAAGAGTGTGATTGATGTAGTAGATGGATATTTCCCTTTGATTATCATAAAGCTAGGCCAAAAGTGCCTCTAGTGTAGTTGGTGTAGCTTATATATACAAGAGCAACAATATCCTAGCAACTAGTGATAACAAGATGGGTGGATTTTTTAAGTATTACTTGATCTTGTCTAAATTACACTGATAGATAGGATCCAATTTAAAATTCTAGTCCTTCTTGAGACGATGTGTTAATGTCTACTAGCTATGAGATGAACCGCCTTACTGATTTTAATTTACCCTAAAGAGAAAAAAGCTATTGCAATGTCTTGGGCGGAGGCATATCCATGATGGCCTTGAATTTTTGTGGGTCAATTTCAATCCCACATTGTGATACAAAAAAACTAAGGAGCTTACTAGATGTGATACCAAAGACACTTTTCTTGGGGTTAAGCATGAAGTGGTACTTTTCCAAATGATAGAACACTTCTTCAAGGTGAGTCAAGTGATCTATGGCATCAACAGATTTGACCAAGATGTCATCTAAATAATCTTCAAAGGTTTTATGAATGAGGTCATGGAAAATGACCATCATAGCTCATTGATAGGTTTCCCCTACATTCCTTAACCCAAATGGAATCATGTTGTAGAAAAAGATTCTCCAAGGGTTGGTGAATATTGTCTTATGTTGATCCTCTTCTACTGTCCATATTTGATCATATCTAGAGAATCCATCTATGATGGATAATAATTCATGGCCAGTTGTGAGATCCATAATCATGTCAATATTTGGTAGAGGGAAATCATCATTGGGACATGCCTTATTGAGGTCCATGAAATCTATACAAATCTAAATATCACTAGAGGGCTTTGAGATTGGTTCCATGTTGGAAATCCACTCTGAGTAGTCGATTGGATGGATGGCCATTTCTTCCAATATCTTTTCTAATTCTACTTTTACCAAAAAGGAAACCCTGGGATGCATTTTTTAGAGTTTTTTCTTGACTGGCTTGACTTTTGGATCAACCACTAAATGATGTAAAACTAGATTAGGATTGAGTCCTAACATGTCCTAGTATGACCATGCAAATTGACCAATAATTTCTTAGAGTACATCAATGAGAGGTTTTACTTGGTCTGGTTGCAAAGATGTTGTGATGTATGTGATCATGGGTGTCTCTATCAGAATGATGTTCATTGGTCTCATTTATTCTATCAAGATAGATAATACTTCTAGCCTATGATCTTATGGGGGAAGGAATAAATCTCCATCTTTAGGTGCCTTAGAGAGGTTTTCACTGTTAGATGCATCATTTATTTCTCTTTTATTTTTAAAATGATCTGATGGTGCTCCAAAGAAATTTTCACTAGGGGATACCATTTCTATCCTTTTTTTATTTTTATTGTTTTCTTCCTTATCATTTTTTTGACTAGAGATTTATTTCTCCCCAAAGTAGCCCTATAGGTCCAATTTTTGTACATAAGCTTATGGTGGCTTTGGTTTCTTGTGTGGCATTTCTACCCCCATGAATTTTAGAAGTGCTTTCTCAGTAGAGAACTTGTCAACATGAAGTACACTTCGTTGGTCCCAATAATGAATTTAGAATGAGTGAGGGGTAGGTAGATGAGGTTTATGGATAGTTCATGGAGCATAGAGTCTCCTATGGAAATATCAATATCATGGATATCATCATAAGCTCTCTTTTCAAATTTCCTAGGCATGTGTTTGACCTCTATTAGTTCACCATAGATGTTTAAGAAGGCACAACCATCTTTGCTAGTGGCCCCACTTGTTGGTCATCCAAATCCTAAACCTTTCTTCTTCTCTTCTTTGTATGCTTCTACAGGTTTCCTAATGCCTAACTACTCTTTTCCTAGGCCACCTTCTTGATAATCGCATTACTCAGTGGCAAGTTGATGTGAGCAGGGATATTCACTTTTTAAGTAGTCCAAAAGATTTTTTTGTTTTGGAGGGGGGACTTTGTATAGCCATGGGATGATATTAGGGGTTAGTTCTTCACCATTGAGGATCCCATTTTCAAAAAATGTGGTGTTGTGTCTTTCTTTGGTCCTTGATAGGTTGAGTGCCCTTGAGTGTGTGGGTCAAAATGGAAGGCACCAACAAAAAATGCATCAGAGAGACTATATTTTCCTTAGCCTTAGTGGTTGATCTTAATGGTGGAGAGTGTGGAGGTTAATATGATGTTAGGGTCATGGTAGGTAATAGAGGGGATGGCAGTGGTGATGTCAATCTCAATACATGGGCAATGATTATCATAAGATGTTTCTACCAAATTGCAATATAATTGAAGGGTTCTAGATCAACATAGATGATCATTTTAGTGCCATGATGTAAAAATTTGATGTGGTAATGATAAGTGGATGGAATGGCTTTCATGGCAGGGGAGGATGTTGAAAGGTGGGTTAATATCAACCATGTGGCACACTACTTCTTGAGTAAAGGGCCCAACTCTAATGGGAAAAAAGATAGTTCCATCTATAGTTCTTTCCAACTTGTCATAAGCTTTGATAGTGATGACCTCATTGATAATGTCTACCTTGGTATATCCTACTTGTTTAATGAACCTCTAGGTGCATGAGTTTAAAGTGAACCCATTATCTATCACGACCCTTTTTTTATGGAAAAGTTAGATACCATGATGGCTATGTAGAGTGGAAGGATGTGATTTGGTTGAATTTGTGGAACACCAGAGGGTTTGACGGATAGTACACATGAGGAAAAGAAGTGTCCCACTATATTTATGAATCAACAATATTATATCAATGGGGACATGAGATTCGTAAAAGGTGTGTTAAGGACCTCTCTATAAAGTGGGCTTGTGTAGAGTAAATACATGATGGAGATTTGGGCTAGCATTTTTCCAAGATGTTCTAGAATATTGTATTGTGTGGCTAAAGGAGCAAGTCTAGGTGTAGGTGGCCCTACAACATTGAGTTAGGTTTGTCATGTTGTGGCTACACATTGATCGTTTGGGCCCTTGATATTTATCACATTAATAGAGGATATACATCTGATCAAATTACCATAGTCAAGGTATAATGAAGTTTATTCTTGTTATTTGTCATGATTTTCACCTTGCTTGGGATGGGAATTGTTTGTTATATTATTATTCACATTATTGTGTTGTATAGGTGCCTCGCTTGCATTTATGTTGTCATGTGGTGGGAATGCATTTTGATAGATCAATAGACTTGCATTTGTGGAGGTTTGTGCCCCCACTGTGATTTTCTTATGATTAGTTAGGTCTTGTACAAAATATTTGAGCTACATGCATCTAAGGGTGGGATGTCCTTCCACACAATGAAATTTGTAGAATTTGGTCTCTTTGTACCAAGGTGCTTTAGCTGTGTTTGGATCTATGGTTATATTTTTGGGTAGTGGATGAGGTTTTCATGGGATAGTTTGTCAAAAATGACATTGAGTAGTTCCCCCAAGGGAGTGTATACATGAGGTGTCTTTGGAACCCTCAATTTTTGTCCAACTATGACGGTGATAGCATTGGTTTTATTTTTTAGTCCTTGATAATTAGGTACGGGTATGTTGTATTGATATTGATGTTGTGGTGATTGTTGATATGTTTGTTGATAGCACATTTTTTGTTGATATGTTTGTTGATAGCACATGTTTTTTTGATAAGATGGTTGTTGTTGCCACGTATTTTTTTGAGGGATGTTTGATGTGTTGGGTGCAACACCAAGTACATGGATGTATCAAGTATCAATAGCACCATTTGTTAGTATATTCTTGTTCTTGTTATAATATCATGGTTTATCATTGGATTTCACTCACTCTTGGTGATTTTATTTATGGAGCTTTATGATACCATCATTAATAATCCTTCACTCAAGCCCCATGCCTTTCTCCTTGATCTCGTTGTACATCACCATGTGGTGAGAGAGTCTATAATGTGCATTATCAATGAATATTTTGACAAGGTGACACTCTAGTATGTTGCAAGAGATTTGTGTTGTGAAGGTTTTCCACCTTTGTAAGTAATAAATGAGGATTTTACCCTCTTTTTGTTTGGTGTGGACTAAATTGACCACAAATGACTCGGTTTCAACAAGATGAATGTATGGTGCCATAAAGGCTTCTAAAAGTTAAACAAAGGTGTTAACAATGCCCTGAGGTATTCAACAAAACCATTTGAGAGTAGGACCTCCTAGACTCTTGGGAAAAAGGTTTGTAGGAATACATCATTGTAGGCTACTTGATGGCAATGCACGTAAAATTCTTTGATGTGTGTGATTGGATCCCCTTTCCCTCTAAATTTATCAAATTTTGGGATCTCAAAGTGCTTAGGAAAGTGTATCATGGTGATAGATCTATCAATTGGGTAAGGAAAAACCTCTTCAAATTTGAAAGTCTTAGATTTAGTTCCCTCTTTGAGTGCCTTCAAAGCATTCTTCATTTGTTCCCATTTAGAGTTGACATGTGTTATTGCCGGTGCCCCCAGTAAAAGGTATGTTTTAGATGGGTTAGGTGAGTATGGATGGTTTTGATGGATGTATTATGGAGGGTGGTATGTGGATTAAATTGCTATTGGGATGTGATTTATCAGTTTTTGGGGTGGTTGTTGGCATACTACTAGACTTGTTGTGTGAATTATTGGTACCGCTATTGCTATTGGAGTGGAAAGGTGTGAAATTGTTGAGTAGATGGATAATCTAGTATGGGTGTTTTCACATACTACTTCTGTGGTGGCTTTTGATGGAGGGGTGGTGGATATGTTGGTGTTATGTTTTGGTTTTTCCCAATGTAGGTTGGTTGCAATCTTTCTTGAGATGGCAATTGGGTGTTGCGGGGTTTCAAATAGTTGATGTAGGGAAGTATCCATATGGCTAGTTTTTGTTGTAGTATTACTTGGCTACTCACTAAGGGTAGCATGGTGAAATAGTTGGTAATGGGTGCTAGTAGATTTATGGGAGGTGGTGATGGGTGTTGCACTTGGAAAATTGTAATGAATGAGCTACTAATTGGGAGGCTTGTGGCTTGCCCATGTGATTGTCCAAAATTCTAAGGACCAAGTGGGAATGAAGTGGTGGTGTTTTCTATAGATGTAAATGAATTGGGGGTGGTGAGAGGTTGGTTGATAGGCCCTATTGATGGTGTCCATTTAGTGAATTGTGATGTATATTGGGTGCTCTATTGGAATATGTTGGGTGCACTACTAACAGGTAGATATGAAGTGGATGCAATGGTTTGGGAGGTGGAAGGTCATGTGATGTTAAATAGAAATGATGTGGGTTGTGAAGTGGTAGCAACAATAGTGAAGGGAGTGGTGGTGGTATAGGTTATATGATGGTAGATTGTTGAGGTGTTGCATGGACCAATGATTATGGGATGGTGTATTGAATATTTTATGGGATGGGAGCACTAAGTTGGGTGGAGGGTAAATTTGGGTCCATGATTTCTGGTATGACTATTTGATGTCCTCTTCTAGGTATAAAAAATGGGTCATTTGGATCAGAGGGACCAATGGGTGGTAAAAAGTCTTTCAAATAATGGATCTGTAGGATTTGATATGTCCAAAGGTGGTGGCCTTCCAAAGTTAAAGTACTAATGTTATCTCTTTGAAAATTAGCCATGATGGTTTCTTTGTTTTTTTTTATGATGGCATTGACAAGGGTCGCATGCCCAAGTTGATTCATAAAGACATCTATGTCTAATAGTGAGGGACCCAAATCTTTAGGATTCTGTGGTGGTGGGTCATGTCTAATCATAGATATCATTAGGTTTGGCTATGTGCTAGCTAAACTACCACTTATAATAGGGTCCATGTCTTTCTTCTTCCTTTTGTTCTTGCCTAAACATGTGGTTGGTGGCATGAAATCATAATGCTCCTAAGGATGAGATGCAAGATGGTATGAAAATGGGTGTAGATAATGCAAAGGGGGTTCTTTCTAAGATTCTTAAAGATGTGATGACTATGATGCAAGGCTTTCCTAGGATGTATGATGGGTGCAAAGGAGGAGGATGGAGGATCTTACTTCTAATGATATGATATCTAGGGGTCCTAAAGGATTAGCGATGGTGATGCCAAAGTAAAAGAGATGTTTTTCCTATGTGTAGGCTTAAGATATGATGATAATGTCAACTTTAGGATATATTTATGACCCTTTGGAAGAAAAGTGATAATCAAATGTGGATCCCAACCTGTAGCTCAAGGTGATGAGGGACACAAGTGAGAAATATAGACAACCCTAGACAATGCTTAGTTAAAGGGACAATCTCGATAGTATGATGGATGTAAGATGTAGGATAGACAATTCTAACAAAGTGATACCAAAATTTTAAGGATGGTGAGGATGATGGAGAATTTGGATCTATGATATCATTGTGGTAGGGATGAACTTCTAAAGCATGATCTAAGGATGCCTAAGGAGGAAAATGATCTATATGATAACCCTAAGAGAAAAATATATGATATCGTAAGTGAAAAGTGTGTGTGGAAAAAGAGGAACCTAATCAAAGTGAGTATAGCTAGTGTAATCGATAAGGTTGTGATTGACTCCATGTCTTAAGGTTAAGTTTTGAACTTTATGATCCCATTCGATTTGTAGGGAAACCTCAATACCTTCTTTCTCAATTTGATATAGTTTTGAAAGTCTTGGATTGGGTGTGTGTTTATTTTGTTTGACTTCAATCTCTTTATAGAATGTTGGTTTCTTAAGTTTTACCTTTTCAAACTTAGGTTTTGGTTTTCTAACATGAGGTTTCCATTGATTTTGGCCCAAGGTTTATCTCAAATTTGGTTCAAGGTAGTGACTACACTAAGTATGCCTTTCACTCAGGTTGAAAAACATGAATCTTTGGATAAAAAATAAATTTTAGTGGGAAACAAATGATTTACCAATGGATGATACAAGATATAAAGTGGAGTAAACTAGACTTAGGGTTGCAAATGGACTTTCTAAAAACTATTTTGAAACAACAAGGATATGACTCTTTTGAAAAATTATATGGTCTATTGTGAGAAAACAATCTCTCAAAAGACAAATCAACTTTTAGAGAGATAGACAAGTGATCTATTTAGAAAAAGGATTAGATAGTAATCAATGTGTATGTTTTACAAATGCTTTTCACAAGGTCATCTCACAAGCTCAAGTTTAAAGAAACCCCATGCATGTTTGTGTTCTATGGAGTACAGATGGTGAGTGTAAAAATCTTTTAGTGATTCGAGTAGTTCACTTGGATTGATCCTTGCACAAGGATTATGATACTTTCAAAGGAAAATTAGGTAGGATATTAATTTAGTTTGTAATTAGATTTGTGGAGTTAGCCAATCAATTAATATGTACGCGATTCACCTGAGAATCTATTTTGGACATGCTAAAATCATGGGAAAGTTATCCCACCTCAAGCTACCCCTATAAAAACACCACCCAAAATTTCCTAATGGAGAAAAAAGTTTACATTTCTTTTTATTTATATACTAGCTAGAGGGTTTTACCAGTTTGAGCTTCTATTGAAATAGGGCACACTTCCTAGAGGATGATGAACTCGCTAGAAGCACTTGTAAGTTGTTGTAAATGATCTTCCTAACAGCTTTTGGTACATGTGCCATGTATATAAAGGGTTTTATTTTGCAAATAAATAATGATAGCTCAAAGATGTTTTGAAAAACACATAAGACACATGATTAATTCCACTTTGGATCTTTTAAGTTTTTCTATCTATGATTTGAAGACACACATGATTAGCATGCAAGGTTCTCTCTAACTTGACGATTATGGTCAAAAAAATAAATCAAGTCAACAAAAGTAAATAACATGCAAAATATTTGAAAATGAGGGAATAAAAGAGATTTTCCTTTAGAGCATTCGAGATAGGATGAGTTATTTTTAAGCCCCAAAGTTAAAGTGTGTTAGCTTGAAATGTTCATTGGTTTTTAGGAATTTGATATTGAGTTAAAGAGTTTTATAACCAAAATGAAGTGTGAGTCATAGAAATGGTTCTTTGATCCTCGGCATTCAAGATTGTGTTTATTGTTTAATCATACATTCCAAAGAAAATTTTAGAATTTATTCCATGGCATTCAAGATTTATTTTAGCAACATTCATTCAATGAAAGATTTGTCCAATTGATTTAGGCATTCAAGATTGGATTTTATTATTTTAGCTTTTTTATTCATTCAAGATGGGTTTAATTTTATAAATATTTAAACACATTCATTCAAATAATGTGTTTAATAATTCAAGTTCATTCCCAAAAATAACAAAATTTTAAGAAAAACTTGCAAGATACATTGTTACTTATTTCTAGAATGCTCCAATCTACAATGCTATGAAGAAGCAACTAATAATAAAAAGAAAGCACCGCTAAGGTTTACTTAACTTTGCAATTGCTCTAGATCCCAAGTATCCTATTTTTCTTCCAAATTAGTCAACACAAATATGACAAAGTAAAGAATAAAATGGAAAAGCAAAAGTTTTCTTTAAAAAAATTTATGATAGTTTTCTATACCTCTAAACAATACCCCATAAATTTCACAAAAATATTATTTTGATAGTCTAATAATTGAGAATGTACAAAATTAAGATCTGCCAAACATCCTCAAAAATCAGAAAAATCCAATAGTTCAATAAATAGTTATTCTCCATGCACCAAGAGTGAATTTGACTATGATATTTTTTCTTTTTTGGATAGTTTTCTAGACATGTAAACAATACCCCATACCTTTCATAAAAACATTTATTTTGACAATCTGATGGTTGAGGATGTGTACAATTAGGATCTACCCAACATACTCTGAAATTAGAAAGAACCAATAGTTCAATAAATATATATTCTCCATGCAACAAGAGTAAATTTGACAACCATAATTTATTTATTTTTTAATTTTTGAATAGTTTTCTAGACCTTTAAATAGTAGTTCATAAATTTTACAAAAAATAGTATTTTGACAATCCAACCATTTAGATTGGTCCCAATTAGGATCTACCCAACATACTTTGAAATCAGAAAAATCCAACTATTTAATAAATAGTTATGCTCTACACTTTGAGAGTGAATTTGACTGTCATAAAATAATAATCTGGTACAAAGATTATTTTACACCTTGTAACACACTCAAACAAAAACAAACATTATATTATTAGTATGCAAGGAAACTAGATTGAAATGGATGAATGAATGACCCATTGTGAGGTCCTACTGGGTGTGCCAAAATGTAAAACCTAGATTGTTAATGCCCATGGAGTACTAAGATTAGACAAAGAATTCGACAAAACAAACAAAGTTAACACCTATGAAAAAGACCTTCAACAAGAAACCATGACAATAACAAAAGGAATGCCAACCTCACTCCTTCAAGTAGCTCTAAGTTGAAGAGGATTTGTCCAAGTGATGGAGATGTATGCTCAAGTGTACCTCAAGCCTTCAATGCATAGTTTAAGAGAGTGCAAGTGTGGATGGATTTTGCCATTATAAGGGTATTTTGGTAGTTTTTAGGCTCTCAAAATAGCATCATAACATTAGCATAGAAGTGGATATGGATTGTAAGGGGAGAGGGTTTCATTTATAGGCCAAATATGTGAGGATGGAAGGTCAAGATGCAAAGATTAGGTATGACTAGGATGCAAGGAGAGGGAAGCACATGGATTGTGCTTTCACAAATGAGGATGTGAGAAGGTGGAAAAAATGGAGGGAAAGTAGGGGGACAAAAGGAGTCATTAGGGGGATGGTGTGTGTAAGAGGAAAGTAAGAGCATTTAAGGCATGTGTAAGAGGTCATTAAGTCTCTGTAAGAGCCTTTAATGCATGTGGGTGGGGGGTTTGACTTTGGTTTGGCTTAGGAATTCTTAATCTAGGATTAAAGTTGTTCACATGATCAGGGTGAGCATTAGGCTTGGATTAGAAGGAAAATCAGATTGCAAGTGGATTAGATACTCAAGTGGGTTTAATTAGTTGGCTAAGTGAGGTTAGCATGGGTGAATGAGTTGGATTTAGCTAATGATAGAGATTTAGGAATAGTTAGAGGTTAGGGATTGATTTATCAAATGAATTATTTAATAAAAAGGTATGTGTGATTCAATTAAATTGGCATAGTGTAATTATTTATTTGAATAGGAGAATAGGGATTTAATTGATAATTTAGACTTTGGATTGTAATTTAAATTTATCAATTAGAATACAGTTAATTTCAATGAATTAATTAACTAAGGGATGACAATAAATGAATTAAATATTAAATACTTAATTAATGATGTCTTAGAAGATGACTAAATAGGATTACTTAAATGATGTAATTAGATTTAGGTGTCTACATGTTTAAAAACTAAAATTTCAAAATAAATGTTTTACGATCATACCACATACATGTATGACCACCCTTTTTTGGAGAAAAAAATGAATTTGCGGGATTCCTTTTTGGGAAAGGTACCTAACACCAAATATTGATAATAATATTTTCCTTATTTTTTATTGAGTATTTTTTTATTAATTTTTATTTGACCATAAAGTGCATTTTGAAAACCTTTGGTTTCATAAAAAAATCAATGTTATTTTATTTTTAAATTTTTTTTATTAAAATAAATTCTATGTAGATTGATGATATATTATTCATTTTTGAAAAAATGTTAAATCAAAAAAGTTATTAAAATTTTAGTCAACCATACTATTTGAAGTTTAGGTACCACTTTGGCTTAATAAATATTGTAAAATACTAAAATAAAGAATATCACTATAAAATTTACATTTTAAGAATCTAGATAAAGAGTTCTATATTGGATTTTTGTTTTGTCAAAAAAATTCATTCTGAAAGTCCTCAAAAAAATTATGGCAATGTAGAAATTTCATGTTCCTATGACTTATCAACAAATTTGTTACCATAAGTAAATACTTGGTCCCACCAAGCCTATCCCAAGCCAATACCAAATGCAATATGTGGCTTGTGAAATTCAAGTTTAAAGAAATGAGTACACATTTCATAATGTATACCCATTTCTAAAAATGGGTAAAAATGAGTTGTAGTTGCAAAAAGTAATTTTAAATTGTTTTTAGAGTTGTGTACTCATTTTGAAATGTGTAGCCATTTTTTTAAAAATTAGGTACCCTTTTTTGAATTTAAGATCAAGCACCCAAGCCTAAAATGGGTACCCGTTTCTAGCGAAAATGTTTTTTCCTCATGGACTTCCATGATTTTGGTTCTCAATTTTTTGCATTTACCTAGTTGTGTCAAGACAACTAATATACTTAATTCTCCACCACGAGAATAAAGGATAAAATCCATATCAAAGTTAGGATTGCCAAAAGTGGGTGTCGATACAATTAATTTCTTAATTACATGAAATATTTCCTTTCCTTCCCTTCCTTGGAGCAAGTAAATATCATATTTCTCTTCAACATGGTTGCAAGAGGTTTAACAATAGTAGCAAGATTAGGGATCCACCTTCTCACAAAATTGTTCCTAACAAGAAAACTCTATAATCCCTTCTTGTGGTTGGGAAATGGGACATATAATTGCTTCTACCCTTTCTAAATATATGGTTAGACCATCTCTTGACACAATGTGGAGCCTACATTAGTTAGTCCAAATGGAATTCTATAATTGGCACAAAGTACCCCACTTAGTAGTAAACTATCTCTTGTATTGGTTTTATTCTTGGATTAAGATTTGGTTATAATCTTTAAAAAATCATCTAAGAAAGAAATCATCTTTGAGCCACTAACTTTGGACAAGATTTACTCCATAAAAGGGAGGGGGTGGAGATCTTCAAGAGAAACCCTATTAAGGTCCCTGAAATCTACATATAATTTGGTTTCTCCATTCTTATTTCTAATAGGAATTAAATTGGATACCCATGAGGAGTGCTTAATATGAAAAATAATATTTTCCTCTATGAGTTTGGACAACTCTTTTCTCTTCAAGGGTTCAATCTTGGGGTTGACTAAGTCTTTTCTTTTTCCTAACAAGATTTACATCATGATTTAATTCTATGGTATTTTGGGACAAGCTTGGTTAAAAACCCTTTAAGATTTATATATCTAAGAAATAACATTTCTAAATTTGTGAGAAAAATAATGAAAAATCTTGTTCATTCTTAGGCCATACCTTTTCCAAGCTAAGATTTTTTCCATCAACAATGGTGATAGGTCTGTTGTCATCCTTCCTTGTAGTGAGGTTCAACCCTTTACTTCTTGTCTAATCATCAGAGTTGAATATGACCTTCAAGGTGACTAGACCTTTATGAAATCTACTTCAATTAAGGTTCATGATTTGATCTCCATACTAACTTTGTATCTCAGAGTGTTTTTTTATAGAGAGCTCTACTACATTTTGTTAAAAAATGATAATATATAAATTAGAATCTAAGACTTTCCAATTTGTACAATTGTCTGGGACATCAAGCCTTACAAAAAGTTTGATATTTTATTCCTTTGTGTCTACAATATGCTTTGGTATGTCATAATGAGCACCAATTATTGCAAGTCTATGAGGATGTCTATTCTTATTTCTAGGAACACTTTGACTATTGAATTCCTGGAAGCCCTCAAGTAATTCCCAAACTCTATGTCTATATGATTTGAGAAGGTTATTCTTTGTAACATTCCAATTTTTGATTTGGTTAACAACCACCTTGTTGTCCCCAAATACCTTTAAGAGTTTTACACCTCTTCTTTGTAAAATTTGGAGGCCTTGGATCAATTTTTCATACTCAATTCACATTATTAGGAAAACTGAATTGAAGTCTATATAAAAATTAGTATTTCTCTAGATTGGGAGAAAAAAGCATTACACCAACACTTGGACCATTTTTATTCCTTGAGCCATTAACTTTTTTTTCCATAATCAATTATTATCTTTTTGTCTTTTCATGAGATTAGGAATAGAAGCACCCTCCTCATCTATACAATAATTTGGAAGGCATGTCCCTTTAGCCTCTTGGAGTAGATCAAATTGGAAAGAATTAGTTTACTTATCTAATAGATAATCTAGAACCTTTGTCAAGAGAGTAGAATTTTTATATGTTATACATTCTTCATATTCCTTATGAAGTGTGCAATTCATATTGATGGGGCTTGGTGTGTAAGTCTCTATATGGTTAAGAGCTAATGGTTCTATATTTATTGAAGCTTATATTCCATATCTAATCCTAAATAATATGTATGACAAATAAAATTCAAGACAACCACCTATTTGTGTAGTGAAGTCTCTAGAAAGGCACCTAAAAAAATGTGGAGGAAGCTCAATAACTATTATGTCTTGTATGAGAGTAAAACCTAGATATGCATGAAATTCTAATTTGATATCCTTTAACACTGCCACTACTTAGATAGACCTACCATCCAACTTAATAACCTCTTTATTCATTGGCTCATACTTGATACCGAGAAGACTATCTATACACTTTGGCATAACTAAACTGCTAGCTTTAGAGTCTATCATACAATTATGAACTAATTTATCTCCTATAATCAAAGAGAGATAAAATGGGAGAGGCTTTATCTTCTTACTTTTATCTTCTTCTTTTATATCCTACACAATGCTTGCTACTCCATTCATGGTAGCTAGTCCATTAGTAAACTTTTATAGTCTTCAATTCTTGTTGTAGCAATTCAAACTAAGATAAAATTTTGAGAATATCCCACATAGGAAAACTAACATTATCCCTCTTCATTTAATCTACAATATTTAGAGGAGTGCATATTGACTTGGTTGGAATCTTAGCAACCATAGGATCTAATATATGGATTTGGATAGCTTGAGGTTCCTTAGGCTTCTTATTGTTCTCATTTTGTTGTAGAGAAGCAACATCCTATTGCATTCTTGAAACTATAGTGTATGAAATGACTTTTGAAGTTGAAACCTAATTTGATGGAGAAGGTCAAGTGTTCTCCACAACTCTCCATTTTCTTCTTGTGTTATGAGTTATGCCATCATTACTATCATGATTGACATGGAAATACTCATTTGGATGATAATTCATAAAAGTGGACTCCCATTTTTTGGGGGTTTTGAATCCAATAATGGACATATTGAAATTATATTGTTATCATGTATCTTTCCCTTATATGGCTGAGGAATGAGAAGAATATTCAATACTACATATACATTTTTCACTAAAATAGCTGAAAGTAACACAATATTATTGTTCTTAAGCAAGATTATTTTCAGAAACAAGTGTCCTTACTATATTTTCATTTGCATTTGGAGGGTAGCATTACACATGAGCCTATTTTGGTTCCATGAAGCATGATTTTAATTATTTTTCTATTTAAGGAAGGATTTTGAAAATGGGGCTGATGAGGCCTATTACCTTGAGCTTGTTGCCTCTCTAGGGTGACCACCGTGTTGCTCATTTTGTGTACTAGCATATCATGATCCTAAAATTTTCTAGTCATATTTTGCATCATAATTTTTTATTCCTCTACCTCATTGGAGGATGTAGAGGCTAACGGAGCAACAACAAGAGGTTGACTTGTAGTTGTAGTAGGAATAGGATCCATAATAGTCTGATGTGTAGGTGTATTAGAAAAAAGTGGCAATGGAGGTCTTGGAGCCAATTCCCCCCTTGAATTCGAGTATTTTATTTTCTTATAGCAATATCATATGCAATGGGTAGAGTATCCCCACCTAATGTTTGCAATGTGGTATTAATGACACTATTAAAAGCCCTAAGATAATAAAGCAAAATATTACTATGGGAAGGCTTCACTATAAAAGGTATGCTATCCCATGTCTTTTGAAATTGATAGTTGAAATCTATCATAAACTAATGAGGTTCTCTTTTAATTGTAGTTAGCTACTCCAAAAGTGATAGATGGTCACTTTTATCTTCAAAGTGCTTAAAAATCCTTTCACCTAATTTATCCCAATTATGGATAGAATTATGGGGTAGAGCCCTATACCATTGCAAGGCCTTTCCTTTTAATAATTAAGCAAGAAGCCTAACAAAAACATCATCCCCTATCATACCATGTATATTGTAGATATTTGAGACTTCTTGAATATGTTCTTTTGGGGAAATAGAAGTTTAACTAGTAAAATATGGCAGACTCTTAAGAGAAGACACTAGTATATAATTTCTTTGATCCAGAACATGAGGGATGCCACTATTAAGGTAGAAAAAACCTTATTTCTAGGGATAACCATGCAAAATAATGATCTATTAAAATGAAAAGATAATTCCTTAGGCTATGATCTATTGATTGGAGTAGTAGAAAGATATATAGAAGGTGTATGTGTTTCTTCTAATCTTTTGACTAGTGATAGATAAAGAATATTTATTTTTCTTTTAGGATTTAAAAGTGAAATATGGGTAAACTAAAAATTACCTTTAGAAGATGCCCTTGTTTTAATTCTAGACATGAATTACAAAAAATCTGGTTTGAAAACAAAAATGTAGAGATGGAGTCTCTAAGTGCTTGAACATGAGCCTCTTCAAGGCTAAAATGATAAGAGAAGCACTATCCTCTCAACATATAAGTTGAAGTTCTTTATATAACACCAACAAAGTAGTAGACTTCTTATCAAGCTTGAATGTGGTCCCATTGGGTGTGCTAAAAATTGTTGACACAAAATTTTGCACCTAGGCTTCAAGCATGATCTTCGAGAAACCTTATGTAACATGGAAACAATCTCCAACTGTGGCTTTTCAAATGAGATATTAAGTCTCTAGAGAAGGCCAACTTCCTCACTATCATGGTGCACCTAAACTAGACCTTTTGAGGAAAAAGGGAGAAGGATGCTAAAATAAAATACTAAAAGGTAAATAGGTGATGCATTAGATTAAATTTGGATTTAATCCTTCCAATAACTTACACTTACATTCAAAATAATGCACAAACTATACTACTTCCTGTAGTTTACATGTTTTAACACAAGAAAAATGTCAAAAAAAAAAACAATTAGGAAAGGAACATAGATGTTCACTTAACAAATTTACTGAATGAAAGTAGCATAATCATGTAGTGTTGAAAATGATGAAAATACATCAAAACAAAGAAGACAAAAGTTTACACAAGCTTATTTGGATATAAAGTAGATAGAAAAATCACAATTTCTTTTGAATAATGCAATAATATATACAAAAGAAAATTTTGCAAAAGAACCAAAATAAGAGATCTTTGGAGAATATACAAGGCCTCCAGCCAATAGTGTTATGTAATGTTCTCTATAAATTTATTATTAAGGCTATTTCTCTTTGATTGGATAAAATAATACCTCATATTATATCTAAAGAGCAAAGAGGTTTAAATCCTAGTAAAAAGACTACAAAGGGTGCTATTTTAGTAATGAATATTTTCACTCATTAGAAGTAGAAAAGATAGTAGCCATGGTTTTAAAGCTTGACATGATGAAAGCTTATGATAGGGTGAGCTGGGATTTTCTTTGGGCAATTTTGGCTAGTTTTTGGTTTACTGCTAGTTGGATTAAATGGATTTCATCTTATTTTTCTTCTACAATGCTTTCAGTTTTTCTTAATGGTTTACACCACAGATACTTTGGATCATCTAGGGGAATTTGAAATGGGGATTTTCTATCTCCTTTTATATTAATTATCATGATAGATGGATTGAGAAGGAAAATTAAGAAAGCTAATTTCATTGGGAATTAGAAATGAATTTATGTTGGATAATTAGATGAATCCCACATTCATAATCTCATTTATGATGATACTTTTCTTATTTTGTCTTGCAACTACAAAGGATTGTATGGTCATTAAAAATATCATTAATGATTACTCTCTTCATTTGGTCAGCTTCTTAATCCAAGGAAGTCCAAGGTCTTCTTGATCAAAATTTCCCCCTTGGTTCATAGGGCCCTCATTGAATTTTGGAGATTTGAGGTGGGTTATTTCCCTTGTAAATATTTTGGGAATCCATTTTTTTTCAAGGGAATGAGAAGCATGAATTTTGGGATAAGATTGGAATTGGGATTAGCAACTTAGACATGAAAAACAAAGCCTTTAGGTGCAAACATGTTATGGTAAATATATGTCTTCTTCTCTTAAGTGGTGTAGACTCATGAGGAATAAATATATTGCAACTCCTAATATTGAATGGGTTTCCAAAGTTTTTGATCTACCTTAAGGTTCTACGATTTGGAATTATGTCATTATACTACATTTATCTTGGTTAATTCATGATGGATCTTGAGCTCATTTTGGAAGGATTCTTGGAATACTCACCAACCTCTATCCTCCATCTATGAGTTTCATTTTTATCTCTTTAAAGGTTCTTTGTGTAATACCCCAAAATTGGCTCATTGCCATGATACCAATTCTAGTCTATTTCTGATCAATCCTAAGACCTATTCTAATAGGCAATTCTCATTCTGCTACTCGCTACTTGACTTAATTGTCAAATGCAAAAAACCTAAATCTGCATTCATCATGCTTATTATTTAATACCTATAGTATTTACTCATGTTAGTCGCATTAAACCTATTGATTAATATTTAATTTAATTACTAAGTATTTATACTTTAATTAAATTAAATTATATCCTAAAGGCTAATGTACTACAGAATTAAATTTATTTATTTTAATAAATATGCCTATCTTGATTAATTAAATGTAATTATTTAATTAAATGGAGTACTTACTTCTAATTAATTAAACAAAGTTATTTAATTAAATGGGAAGCCATTCCTAATTAATTAAATGAAGTTATTTAATTAAATAAGAAAAGTATCTCTAATTAATTAATAGATTATTTAATTAAATAGAAAAGGTAATTATGAGAGCATATCTCATTTTATTAAATTAAATATTTCACCAAAATCTTTCTTCAGTTCAAAAAAGAGAAATTTCTAGTTCACTATTGATCAAAAATGAGTTAAATTAGCTAACTCCTTTTTCTACTCAAATTGAATCAGTTAACTCCTTATTTTACTCAAATTAAATCTGTTAACTCCCTTTAATTTGGGAATCTCCCTTTATGACTGAACTTCACCTTTAATCTTGACCGTTGATTGAAATCAATCTCAACTGTTGATGGATTCCAAGAAAGTCTATTTAAGAGACCCTCATCTCTTCATTTTGAGAGGATCAATTTGGAGAATTTGCATCAAATTGCTGGTGGAATTCATACTCACATTTGCTCATATTTTTACATACATCTTGCATTCTTAGTTTAAATTCATCTAGCTTAATAATGCATACATTTTTAGTTTAATGTCTTTCAACTCTTTGATTAATTGCTTCTACTTCATCTAGATTACTTGCACATTCATATAGCTTAAATTGCATTCAAATCCTTCTTTCTAACAGGGTCTGGTTACCTGCACCTTGATTCTGAGAATATTAGCAGGCAAAATCCCTTTACATAGAAGGCAATAGGTTGCTTTGTAGGCTGATTTTTGGATGAACAATCCAATGTTCATTTCAAGATGAATCTGCATGCAATGACCATGTTGAAGTGTGTGTGTTAGCAGAGGCCACATATTCACGCATACATTTTTGGCGCCCAACAACATTCCCTTAGCCTACAACATTCTATTGGGACGGTCATGGATACATGAGATGTGTGTTGTGCCATCCACATACCACCAATGCATTAAATTCCCATTTCATGGCTTCGAAGTTACTATTCCTGCCACTACTAGCTACACCTGCAATATGCTCAAAGCTGCTAATTCTTTTGTCCCTGCTAATCGTGAGTCTACTGATTGTCACAATAATAAGCTGAAACAAATTGAGCAGTCATTTGAATTGAAAGAAACTGGTATGGGAGAGTACCACATGGAACTAGTGTTGTCATTAACATCTATTCTAGAGTCCCCTCGACATTTTGGGAGACCCTCAGAAGAAAAAAAGCCATTTATGTTGACACCTCAGACCAAGTTTAATGGCTCTTTTGTCAAAACTACAGTTCCCTTAGAAGATGAAAGCAAAAATAGAGCCATTGCTACATGGCTTTACAAAGAAGAGGCTCCAATATACCTAACTAAACAAGCTCAAGAAATCACTCCTAAGAAGTATGGGCTTGGTCTTACTCTTATGAAGTGTTTTGGTTACAAGGGTACTGGCCCTATTGGGTGCAAAAACAATGGTTTAATAGATCCTATCAAAGCAATAGCTCGAAGCAATAGTGACACAACTGGCCTAGGGTTTAAGAAGGTCCCTTTCCATTTGGGATCCAATAAATTCATACCTATAACTGAGAGTTCATCTGAAAATGAGTCATAATATGAGTCAGGTGCTCGAGAGGAAGAATCTGATGATGAGGATTCTTACCCTCATCCTATTCCTTATGATCTTGCTAAATTCTTTGTTGAGCCAGATGACTTTGTGCCACGTGTTAGCACTATGGATGATGCTAGTGATTATTCTGAGGATAATGCTGAGCAACTCAAATATCATTCAGAAAATGGAGAATCTAGTTAGTCATGCCATATTGAGTATTTGTGTAAGAATCCAGAGGCTGAAGCAGAGTATGTCCCTATCACTTTTAGGGAGTTCTATAGTCTCTCACCATGTAGCACCAATTCTCATGAATATGAATTTGATAATCTTTCAGAAGTGACTATTGATAAAGACATTGACCAAGTGCATGTCTATGAAAATCAAATCAAAGTGAGTGAAACATCTAGGGTTAGGTCACAAGGGTCTGATCCAACTAGTGTCCTAGAGTCGTCAAATCCTAACATTAGTATTCTGAGGCCTTTGAATACACCTGTGGGTGAGGTCACTGTAGGTCTCGAATTGCTGGTCTATGCATTTAATGACTATACTATGAACGCAATTGAACCAACCACTACTCTCTCACTTGCACATCTCGAGCTTATAGACTGGAACCCCAATGCATCTAACAAAGTCCCCACATTCCAACATGACTATGCTCTTGCCTGTTACCTAAACGCTATCGAACCTATAATGTCTTCCACCAATGAGCAGAGTGTCAACATGACTGAGGCCAACATTAAATATCTTAGTCACATAATTAAAAAGAAGAAATGTAAGAGGTTCGATGGTGAAAACCACATTAAGACAGTGTCAGATCCCAAAAAAGTAAAAACAAAAGACGTATCCAAGGGTGAAAACCTCTTTGAGGCACCCGCAAATGATATATTTGATGTCCTTCCTAGTCACTTTTAGGAAAGGTCATCAGTGTTAATAGAGCTGACATAGCCAATTAACCTAGGCACAGAAGAACATCCTCATGTGATACATCTGGATCAGTCATTGTCAACTGAAGAAAAGGAACAATTCATTACCTTTTTCAAGGAGAAGAAAATAAAATTTTCCTGGACATATTCTGACATGCCAGGATTGGATCCTAATCTTATCATGCATCACTTGTCCATAGCACCAAGCATCAAACTAGTTAAACAGAAGCTTCAAAAAATGCATCCTCATGTTGCATTGCTAGTCAAAGCTAAATTGGAGAAACTTTTGAAGGTTGGTTTCATTAGTGCAATTGATTATGTTGAATGGATATCCAATATTTTCCCTATGTCCAAGCCTGATAAGTCTATCAGAGTTTGTACAGACTTCCGTGATCTTAACTTGGCATGTCCTAAAGATGACTTTCTGCTCCCTAATATTGATATGATCATGGACATGATGGCTAGCTATGAGATGTACTCACTTATGGATGTTTTTTCTGGATACAATCAGAAAAAAATTGCGCTAGAAGATCAAGAGAAAACAACTTTCACATGTGCATGGGAAACATTTTGTTGGAATGTGATGTCATTTGGTTTAAAGAATGCTGGAGCTACATATCAGTGGGCTGTTACTATAATTTTCCATGACATGATGCATAGAACCATGGAGGACTATGTTGATGATGCCTTGGTCAAAAGCGCTAAATGCAATACTCATTTGCACGATTTGGGACCCATCCTAGATCATATGGAAAAATTTAGTCTTTGGCTCAATCCTAAGAAATGTGCATTTGGTGTCACATCAGAAAAATTGTTAGGATATATTGTTTCTGCAAAGGGAATTGAAGTAGATCCAAAAAAAGTACAAGCAATAATGGACATGCCACCACCTCAAAACATCAGTCAGATGAGAGGACTATAGGGAAGGCTTCAATCTATTCATAGGTTTATTTCACAATTGGCAGATAAATCACAACCCTTTACAAAGACCTTACATAAGGGTGTGAAATTCAATTGGAGCCAGGATTGTGAGCAAAGCTTAACACAAATCAAACAATATCTTGTCAATCCACCAATCTTGATGCCTCCTATGCATGGGAAGCCTTTGCTTTTATACATTTCAGCCATTGAAACATCTTTGGGGATCCTGTTGGCTTAGGAAGACAATCACAACAAAGGAAGAGCTATTTATTACTTGAGCCGAACATTGGTCTCTTATGAGAAAAACTACAACATTATTGAGAAAGCTTGCTTGGCAGTTGTCTTTGCTTCCCAAAATTTGAGAGACTACATGCTTTCCCACACTACATGGCTTGTGGCTAAAATACATCCATTAAAGTACTTGCTCAGTAAGGCAGCTCTCACAGGAAGATTGGCTAAATGGGTCATGATACTAAGTGAGTTTGACATCTAATATGTTGAACGCAAAGCTATAAAGGGATAGGCAATTGCAGACCAGCTAGCCAAGGCACCCATACAGAGTCTTCTACCAATAAACATTGATTTCCTAGATGAGTCAATTCTAACACTCACTCATCATACATGGGTTATGTTCTTCGATGGGTCCTTCACACAACAAGGATCAGGTGCTGGATTACTCTTCATTACACCACAAAGATACTCATTGCCCAAAGCATACAAGATTATGTTTCTTTGTACAAATAACATTGTTGAATATGAAGCTTTGATCAATAGTATGAAAATTGCAGCTGAATGGAGAGTAGATCAGTTGGATATCTTCGGTGACTCTCAACTTGTTATCAACCAAGTAAATGATGTGTATCAAATAAAGGATGAGAAACTAATTCATTACAAATGCATGGTTGATGACCTGACAAATTATTTTTCACACATCACCTTCCAACAAGTTCCATGCGCCGATAATAAAGCGGCTGATGCTATGGCCACTCTGGCCTCCTTGCTACAAATGCCAAAAAATGATCTCCGACACGAGTTCTTGGTGGAAGCGTTACACTACCTAGCCTATGATACACCTGATTCTAGGATGATCTATTCTATTATAGGACAAGAATCATCCCACTACCATCACATCTATTCCTATCTTCGTAATCAAACCATTTCAAAAGGTCTGACCCAGAATGAGAAATGTTACTTAATCTGTAATGATTCAAATTATGTCATTATTGCTGATGATCTGTATAGGAGAGGTCTCGACGAAACACTCCTTAGGTGTTTAGAACCTGACAAGTCCAAATGAGCACTAATTGACGTTCACGAAGGCATTTGCGAATCTCATTCCAATGGCCTGACACTAGCTCACAAACTCCTTCATGCTAGTTACTACTAGCCTAAAATGGAGCAAGAAGCTATTAAATATGCTAGGTCCTGCAAGCAATGTTAGCTACACGGGAATCTCATTCATACTCCAGCAAGAGAGCTAATTCCCTCTACTACAACATGGCCATTTCAACAATGGGCCTTTGACTTGGTGGGGCAAATTCACCCAACCTCTTCTAATGGACATAAGTTCATTATCACTACTATAGATTATTTCATGAAATGGGTAGAGGCAGTCCCTCTCACAATTGCTGATGGCAAAACTGTAGCACTTTTTATTACAAACTACATCATTTGTAGATATGGTATACCATCCTCAATCATTATTGACAATGGAGGATAGTTCAAAAATAAAGACCTTAAGGAACTGTGCAAGAAATTCAAGATCACACAACATTGGTCTTCCATTTATTATCCCCAGGGTAATGGCCAAGCTGAGGCATCTAATAAGGCAATCCTCAAAATTCTTCATTGCACAATCAGTAAGTCAAGGAGAGACTAGCATCTCCAAATCAATCTAGTCCTATGGGCATATAGGACAAGCATTAGAACTCCAACGGGTACGACTCCTTTTGTGTTGGTGTATGGGGCGGATGCTCTGCTTCCAATAGAGGTCGAGATTCCTACCTTGAGAATCTCGATGAAAGGCCTTATCACTAATGATGACTATAGGATAGCTCGACTTCAAGAGCTTGTATTGTTGGATGAATGATGACAAGTGGCATGTGATCATCTATGAGCATATCAACAAAAAATGGCACGAAACTACAATAGAAAGATCAGGCCACGTGACTTCCAGCTGGGTGACCTCGTCCTGAGAGAGAACCCTAAGAATCAACAACAACAAATGCAAAAGGGAAAGTTTGAACCAAACTGGTTAGGTATGTACATCATTACTGTAGTATATGGATCTGGTGCCTATCAGCTTTCCACAACTGAAGGAGAAGTGCTTAAAGAGCCTATGAACACTGTCCACCTGAAGTAGTTTTACAGTTGATTTAATCTTAGCAAGCTCTCTGTACATATCTAAATGTCCTGAAAACAAATCTAAAAATCAGAAAAAATCCTTAAAAAAATAAAAATAAAAAAAGAGAAAACTTGCCAAGAAGGTGAAAACTTGGTAAACAGGTGCCTCTTGTTCCCAATGCCTCATCTTGCAACATATCTTCTAGCTATTCTATACAGTTGCTTTCACGCTTTCAATTTATTGCTTCCTACTCATGTATCCATGGATTGAGTCTTGTCACAGCTCGGGGGCATTCCCCCTTAGTGTCACTATTTTTGAGATTCTCATAGAATCTCCTTCGCGGCAGTCACCAGTGGTCCTCACTGTGTCTGCCTACTGTCGCTAGTGTCACTATTTTTGAGATTCTCATAGAATCTCCATCACGACAGTCACTAGTCATTCTGACTACATCTGCCTAATGTTGCTAGTGTCACTCTTTTCGAGATTCTCATAGAATCTCCATCGTGACAGTCACCAGTCATTCTAACTGCGTCTGCCTACTGTCGCTAGTGTCACTCTTTTTGAGATTCTCATAGAATCTCCATCGTGACAGTCACTAGTCATTTTGACTATGTCTGCCTACTGTCACTAGTGTCACTCTTTTCAAGATTCTCATAGAATCTCAATCACAATAGTCACCAGTCATTCTGACTGCGTCTGCCTACTATCTCTACTGTCACTCTTTTCAAGATTCTCCTCATAGAATCTCTTTTGCAATGGTCACCAGTTGTTTCAGCTATGTCTGCCTACCGTTGCTCAGGTCATGTCTTAAGATTCCTTTATGGAAGATCTCATTTGCATCAGTCACCAGTCATCCTGGCTGTGTCTGTCTACTGTCGCTTAGTCCTTCTTAGGTTCTTCATCGTGAAGATTTCTCTTTGACCTTAGTCACCAGTCGTTCTAACTGCGTTTTCCTACTATCATCACCTTATTGAAGAGATTTCTTTCAAACATGTTCTGGACATTGACACTTGACATCAATCTCAAAAGCATTGAACTCAAAAAAATGATATACTTGTTTGGATATGCTGAGCATTTTCTTTGTTTTCTTTGTTTTTCTTTATCATATCTCCTCGAGCAACTCAATGATGTCATCTTTGACTAGAGAAGTAATGACTGGGGGCATGATCTTTTTCTTTGCTTTCTATTTGTGGTTTAGTTCCAATAAGTTGATCTATTCCTATAAGAAGGGTTTCCACTATCAGAGCCTACATCTCGTATTGGATGGCCGTGTGTACCTTGACTCCTTTTATATAGAGACATCAATAACATTGGTTCTTCTCCTTGTTTTTTGGAGTGAAATCTTCATGCTATAGTACATACTCATACTCATCCTATTAAGTGAATGTATGAGTCACTACGAGTATATCTAGCACACTTCTGTCTCAGGTTACGAATGCAAGGGTCATCACGGACAGAATGAATACTGAATGCTTAGCATAAGAGGGATCTCTCATGTGTTTGGTGTGCCTATCATGCAAGCAACATTTTGGTCATCCTAGTGTTTATGCTTTGATGCTTATGTTAACTTGCTACATTAAAAGGGACAAATGTTCTAGTCATTCTGGCTTCTTGTGCCTCGAATGCTTACATTTAATCCTGACACCCCAATAATGTATGTTATATTCATATTTTCATGATTGCAATGTCAGTGGGAATTGTATAACATACGAGCTTTATTTTATATCTAATGATGATAAATCGTTGAGGCTTGGTAACTAGACCTAGGGTTACATTTAACATAGTCTTGCATTACATACTTCATTTGCATTAGCACGCAATTCGATGCTAATTCTATTTATACTCCACATGCATCAGATTCCTCCATGGCTACACAAGCATTTGGTTCGTTGATTCATGCTTCTCAATGGAATACCTGTGACTGTCAAACAAAAACATGCAACACTACATAAGATGTCAGCTCATACATATGCGTTCTATCCAAGTACAACATACATCTCGTATACATCAAAGCAAAACAAAACAAACAATGACATGTACATAGGAATACTCAGCTCAAAATTTTGTCTATATATATCAAAGAATGGGTCAGTACAAAAATGGGTGCTACTCAAGCACAATTGATCAAAAATGATACATGTGGTGTTGGCACACCAATCGATACATAGCTAGGGATCAAAATCAAAAATCAAGCATAGAGCATCTAACTCTATCTCGAACCCTCACCTCCAAGAGGAGCAAGAGGAGTAGGGGTAGTAGGTGGCAGAGGTGGTGGTAGCATATCTGGCCTAACAAGAGGTCGTGCACCTCCAAACTCTCGTGCATATTGAGAAAATTGCTGCACTTGCAATGTCTCATCTGGCATGGTGCTGGTGTATGCAGCATAGTAATATGCAGCTTGAGCAGACTGGAAGCAGATCTCATCCTGTGCTAGATCCAGTCTCTACTCTACAGTCTCTATGCACTCTCTCTGATGATCTGTCTCTCATTGTCTCTCCACTAGCAGTGCATCTCGAACTGGTACTGCAATCTGCAACTCTCCCAATTGTCGGGAGGCCACACGAACCCACTCCCAGTACCGATGTACCGCATCTTATACCCCACCTATTGGCTAATCCAACATATCCTCATCTAGCATCTCAAGTGCCTACTGCTGTGGTGGTTCCTGTGGCTATAGTGGCACCTACTACTGAGGAGCCTCCTGCTAAGGGGCCTCCTCCTCTATCCTCTGCCTGCAGCGTCGGCCCTATCCACTCCCACTACCCCTGGCACCTGGGTCTGATCCCATATGACATGGGGGAATCTACATCTGCTAAACCCAATGCCAAACTCATGACTACTGCTGTGGCTAAACTGGTGGCTATGGCTATGGTTGCTCTTGCTGAGGTACCTATCTCTCTGCCTCCCCTACCATCCCCACTAGATCTATAAAATGTGGGAATGGATGGCTGATCAAAAATTCCTGATATGTAGGCATCATCCCTACATCTACTACCTCTAGTAGGTAGTCCCACTAAATAGTAGCTAAACTATGGATATCTATCATGGATCACCCTGGATCCATCCGTGGAGGCCATCCCCGCTCAATATCCTTTTGCACCCTGGCATAGGCACAGTACTCAAGTGAAATATCTTGTGGTCAGCCATACTACCACCACACTCGTGAGATAAAAAATCTCTCAATCACTGATGTCATCTTGCTTGCTAGAGGTTGAGAACTAAACATCCATGGCAGCTCTCTGGGGGCATCATCCCAGTCCTCTATCTCTCTCCATGGTCACCATACAATGGACACTAGGTCATCAAGATGAGTCTGCCAGTGCTTAGTCTTACCTAGGTGGGCCTGGGTAATATGCCCTCAATATCTACATATGTAGGGCTCCATAGGCTCCCAGGCATCCTCAAAAATCAACCTACATACAAGGAGATGCTCCCAAGTCCAGATCTGTAATACATATACACTTGCTGCCATGGTCTTCTTCTCATGGAAGATGACCTCGTGCATCTCATGGAAAAGGTGGACCAACATGCACTGACCCCACCCAAAGATCTCTGGTGGCTCTAGCATCCTGCGTAGCATGACACCCCATCCACACTCCAACCCATGTTGTCCCCTATCAGGACATAGGAAGCAGCTCAAGAATATACCCAGCACAGATGCCAACCTATGAGTGGGTCCATAAGTATGCATCAACTCATCCTAGCTGATGGCCCTACCTCTTGGTAGCTCTCTCTCGAATACAATGGATAGTGCCTCTATCCCTAATCAAGGCACTATATCATAAACCACCCGAGCACCATGGAAAGGAATTCGCAAGATCCTCCAGATGTCCTCTGGTGTGATAGTCATCTCACCCATTGGAAAGTGAAAGGTGTTCATCTCTAAATGGAAATGCTCTACCAAAGCTGTGAGTAAGCCATGATTCACCATCATGGCTAGAATCTGGCAAAGAGAAGACAAACCCAATCGGGCAATGTGTGCTCGATCTGCGTCATCCAGACTCTGTAATAACTCTCGATATGGCAAATAGTGTGACCTAAATGAAACATCTCCAAACACCTCCTGCATGCACAACGACAAACAAATGATCAGTATCAAGTCAAATCAAAGCATCAAAATGAAATAAAATGCAATTTCTAAGTGCAAAAATCACAAAACTGTCACGAAATTTCATGAGAGATTCATGAAATCTCACGCGAAGACATTCAGTTTCATGTGAAATAATTCTTTCTTCGCACGAAGAATCTAGCCTTCGTGCAAAAAAAGATCTTCTCGCACAAAGATAGAGCTGCCTGTGCGAGAAAAGAGATTCTTGAGCTAAACACGAATTATCTCGTGCGAAGAAACTCCATCTTCGCGCAAAACCAAAATTGTCTCGTGCGAAGATCCTCTAGCCGCGTGCAAAGAAATAGTGTATCTTGTTTGTTTGTGTGAAGAAAGAAGATCTTCGTGCAAGAAGAGATCTGTCTCACACAAAGAAAGATTTGACCCCTAAAAAAATCCTAAAATGTGCAATAAATGACCTCAAAATGCGTGAAAACAAAAGTACAAAAATGGGAAATCAACGACTCATCGATGGTCCATAGTCTACTAGCCGACTGTGTCATTTGGAGCGCTCAAAACGATGATATCTCACGTTCACTGCCATGTCTCTATCAGAGCTCAAAATCACTACAAGACAAAAGCACAAATGAATTGAAAATGACCCTTCGAGCCCTTATATAGGTGTTGACAAAATTTTTCAAAGTGCTCATATTTGCGCAAAAATCACACCCCTAGCTAATTGGACCATTTTGGATCTATTTTCGGGATCAAATTCGAAATCTGACACACCTAAGAGCTTCAAAAATGCATTTTAAAATTTTAGGAACCGACGCAATCGAATGCTTGTGCAGCCCAAATTTGTTTGATACTTTGTGATTCTTGGAATCCTTTCAACTTTACATTCTCTATATTTTCAAAATTTATTTTGAAAATAGTCAACTTAAGTCAACTGTGGCTAAATCTGGTCAACTTATGGTCAAACTTGGTCTTTGTGACTTCGCAATCATTTCAAATCAACCCTAAATCTTCTTTAGATCATTATGATCTCTTATAGATTCTGCTAAATCTCAAATTTCTTCTACATCTCATGATATACTACTTCAAATCATATTTTTGGTGTGTCATCTTTCAAATTCGCTCCCGATGGGGTAGGATGATTACATCATTGAATACCTATTGCTTGGGGCATCTGGTTCCCATCTTATGTCCTTATCACTTGGGGCATCTCATCACTTGGGGCATTTTGTTCCCTTCTATCTTGCATCTTTGCCATCTATCTTATCTTTTCATCAATTGATCAACCTTATAACAACTCTTCTCAGAGTTTGATAGATGGGTATTGGGACAGTCTAAACCCTGACTCCTGAGGATCAAGCCTCGTTCTGGGGATGATTCTATGAGTCATGATTGGACCTTGTTATCTTTTTTTCAATCTCTTGGGTATCTAGGTGTTCTATCTGGATCCTTGAAGGTTAAGCTCCATTCTCGAGATAGTCTTCTAAATGCTTTCAATCTCAAGTATCTAGGTGTTCTATCTGGATCTTTGAAGATTATGCTTTGTTCTAGAGATAGTCTTCTAAATGCTATTATTCTTAGGTATCTAGATGTTCTATCTAGATCCTTAAAGGTTAAAATTCGTTCTGAAGTGTTAGTTTAAAGAATAATTTTGACAACTGAGTGTCAATACAATTAACCATTTTTCTACTAAATAATGCTGAACAAAGAGTAGGTGTCGAGTAATATGAAGTGTCGAGCTATATCAAGTGCCGAGTAGTAATAGTAGGTGCCAAGTGTTAACAAGTACTAAGTAACAGTAGGTGTCAAGTGTTAACAAGTGTCAAGTAGTAACAGTAGGTGCCAAGTGTTAACAAGTGCCGAGTAATAGTAGGTGCCAAGTGATATAGTTTTGTTTAGGTGTCGAGCAATCCAGGAAATAGCATGTGCCGAGCATCAGCAATGCTTCAAGAGCTGAGTAACTCAGGATATCAGCATAAGAGTTTTTGATTGCACAAAATATGATATAAACTATTTTTGTAGTCAACATAAGATAAATCTCCAAAGATATAGAGATAAGAATGAATCTTTTACATTTCCTATGCAATTTGCATGCAGCCAATTGGAAAACTTGGAAAGGCATGCAACCAATCAACAAAAGACAAGTATGGAGCACAAAATTGAGATTCAATGTGGATTGTAGATCCATATCTAACCCTAATTCTTTGAAGTATTTTTAAGGAAGATGAAAGGTTCATTAAAAAAAGATGAGAGGAGACTTAGTAAGTAAGAGCAACAATTCATTAATTAGTTGATCAGAGAAAAGCAAGGTAGACAAACAAAAATCAGATCTTCAAAGATCAAAATCAAAGAAAGAGCCAGAACAAGTTCCCGCATTCAGTAATTAAGGATTGCAAACAATCAGGTTTATAATACCTAATACTCTCTTACCATTGTATTAGAAAGAAAATCCTATGTAGATAGGTTGGCTTAACAGCTATTTGTAGATTCTTATCAAAAGGTGATTAAATCCTTTAACAAGGTGACACTTCATGTTAAGTGTTTGAAATCTTGTAACCAAGTCACTATTGACACAATGTAAAGCCTTTAACAGGGTAGGCCTTTAACAGGGTAGACCATCAAAAGTGGTTGAACAATATTGCTGCAGTAATTTTTGTGGGTATCATCCCCACCCCAGTTTTACCTTCTTATTCCTAGAGGGTTTCTAGGTTACCAAATTCCAGTGTTATGTGTTGTTGATGCATGTGTTTAGTTTCATGTTTACTTGATGTATTTACATGTATGCAATTTACTTCCATCTAAAATTTTTATTGGCTAAAGTGTTATACTTCTAATTCAACCCCCCTCTCATAAGTCCTCTTTCCATATTTGAATATTCCAACAATTGGTATCAGAGCAAGTCCAAGTTCTCACAAGGAAAAGCCTAATAGCTTGGAGGAAAAGATCTAAAGATGGAAGCTTTCAAACTTGGAAAGATCATTGAAAATCAGGTGATAGATGTGCAACTTGCTCTGCATAGCTTGGAGGAATTTAGAAAAAAGTTGAGAAATTCATTAAAAAAAAGGAAGGATCTAGCCATAGCCGAAAATGAGATAAACTACAAGGAGATTGATACCACCAACATATTCTTCAATGGAGACACTAAAGAGTTTGATGCAACAATAGTAGAACTGATGGAGAAAAACAAAGTTCAAACAAAGGAGATAAGATGTCTCAAGATGGAACATGAATCACAGGCTATAATGATATGTGAAATTACTAAACAAAAGAAAAGAGCAGTTGATGATAAGGTCATGATGGAAAATGACAAAAGAAATCTTGCAAATAGACTTGAAGAAAAATGTACTGAATTAACAAGGATCTCAAACATGTAGATGGATACACTTGCCCAAATGATGAACCTTCATCATGAACTCAATATGAAAGATATTCAGATCTCTACTTTGAAGATGAAAAATGAACAAATGCAGAATGAATTGAACAGAGAAAAAGAGGTGGTAGAGAATCTCAACAAGTCAAGTGAAGCCATCAAATATTTTGAGCAATTACTGAAATCCCCAAGATCAACCCATGATACATCAGGACTTGGATACAACAACACTGAAGTTGGAGAATCGTCAAAGAGTGCAAAAAAAAGAAGTGATAAAGGTAAAGATGTTAAACCTACATGTCATTTTTGTGGAAAGAAAGGACATACATCTAATGTATGTAGAAGCAAGAATGCCCATAAGCATGATAAACTTAAAAGTATAAACCATTGTCATAAATGCAAGAAGCAAGGTCATCAAGCATATGAATGTAGAACCAAAACTACTAAGACATCAAAATTTGAGGGTCACTATCATAATTGCAAAAAATATGGACATAGAGCTTTTGAATGTAGATCAAAGCCTATGTGGACATTAAATCAACCAGAAAAGACATCAAACCATAAATTTTGGGATTACAACACCAGGTACAGTTGTCACTATTTTCAAGAATATGGACATACACCCCAGAATTGCATAAGAACACATTTCAAGGGAAATTATAAAAGATGGTTGAGTCAAACTACATGTTTTAGTTGCTTAAAAACTAGTCATGTCAGCAGGAATTGCCCAACAAGGTCAAAGGCATCAAGTTCTGAGTTTAACAATGGAAAGGCAAAGATAGATGTTGGACATATCAGAAGTGAAATGAATAAGACATGGAAGAAGAAAGATGAGTATAGCACATCAAGTGCAGAGATCACTTCACCTAATAGGTCAAGTGATCACACTTCATCAAATTAAGCAAGAATAAGTGTGTGGGACTGATAAACCAAGTTACATCATACATCAGTTCCAAGACATAGAAGAACTGCAAAGAAGAAATCAACATAAGCAAAGATGCTAAGTCAAAATTGAGAGTTTTGCAAGATTTGTCAAAGTTGTCTTCAGGTGCTGTGTTGCTAACAGTGATCGAGTTGAGAGATGATGTTGAGCTGTGAAATATCAATAGGAGCCAAGCAAAGTGAAACACAATGGGTGTCGAGTCATGTTGAAACCCTTCAGGTGCCAAGTAGATAGTTGTTAGTGCACTAAGCATTAATTACTCTATTTTGAAGGGTACATAAATTCAATTTTTGATCATTTTCCCATCATTCAAATGAGAAGCAAAGCCAAGAAGAGTGAAGAAGATCAAGGTCAGCTCAGAAGCCATTTGTGAAGATTTCAACAACGATTCAAGACAAGTTTCATCGATTTGAGGTATTTTACTTAAGTGCCGAGCTACGTAGAATTTATAAACTTGTTTAAATCATAAACCCTAGTTTGGAAAACAATGGAATTTGGGTCAAGAACTACTAAGGGTAGAGAGAGTCATGAAATATAGATGGTTAGCAATGAAGTTAAACAACCTGAATTCAAGCCCATTCCATAAGTAGCATACAAGAATGATCTTGCAGGTGCATTATCAGTTATTCCTGATAAAGTTGTTATGGTCCAAGATGTTCACAGATGTTATAACTGCAAAATTGGAGCTATAGGAGATTTAGAGATCTACAATGCATATGACAAGCTATGTGAGAAAAAAATACTAAAAGATGAGTTCTCAATAATATAAAGAAAAAGATTAACCAAAACCCTAGAATTTCTGATTGTTTTCAAAATTGAATGGGTACATATAGTTTTAAGCAGAATACACGATGGAGCCTTTTGGTTAGAGTCAGGGCCAGTAATATTCACCAAGAAAATTGTTCATAGGATTACTAGTATTCCAACCCTAGATCAACCAAAGACCCTGCAAAGTGACAAAAGGGAAGTAATAGAGAAAAACACAGGTGCTAAATGGAATAATAGAGGAATGACTACTGACACAGTCACAGATCCCCTACTAGATTTTGTTGTGAGAATCATTTCACACAAATTCTATCAATCAAGCAAGTTAAACAGTGTACCTTGTATAGCAGTTGATGTTGCATACAAGATAATTAAAAAGGATCACACTTATGATCTAGCAGAGCTCATGTTTCAACAGATTAATGAGAATCTGGGTGCTATAAGGAAGAGCAAGGGAGCTCAGTGCAAATATGGATCAGTTTTGGTGTGCATATTTTTCTATCCGATGAAAGAATTCCCTTCTGTGGGTAAGGTAAGATGGAGTCTAGACAAAACAATTGTTGAACAAATCAATGGATACATTGAACAGATGGGTGAAAATTTTGATGCCCAAATGACTACTTACTTTGAGGACTTCAAAAAGTCCATGAAACAAAGAATGAGGATTCCAGTCTTGTTGACTGAGAAATATGAAAAGGACATTTTTTTTTCTTGTAGATATAGATTATACCTATATACAAGCAGTTATACCTAGAGTAAGATGGCTTAGACCACTAGGTTATGAACTTGATATTGATCAAGCTTCTGCAGCAATAACAACCCTCCTTGCAGAAGAAGCTGATAAAAATGTAAAAGCTTTTGGAACCTATGATGTTATTAAATCAAGGGTGATAACAGATTTGAAGACTGCTTCTACAATAAAGAAGAAAGAAAAAATGGTGAGACAAATCAAGAGAAAATTTGGTGTTGAAGAAGAAGGAACAACAGAAGAGGAAGGAGAAGACATTGAAGAAGAGGGAGATAAACCTCAAGGTCTAACTCAAGGGTTAGGAGAAGATAAAGAGGAAAGTGCTGAGGAAGAAGAAGCCAAGGAAGCACAAGTTAAAAGAAAGGCCACAACTCCTCCTACTCCTCAATCCAAGGGAAAGAAAGTAGCTGCTCCTGCACCAAAGAGACCTACCACAAGGGCTACAACACAAAAAGCCCAAGAGGAGGAAAAAGGAAAGAAGAAAGACTCAAAGAAGACTGCTACCAAGTCTAAGAAAAGAAAATTTGTTTCCCATCCTGAAACAGATGAGGAGAAGATAGAGTTAGAGGACAATAGTCAATTTCAAGTGGTAAGACACAAACCTCAGACTGTTATTGATAGATTATGTTCAAAAATTAGGAATGATTATTTGAAAGGTTTAAAGAACCTGAATTTTTCTAAGCTCACCAAACAAGAGCAAAATAAATTAGAGAAATCTATGTATGCTATGATGGCTGAATATAAGCACACACCTCTAGAATTAGATGAATCAATTCCTAAAGAATTGTACAAAATTGTAGAGGATAAATGGCATTTTTGTTTACAAATAGAAAGGGAGATAAGGGAGTCAACATTAGTTAGATTGTTGCCTAATTTGTCTAGAGATCAAGTAAAAAATGTTGTAAAAAGGCATAACAATAGATTCACTCGCAAGCATAGAGCATTCAGCATATTACAGAATAAAATTGAAGAGGTAGTTACAAAATCCACAAGATTGTGGAAAATAGTTTACAAGAAAATAGAAGATGTGTATAATAAAGAATATAAGGTAGAGGTAAGTGCCAAGATAAGGGAAAAGAAGGTGTCAGGAACCAAGGAAAAAGAGAAGGAACAAGTGGAGGAGAAGAGTGAAGAAGAAAAGGAAGAAAAGGCACATACAGAGGAGAAAGAGGAAGAGAAAGATATAGCTGAGCCACAAGATCAAAGTGTGCTAGACACACAGGTATCTCCTCCTAGCGCTCCTCATGCCACCATCACACCTGCAGATATTATAAAAATAAAAGATGTTATAGACACTTCAAATCCAAACATCAATCCATTAACTACAAAGGATTTAGAAATCTTTGACCAATCATCACTAGTAGTAAAATTAAGTTGAAATCCTATATTGGTCAGTGTTGATGAATTATGGAATCCAGAAGTTAAAAAAAAGATAGTCAAGGTAAAAGCACAAGTGCCACCCTCGACCATACAAACTATTGGTATTCTATTTCTTCCACCACCACCTCCACCAAGTGTAGTCACTTATACACTTCAAATGTCGAGTACAGCAATAGAGGAAATAAAAGAAACATCTGAACAACCAACAAGTTCAACCCCACCTAGCAATCATAAAAGGGATACTCAAGCTAAAGAAAAAGATGAGACAAAGAAGGAGGAGTCTGCAATACAAACATTGGTTACATTATCAAAATTTGGTACTCCAACACAGACTCTTCAGTAGCCGAGCACTGATAGGTTACAACTACAAATTAGGACACTAGGCTCAAGCTCATCAAAGGCAGTCAGGAAACTTCACTATGGAGTTCCTGAGCTTGATGAAGAAATAAAGATCCCATATTATGAATCTAGCACTCTCACTGAAGAGAAGATCAATGAAATTTAGAGTGCATTGGACAAAAGAAGGAGACAAGAAGCACTAAGAAAAGAACACAAGCATAAGCTTACCTTGAATGAAATCAAAGACATATTCACAGAAGCTTTCTGCTTACAGTCTCCAGATGAGTCAAGACCAATTATAGAGAAACTATCTGATATAGTTGACCAGGTGACTAGTGAAGACCAGGAAACAAATGCCAAATTGCTCGAATGGTCAAAAAGGAAGTTCCAAGGTGATGCAGGAGCATCCAGAGGTATAAGGGCAATCTTGTGTCACCCAAAAAAATATACTTCGACTTAGTTTCTGCTTCATGTGTTTTCATTTTTGGATACCCATTTGGGTCAAATAAAGGTTCCAACTCTCATAGTTCCACTATCAGTGTTCGTTTAAATCCCAAAAAAATAGGAGCATGTAATTAGGCCATCATTTTGGTAAACTAGAAGGTGTGAATTGGCCAAATGAATGTAATTGTGATTTAGAGCATTCCAAAAAAAGAATAAGGTCAAAAGGCCCCACAGTTTGAAAGTTATTGCAATTTTTTAGGTTGTGGAGACCTCCTAAGAATGCTTCAAAGTTAGGTTAGGGGCATTAAATGACCTCAAAAAGGTCCAAAAATGGGGGACAAGCAAAGCTAGTCCATACGACTATAGAGCGCTTCAAGAGCTTTTCGAAAATGTAAACGGTTTGTCAATCAGAGTTACATTTCAAAAGTTATGCCTCTCGAAAGTTTGATTACCATTTTTGGATTCTTCTAGATTTGCACCGACTTCTAACATAGCTTCTGGAGCCTTCTATTTGGTCGGTGGATGCCTACTAGCACTTTCTAGAATGTACTCCTAGTCCTAAACCCTCTGGGGTCTATTTAAGGAAATTCTTGGCATTGTAAAAGGCAGTTCGAAGTGGAGTTTGAGAGGAGGTACTAAAAGGAGAAATTATCTCCACATTTATGCTATTGTAAGCCCTTAGGGCATGTTTTGAAGTTTATTTTCTCTGCACTAAATGTACTAGCTTATTTTTCAGTTAATACAATTTCCCTTTTCTGTTGTGTCCATTCTGTTCTTGGGTTGTGTCCCCATCACAAGGCAAGATAAATAATAAAATATCCAGTGATATAGCACTGTCACAAGTAGAATTGGCAAAGAAAATTAAAATAGTTAAAACTGTACTAGGAAACATCTTTTCCCTGTACAAAAAGTTGTGTGATTTTTCCACATTCACACAGGACACTAGCCAGAAAATACTGAGCTTGGAGAACAATCTGAAGATTTCTAGCATGCAACTCCCCACAAATCTAGCTCAGAGTGAGAAGTGTTTTGCCCAATCACTTCAGGCAACCAAAAAAGCTAAATTGATGCAAATTCAATCCTCAATAACTCCTCATTTGGAACTATTTCACAAGGAGTAGATAAATGTAGAGATAGTCCTCAAGGAAAACCCCAATCTTTCTTCATCTGATGAACTTGTACACCTAGCAACAGAGATTGCCATCCAACATAAGTCATTAAATGTCGCACTAGAAAATTGGGATGCATCTCTGAAGGTACTCCTTGAAGTAAATAGTATAATTTTGGCCAAGTATGGAATTTACTTGTAAGACCCTTGACATAAGTGTCAAAAAAGGGGAGAATAAGTATGGGGGAGTGATAAGAAGAGATTAAGTATGGGGGAGTTAAGTACAGGAATGAAATGATAAGTATGATAAAAGGGGGAGATAGAAAATTTTGGGAGACTTTTTTTGACAAATTTTGATTAGTCAGAATGTAGAAACAGGACAAAAATCACTAAGTGTACATACAGGATCAACTAACAAGGAGTCATAAGGATCTTAATTAAGTGTTTTTGCCACTCATGTCAAAGGGGGAGATTTTTAGTTTAAAGAATAATTTTGACAACTGAGTGTCAATACACTTAACCATTTTTCCACTAAACAATGCCGAACAAAGAGCAGGTGCTAAGTAATATGAAGTGCCAAGCTATATCAAGTGACGAGCAATAACAGTAGGTGCCGAGTGTTACCAAGTGTCGAGTAACAGTAGGTGCCGAGTGTTAACACGTGTTGAGTAGTAACAGTAAGTGTCGAGTGTTAACAAGTGTCGAGTGATACAGTTTTGTTTAGGTGCTGAGCTATCCAAGAAATAACATGTGCCGACCATCAGCAATGCTTCAGGAGCCGAGTAACTTAGGATATCATCATAAGAGTTTGTGATTGCACAAACTATGATGTAAACTATTTTTGTAGCTGACATAAGATAAATCTCAAAAGATATAGAGATAAGAATGAATCTTTTACATTTCCTATGCAATTTGCATGTAGCCAATTGGAAAACTTGGAAAGGCATGCAACCAATCAAAAAAAGACAAGTATTGAGCGGGAAATTGAGATTCAATGTGGATCGTAGATCCATATCTAACCCTAAGTCTTCGAAGTCTTTTTAAGGAAGACGAAAGGTTCATTAAAAAAAGATGAGAGGAGACTTAGAAAGTAAGAGCAACAATCCATTAATCAGTTGATTAGAGCAAAGCAAGGTAGACAAACAGAAATCAAATCTCAAAGGATCGAAATTAGAGAAAGAGAAAGAACAAGTTCCTGCATTCAGTAATCAAGGATTGCAAACAATCAGGTTTATAATACCTAATACTCTCTTACCATTGTATTAGAAAGAAAATCCTATGTAGATAGGTTGGCTTAATAGCTATTTGTAGATCCTTATCAAAAGGTGATTAAATCTTTTAACAGGGTGACACTTAATGTTAAGTGTTTGAAATCCTTTAACCAGGTCACTATTGACACAGTGTAAAGCCTTTAACAAGGCAAGCCTTTAAAAGGGCAGACCATCAGAAGTGGTTGACCAATATTGCTGCAGTAATTTTTGTGGGTATCATCCCTAACCTAGTTTTACCTTCTTATTCCTGGAGGATTTATGGGTTACCAAATTCCAGTGTTATGTGTTGTTGATGCATGTGTTTAGTTTCATGTTTACTTGATGTATTTACATGTATGCAATTTACTTCCACCTAAAAGTTTTATTGGCTAAAGTGTGATACTTCTGATTCACCCCCCCTCTCATAAGTACTCTTTCCATATTTGAATATTCCAACATGAAGAAACCTTTTAAATCCTTATCAATTTTAGGTATCTAGACATTCTTTTTGGATCCTTAAAGATTGCACTCTGTTCTGGAGACAGTCTTTTAAATGCTACCAATCTTAGGTATCTGGGTGCTCTACTTGGATTCCTTGGGATTATACTCTATTCTAGAGATAGTCCTTAAAATCTTATCAATTGGTTTCTGTGTCATCAAATTCGAAACCAATCTCATCTTTGCATCATTCTTTCTAATTTTCTTTCAATTAAACATGTTGTTCACACATTCATTCAAAGAGGGGCAAAATGTAATACCCCAAAATTGGCTCATTGCCATGATACCAATTCTGGTCTATTTCTGATCAATCCTAAGACCTATTCTAATAGGCAATTCTTATTCTGCTACTCGCTACTTGACTTAATTGTCAAATGCAAAAAACCTAAATCTGCATTCATCATGCTTATTATTTAATTCCTATAGTATTTACTCATGTTAGTCGCATTAAACCTATTGATTAATATTTAATTTAATTACTAAGTATTTATACTTTAATTAAATTAAATTATATCCTAAAGGCTAATGTACTACGGAATTAAATTTATTTATTTTAATAAATACGCCTATCTTGATTAATTAAATGTAATTAGTTAATTAAATGGGAAAGGTATTTCTAATTAATTAAACAAAATTATTTAATTAAATGGAGTACTTACTTCTAATTAATTAAACAAAGTTATTTAATTAAATGGGAAGCCATTCCTAATTAATTAAATGAAGTTATTTAATTAAATAAGAAAAGTATGTCTAATTAATTAATAGATTATTTAATTAAATAGAAAAGGTAATTATGAGAGCATATCTCATTTTATTAAATTAAATATTTCACCAAAATCTCTCTTTAGTTCAAAAAAGGGAAATTTCCAGTTCACTATTGATCAAAAATGAGTTAAATCAGCTAACTCCTTTTTCTACTCAAATTGAATCAGTTAACTCCTTATTTTACTCAAATTAAATCTGTTAACTCCTTGAATTTGGGAATCTCCCTTTATGACTGAACTTCACCTTTAATCCTGACCGTTGATTGAAATTGATCTCAATCGTTGATGGATTCCAGGAAAGTCTATTTAAAAGACTCTCATCTCTTCATTTTGAGAGGATGAATTTGGAGAATTTGCATCAGATTGCTGCTGGAATTCATACTCACATTTGCTCATATTTTTAAATACATCTTGCATTCTTAGTTTAAATTCATCTAGCTTAATAATGCATACATTTTTAGTTTAATGTCTTTCATTTCTTAGATTAATTGCTTGCACTTCATCTAGATTACTTGC
This sequence comes from Cupressus sempervirens, assembly GCA_028749045.1. NCBI lineage: Eukaryota > Viridiplantae > Streptophyta > Pinopsida > Cupressales > Cupressaceae > Cupressus > Cupressus sempervirens. The sequence continues at coordinate 993,209,464 of CM053787.1, forward strand.
ACATTCATATAGCTTAAATTGCATTCAAATCCTTCATTCTTACAGGGTCTAGTTACCTGCACCTTGATTCTGAGGATATTAACAGGTAAAATCCCTTTAGATAGAAGGCAACAGGTTGCTTTGTAGGCTGATTTTCGGATGAACAATCCAATGTTCATTTCGGGATGAATCTGCATACAATGATCGTGTTGAAGTGTGTGTATTAGCAGAAGCCACATATTCACGCGTACACTTTGAGGCAACAAAGTCATGAATTATTGGACTCTAGATTATTCTAATATCACACCTTTGTTATATGGAAATGTATCAATTTTCTAGATTGCCCTTAGAAAATTAAAGATAAATTATTTTAGAGTTGAGTAGTAGGTTGGTATTGTTTTCTTATAAGGAGGATGTACTAATTTGGAATAAATCAAAATTTGCAAATTATTATGTCAAGGATGGGTATAATTATTTAATGCCTAGGCATTCTACCTCATATTGGCCTAAAAATTTACTTTAAGGGGTCGACATGTCTACTTAAGGTAGGGGTCTTTGCTTGGATTTCCATTCAAGATTGTGTCCTAACTGGAATGCAATTGGATAAATTAGGAATTATAGTTGTCTTTCCTTGCTTTTTTTTGGGCTCTTTTCTTGAATCATTTGATCATTTCTTCATGCATTTCCATTTTACACAACAATCCTAGTATTGGTTATTCAACAAATTGGGCTAGCAATATTCCCTTTCTACTTCATTACTTCTCTAGTTCTAAAGTTGGCCATTCTATTTGGATCATCCATATTTGTATATCTATGGGATATTAGTCCTTCTATCTGAAAGAAATGATAAGATTGAACAAGGAAGGAAAACAATCCAAGTAAGTTAAGTGTGAAATAATATTACCATGAGATAAGCAAAATCCAAGAGCATACACCAAGATAGTTCAACAATAGAGACAAGGATTTGAAAGGGGAAAGCAAAGAAAACCCCTTGTGAATAATATGAATGAGGCAAATGCCTAAAGAATGAAAGAAGGAGAGAGAAGAGAGAAAATGGAGCCATAGGCTCATTACAAGAACTACATAGTGATTGTGTGTTGAGAATGAGATAGAAGCATCTCTTATAAAGAGATGAGAGGAGGAGTTATTTGTAACTCCCATGTGAATGATTGCCACATTCATAAGTGTGTGCATAACAAGTGTCATAATCCTCTTAAGGAGGATAAACTAAATTCCTTAATAAAGGAATTATAAAAATTAGTTGTCCTCACATGTGGAATAAAGGAAAAATAATGACATGTCCTCCACATGTGTACAATAGGACAAACTACATTTAGGGATACCTTGATTTATCCCATTTAATAAATACAACCAAGAGAAGATTACCAATTCTAACACCCCCCTTTAATCTTTACTTGGGGAAATTACATCAAAGGATATTAAACCCAAATTTTTACAATGAAATTCTAAATAGCAGCAACTTGATCTTTGATAATGTCTTCAATTATGCAAAAGGTCTCTTGTGAGTGTATGTAGATCTTTGTAGTGCCAAGAGAGAAGTGGATATGTCATCTGAATGTACACCAAATAATACTGTCTTGTATGTGCTTGGATGGATTACCTGGAAAAAAAAAATAGACACAAGAAACAAGACAAATATCCACAAGGAGTATTTCATTTTATATTCAAATTAGAAATCCTTTTGAATAAGGATAAGAAAATTCTCATAGAGAAATAGAGAGGAAGATACAACATGTTACCACAAAGCAATGGAGTTAACTTGATATAATATGCTCAAAAATATTATCAACAAGGAAAAAATAAAGCTTGATCAATGTTCTCATGAAAAGTATATCATACTAATGTACTAATGACCACAGACAAGGCCAACTAATGATACTTGCATCAACATTGCATCAATCACATGGATATAGACAATCCACTTAATGAATCATCCCACTGCAAGTTAATGGGGGCATCCCTCCATAACATGAATGACTCATGATCTAAGCAATAAAGTATGCAGATCATTACCACATTAATATATGAAAATAAAGTAAAAGGAGAGACATGCTTATAAAAATAGTATTAGCATGATTTAAGATACTCAAAGGAATGGATTATGAGGATTTAACAACATATTGCCTTCAAATTGGATCAAATCATCTGAATATGGAGGGAAAACTCCAATAATAAAATCCTCTTTATTGAGTAGCAAAATGGAACAACATGGAGGGAAACTCCATAAATATCAACCTTTCAAAGTAGAGCATATAGAATCAAATGGAGGGAAACTCCATATAAATATCAATCTTTCAAAGTGGAACCAATAGAACCAAATGGAGGGAAACTCCATATAAATATCATCCTTTCAAAGTAGAACAAATAGGACCAAATGGAGGGAAACTCCATATAAAATGAGTGCACACCAATATAGGATGGAGGGATACTCCATGGGCCAGATAAAGAAACTATGTATCAGTTATACTGAGGGAACCTACATAGTTAAACTTGAAAAATTGGCTCCCTGTGCAACTCAAAAAAAAACTTCATATAAATCAATGGTATAAAATCATAAAATGCCAACATGGGCATAGAATGATGATATAAAAGCATAAAGGTGCAATATGTGCACATCAATAGATCACAATAAAGTTGAAGGCAAATGTGTAAGATATCTCATGATCTAAAGAATGAAGGTAAATGCAGTGATCAAGGAAGATTAATGAGAAATAAACATTATATGGATATCAGGTAGGAAACTCCATTGAGGGTAAACATGAGTACTTAATTTATTTTAAGAATACACCCATATAATTGAGTAAGCATCACAATCAACATAGCTTCTATATTTATTTAGGCATATATGTGGGCCCCCATATACACTTGAATAAATATACCTAAAATAATATGGTATAATAACAATCATTAAGATGAAAGAAAAAAAGTTATATATAAGTCACGGGAAAGTCAAGAACACCCCCTTCTAGAAATGAAGTAAAATAAATAAATTCCTTCTTAGGGAACAACAAATATTTAAATCAGGACTTTAAGATAAGATAATTGGTATAAGAATGAGGTGAGCTTAATCATAATGCCTTCAAAGATAACAGTAATACAAAAATGAGGGTAAAAACTATAGTTGATAGTAATGCATGTTACTCAATAACCAATAAGTAAATTCATGAAGGTAATGGTAGATGATGACTCATAATACTATAATCTAGTATCACAAAAGTCTTCATTTTCATTGGGTCAATTAACACAAAAAAATGACTAAGTACAAAAATTCTAAAGAAAAGTCCTTGAGTAAAGTTGATTTTTTTTTGACAAAAGGAAACTAAAAATTATTAAAACAAACTTGAAAAAATATTCCAAGGCTAATTTCAAGTTTAAAAGATTTTGTAGATAAACGCATTAAAATGGAATATGACACTATTTTGAAGAATAATATATTCAATTTAAACTAAAATTGTAAGAAATTTTCTATAAATCATTTATAAATAATAAATCATTAGTATATAATAAAAGAATTTTAAAAAACCTTAGAAAAAATATATGTTTACAAGATTTGAAATAAAGTGGTAAATACTTATATGATTCCTTTGTGAATAAAGGTAAGAAGAAGTAAAGTTAATAAAAATAAATAAAGATTTCACATTGTACAAACCTTTTTTAAAAACCAAATAGAACTCTCAAAGTTTGTTTAAAAAAAAAAAAAATACATGCCTTCTTTTAAAAAGAAAATAAATAATGGTTGAAAGAACCATTAAATATATTTATTGTTATTCAAAATTTTAAAAAAGCAAAATAGGTATGAAGATTGTTTGAATTCAATTTATATTAAAAGGATGTGGGAAAAAAAAAATGAAATCTAATGGTGGTAAAATATTATTAGGACTAATAATAGTTTACCACAAAAAAACCACCCTAAATCCAATTTCAAAGCAAACTCTTGTCAAAGTAAACGGATCTGAAGAATGAGATAGACAAGGCAAGAACAAAGCCTGGTTAGATAGCCGAATGGGAAAAACAAAAAAAGGAAAAAAGCAAGGAAAGATGTTAAACAGATCAAGGAAAGATACTAAAAAAGATCTTGAAAGGAAATCAACAAGGTAAGTTTCAGCTATGGAAATCACAAAGATATTAAAAAAAATTATTAAAATTAAATATTTAATAAATCTCATAGATTAAAATATATTTTGAATTTCACAAAAGATATATTAGGAAATATTTGAAATTTCAAAAAGAAATATGAATAAGTGTTAACTAATCTATTTTATGTAGGAAAAAAAATGACACTTAGGATTATAGGAGTATTCCTTGCAATAATAATATTAGGGAAATAATTTTTTTAATTTTAAATATTTAATAAAAAATAATGCACAATTTATAATAAATGAGTGCTATAAAATATGAATGATAAATGCTTCTTGTTTTGGCAGCATGCCTTCCAAAACAAGAGCAAAAAAAAATTTTAATTTTTGATAGGAAAACCCTTTGGTGACAAGCCTTCCAAAGAGGCTTAGAAAATAATGGTTAAAAGATGATAAAAATAAATAAAAATAAAAAACTTGCACACACAAGATGTTAGGAAAAAATCACAACACAAAATTTTTCTCTCAATAACGTCTCCAAATAAGGTGTGCTCCAATGAATGACAACCTTCAACACAAAAATTTAAAACGAGGATTAGTAACTAAGCTCTGATACCATGAAAGAAATGATAAGATTGAGCAAGGAAGGAAAAAAATCCAAGTAAGTTAAGTGTGAAATAATATTACCATGAGATAAGCAAAATCCAAGAGCATACACCAAGATAGTTCAACAATAGAGACAAGGATTTGAAAGGGGAAAGCAAAGAAAATCCCTTGTGAATGATATGAATGAGGCAAATGCCTAAAGAATGAAAGAAGGAGAGAGAAGAGAGAAAATGGAGCCATAGGCTCATTACAAGAACTATATAGCGATTGTGTGTTGAGAATGAGATAGAAGCATCTCTTATAAAGAGATGAGAGGAGGAGTTATTTGTAACTCCCATGTGAATGATTGCCACATTCATAAGTGTGTGCATAACAAGTGTCATAATCCTCTTAAGGAGGATAAACTAAATTCTTTAATAAAAGAATTATAAAAATGAGTTGTCCTCACATGTGGAATAAAGAAAAAATAATGACATGTCCTCCACATGTGTACAATAGGAAAAACTACATTTAGGGATACCTTGGTTTATCCCATTTAATAAATACAACCAAGGGAAGATTACCAATTCTAACACTATCCTTCTCTAGAGTATTTGGTTGGAAAAAATAGTAGGATCTTTAGTAATCACTTTAATGATACTTCACTAATTCTTGATTGTATTGAAACACTATCATGGAAGTGGCTCTTAGTTATCTCTACAAGACTATTAGCTTTAAGAGGATTTTTTCTTGCTGGGAGAGAAAAGTTTTAAAATCTTGGCCATTATTGCACAAGTTTCTTGTCCCAAGATCAATCTCTTATGTTTAATCTATGAATAAACATGTTGTTTTAAGAATAGGAAAATCTTTCTGATAATATGTTTCTATCAAAATTTCATGGGGCTTCTTAAGGGAATCTAGGGGAGTTTGGAATTGAGATCATTATAAGTTCATCTTGTAGCTCTATTGTCAAGATTTCTTGCACCTCTACTAGACTAATAAATTTGGAAAATTTATGGGTGAAGTACAGATATGTGTCACCTTTCAGGCTAATTTTACATATTCAATAGGACTGAATTTGGTCAGACAACTTTTGGTCAAAAAAATTTTGATAGAATCCACATGGCATTGAGTAGACACCATGTCGCATGTGCATCTCCACAAGGTTCCAATAGAAATTGATCTGGCCAGACCTAGTCTGGTCAGATCAATTTCAGTTGGAACACAAAAAATATATAATCTGCAAAAAATCTAATTTGTCACTCATTTGGATGAAATGAGTTTGTTGGAATTGTGGAGTGACAAGGGCTATAGGAGTAATTTTGCTAGTTTAGGTATGTTAGCAAATTTTCCCAATTTTCTAATATGTTTTAAGTTTTATTTTATGTTTCCCTAGGTAAAAATATGGGTTTCAATGCTTTTTTAATGCTTACAGTTTTAAACACTTCAAATATTTCCTTATTATTATATGTCTATGTCTTTAAGTAGCATATTAATTTTAAACAGTGTAATGTTAGATAACTTAGAAAAAAATACTAAAATTTAGTAAAGTTTAGACATTATTAGAAAAATCGGATAAATTAAAAAATATTATTTAGAGAAAATAGTAGAAATTATATAGAAAATATTAGAAAAGTTAGAAAATTTAGAAAATAGTACAAATTTTTTATTAAATATAGAAAATTATTTAGAGAGAATATTAGAGAATTTAAACTTTTTTAATTTTGTTTTTGTTAAAAATTATTAGAAATTGTTAAGCAAAAGTTTAGAAACTACTATTTGAAATATTTGATAAAAATCAAAATTTTAGAAAATAGTACAAAAGTTTTTCTAGCATAAGTAAAATTCTACCATTGAAGCAAATGAAACTAGTAACTAAAACCATTAGATTGAACTAAATTAGACTCTACCTCTTACAGTGAACCCAACTAAATTCTAATTGAAACCTTAACATTGAACCTTATAAATTATAGGCAAGACTAGAACTTAACATTGAATGCAATTAAACCACAACATTAAACCTAATCAAATTCTAACTAAAACTCTCACTTTGAACTTAATTAGACTCTATTCTAACTCCTATATTGAACCTTAAGTCCAAATATGTTGACCTAAACCCTAAAATTGTTTCTCTCTCACTCTCTCTCTAACTTACATAGCTTAATCTCTCCCAACCCTAATCTCCTCTCTCTCTCAAACTTTTCATCATTTGTCTCTCTCTAACTCCTGAACCCAATCTCTCTAAACCCTAAACTTGTTCTCTCTCTCTCTCTCTCTCTCTCTCTCTCTCTCTCTCTCTCTCTCTCTCTCCAACTTACATAACTTCATCTGTCCCAACCCTAACCTTCTCTCTCTCAAACATTTCATCATCTATCTCTCTCTAACTCCTAAACCCCATCTCTCTAACTCCTAAACCCCTTCTCTCTAAACCCTAAATTGCTCTCTAACCCCATAATACCTAAAATTCTCTCTCTGTCTAGGTTACATAACTTCATCTCTCCCAGCCCTAACCTCCTCTCTCTCTCTAGATCTCAAACATTTAATCCTATGTCTCTCTAACTCCTAAAAACCATCTCCCTAAACCCTAAACCACTCTCTAACCCCATAATCCATAAACTTATCTCTCTCTAACTTCATCTCTCCCAACCCTAACCTCCCCCCTCTCTCTCTCACATAGGGAGGGATGAGATAACTAGGGCCAAAGGCATACCTAGCTATTCAAACCACCTGTGAGAGTAAACACAAAAGAAACATAACACAAATACAAAGAACTTAGGAGATAGAGGAACACAATGCAAAGCTTCATATATTCATCAAATAATCAAATACATGCCCAATTATAAGGCCTTTTGGGTTAAAGCCACATTACAATCAAATTCAAACTTCAATGATCAAACTTCATATCATAGCTTACTTCTGCTCCTCCTATGCTTCCATCTTCTAAATTCTATCTCTAAATCTCTGCCAAAGATTTCTTTAAGTACATGCACACTCACAAGTCAACCTAATGCAAATACAATTGAGTAAAAGTACAAAGTTGTGTCACCTTTCAGGATGACTTTTTAGAACAAGTGAATTTGATTATTTCTATGTAAAAATCAATTTTGCTCAAATATATAATCTAGATAATTTCATTCTAGCTAATTTATTTATGGTCTCACACCTTTCCAATTGGAAATGTCTATTAAATGCATGTTTTATACTAGGTTGTATCCAATTACTAAAGAAATAAAATTATTTCACCAGTTTCAATAACTCTTACTATTTTTTTAATCACATATAAATACCAATTTATAGAGCTTAGAGTCAAGAATATTCTCATATAAAGTTTATAGTGTTTTAATTAGATATAGTATATTTTAATTTTAAAAATCTATAATCACATATTTTAACACTTGAAAAGATGTCAATTTTGAGAAAGAAAAAATATCAAATCATATAAATTTTTTATAGGAATTATATGAAATTCTAGAGGATAGAATCCTCTTCAAGAAATTATAATTGTTTTCCTAGTTAGAATAGATTTTTTTGGAAAATGTGGTGGGAGATGGAAACTATCGATTTCAGGCGAGTTGAAATTTGAATCATTATAACTGAGAAAATATAGTTCTAAAGCCAATTTTTATTTTTGATTGTTCTAGCTATATATGTTATCTATAACATAGTCTAAGATCAAAGGTAAATAAGTTTGTTTCCATATAGTTTTGTGGTGGGAACTAGACCCCTAGTTTTCAACATTTTTTAGCAACTAAAAAATTAACTATAAAAATTAAGAAAATATGTAAATTATTATTCTAAATAATTTTAAAAAATTATAATCCAAAACTTCATCCATTTCTAAAAAATTCATTATTTTACTTCATTTTCAAATTCCAAATAATAATACCAATTTTATGTCATTGAAGGTGAACAATTATACTTTTGTTAGCCTTTTTCTTTACAAATGGGTGACACAAATTTGTTCTTTTACCCAACCAAAATAAACTCTCATATTAAATGATAGGATAAACCACAAGTCCACTCACAATAGATACCTATCACTAAATTAAATGCAAAGGTCAGCTTCAACAGGAAACAACACACAGACAACTCGTCAAATGAAGAGTCCAATGAATTCTACAACTCGACAAACTCAACAATGCTCAATAACCATAGAACTTTGCAACCAAAGAAATCTTGGCAACCAAAGAGAGCTTGATGACCAAAGCAACTCAGAAACCTCTCTAACTTGGCAACAAAAGAAAGCTTAGTGACCAAAGGATAACTCTACAACTAAAGAAAGCTAAGTAGCAATTGGGAACTCAAAAATCAAAGGAAAGTCAACAATGCAAGGAATTACAAATCGACATAAACTAGGAAACTTGGTAAACATGTAGAATAGTAATGTAACCCAAGATTTTCCTACATCAAATAGCTTGGGATGGAGAAAATGATTCCCCTAAATCATGCAAGTGTCACAACTTGAGCTGAATCTAACTCAGATTGAGAAATCTATGTAGTGCCTTCACTTGGTCTATTCTTCTACTTTACCAAATACTCATAGTAATATTTTCCTCTTGTGATTTTACCAACTCATTGTTCCAATATTTATTCAATCTAAGTCTTAGGATAACTATTTGATACAATGACTTCGTCATCTAACTCATGATACTTATATAAATCAACAACATTAAATATAGAAGATATATCCATGTCATCAAGTAACTCAACTTCATAAGCATTACCGCTATCAATATTCTTCAAGATCTTACAAGGTCCAAACTTCTTTATCTTCAACTTACTACATGTCCCAATAGGTAATCTTCCTTTATTCAAATGAACTAGCACCTTATCACCAACTTAAAAAACATGATGTCTTCTAGACCTATCAGCATTCTCCTTGTACTTTTGATTACTTTTTTCCAACTTTAGCTTCACTTCCTTATGCAAAGACTCCATAAAATCAACAAAATCTTCTCCTACATCACTTCTCTTCTCTTCACCCTTAAATTTGATACTCCTTTAGGCTACATTCCAATAAAAATATTAAATGGTGTCTTCCCTGTACCCTTATTCATAGAATAATTATATGCAAACCCAACTTGTGCTAATACCATCTCCCAATTATGTGATTCATTTCCAACTCAGCACCTCAACAAATTACCCAAGCTTCTATTCACAACCTCTGTCTTTCCATCTATTTGTGGATGGAAAGTCAAACTAAACTTCAACTCAATACCCATCTTCTTCCATAAAGTCCTCACAAAATAATCAACAAGCCTATTGTCTCTATCAAAAATAATACTTTTTGGTAATCCATTCAATCTAATTATCTCTTTAAAAAAAATTTCAGCAACATGTTCGACATTTGATGTCTTCTTACAAGCTACACACTGAACCATCATAGAAATCTATCCACAATAATAAATATAGAATCATATCGCTTTGCTATTTCAAGGAATCCAAGAACAAAATCCATACTGATGTCACTCCAAGGTTTCTCAGGAATAGAAACAGGTGTATACAAGCCATTATTCTAACTTACTTCTTTTGCAACTTGAAAAATTCCACATCTCTTTACAAACTTCTAAAGATCTTTATACATGTGGGGCCAATAATACTTCTCTTTCAACAAACTCAATGTCTTATAAATTCAAAAATGTCTAGCAAATCCACCACTACTATTTTCTTTAATCATATTCAATCTCATATAAATCTTAGGAAAACACAACTAAATACCCTTAAACAACATACCTTCTTGAATAAAATACTCATCAAACTTACTTGGTTGTTCTGTCAAACTAGGTGCTCTGCACTCTCTCCACATCTTAGAAAAACAATATCAATATCATACAACTCCTTCATCTCATCAAAACCAAGAACTACAACCTTCATCTTAGTAAGAAAAGAACATATTCTACTCAATGCATCAACAACTCAATTAGCAACTCCACTCTTATGCTTAATCACAAACTTAAAAATCTACAAATGCTCAATTTACTTCATATGTCTTTTATTCATATTATGTTGACTTCCCAAGTATTGTAAAGCATTATGATTAGTATACAACACAAAAGTTTCTTAGGAATCAAATAATATCTCCAATATTCAATGCTTGGATAATAGCATAAAACTCTTGATCATACACATAATACTTCCTTTTAGCATTATTCAACTTCTCACTAAAGAAAGCAACAGGTTTACCCTCTTGACTCAATATAGATCCTATTACACTACCACTTGCATTACATTCAACTTGAAATACCTTATTGAAACAAGGAAAAGCTAGTGTAGGAAACTCAACAACCTTTTGTTTCAAAGTCTCAAAATTTTTACTAGCTCCATCTGTCCACTTGAATTCTTATTTTTCTCCTCTTATTGTCTCAATCATAGCATTACAAATATAACTAAAATTCCTTATAAAATTTTTGTAAAAACTAGCCAAATCATGAAATGATCTTACCTCACCCACATTCTTAGGTGTAGTCCACTCCAAAATTGCTTTAACCTTCTCAGGATCTATCTTCAAACCATTAGCTAAAATTACAAATCCCAAATACACAATCTCCTCTTGTATAAAAGAACACATCTTTAGATTAATCATCAACTTTTCCTCTTTCAATCTCTACAATACTTGTCTAACATGCTCAATATTTTCTTTCTTAGTCTTACTAAATATTAAAATATCATCCAAATAAACAATCACAAAATTACCCAAGAATCTTTTCAAAACTTTGTTCATCAACCTCATGAAATCACTAGGTGCATAAGTCAAACCAAAAGGCATTATGAACCATTCATACAAATCATATTTTTTCTTAAAAATAGTCTTCCACTCATCACCTTCTCTAATTTTTATCTAATGATAGCACTCTTCAAATCAATCTTGGTAAAATACTTTGCTCCACTCAAATAATTCATTATGTCATCCATCCTTGGCATAGGAAACCTATATTTCACTATGATCTTGTTAGCAACTCTAGAATAAATACAAATTCTCCATTCTCTATTCCTTTTATGTGCTAATATAATAGGTACAACACATGAACTCAAACTTTCTCTAATCAAACCTTTCTCCAAAAAATCATGCACTTGTCTATTAAGTTTCATTTTTAGTATTTGTCAATCTATATGGTGCTTTGTTCAAAAAACTAGCTCCAAGAATTAGATCCATGCAATGACTTATACTTCTAACTAGTGGAAAACCATTAGGTATATCCTTTGCTACAATTTCCATATACTCGTTCAATAATTCTACAATTTCTCCTGGCACTTGGTCGATACTAGCAATTTTTGTTATCACTCAATTACCACTGACTAGCACTCAGTTAGCACTATTTTCTGATACTCGGTTACTACTAGAACAACTTGGTCTCCTAGGGATTATGGAAAAAAAAATTGATTCTTCTTCATTTCCTTTTCAAATTACTTTCCATTAACCATAAAAATCCTCATAGTAGTACACTTAACCTAATCTAGATTTTTAATCAAAGGAAGTAATATTTTCTTCTTCCCATTCGCCAAAGAATATATTGATTCAATCTTCCATAATGTATAACATATCTATCATATTTCCAAGGTCTACCCAACAAAATATGACAACAATCCATAGGAATAATATCACACAAAACTTCATCAAAGTAATATCCAATCTTGAGCTTCATAATACATTATTCATTTACAAATATCTTATGCTCATCCTTGATCCATGAAACATGATAAATTTTAGGATGTTCCAACCTCTACAACTAAAAATTTGTAAATAATTCTTCTAATTCCAAATTTATATAATTTATACTATCAATGATCACATTGTAACATTTTCTAGCCATCTTACATCTAGTTTTGAAAAGACCTCTCCTTAGAACAAGTTCATCATCACTTCCCTTATTACATAAGGTTCTTCTCACCATCAAATTTTCTCTAGCCTTAGGCCCACTAGGTGAACCTTGATGTCTCCTTGAACCCCAACATTTTTGTTACCTTGTGCACTTTCAAAGGATCTACATTTAAAATATATATGTCCTTCTTTACCACATTTGAAATAGTTACCATGAAAACCACCTCTAGAATTAAAACTACCTCCTCCTCAATAAGAACTAGTACCTCCTCAGTAATAATCACCACCTTTCCACTCAATATTTCCTTTATCATAATTCTTCCATTCATATTTTCCCTTATCTAGCATAGAACTACCAGATCTTCCATCTTCTCCATAAGATCTACCTCTACCTCTCTGGAATCTACCACCTCTACCTCTTTGTCTTTGTTCATGTTTCTTTATCAAGATCTCCTCATCTTTTAAAGCATATTGATATACTTACTCCACATTTTCAAATTTCACAAAACTTGTTTCATCTTGAATGCTAGATATCAATCTATATTTATACCTTGCAATTTTATCAACATCATCATCCACATGTCTAGATCAGATGTCCAATCTATAGAATTCCTTAGTATACTCCTTTACAGTCATGTTTCTTTGTTTCAAATTTTGCATCTTTCTCAATAGACTAACTTGGTAATTAGTAGGAAGGAACTTTTTCTTTACCTTGTTCACCCTCTTTGTCCAAGTCCTTATCTTCTCCTTTCCTCTCCTTTGTTTATTAGTTTGTAAATGCTCCCACCATAGTTAGGTATGTCCTTTGAACAAAGTAACTACAATCTTCACAATCCTATTATTAGGAGTGTTTTCATACTCAAAGAACTCCATTTTAGAGATCCAATCCAACACAAAATTAGTATCCAATTTTCCATCAAAAGGAACAACTTCAACAATAGGTTTTGAATGTGCCCTAGATAATCCTCTCAACAATCTTACTTCATCTTGATCTTCTTTAGGCTCTGGATTAGGGTAACAATCAAGTTCCTACAAGATTGTAACCCTCTGCATGTTATAGGTAAAATTCCTAGATCTACAACCCTACAACCAAAATTTACTTAGGGTTCTACACAATCCAATCTTCACAAGGATGAACCTCATGCTCTGATACCACCTAACGTAGGGAAGGATGAGATTACTAAGACCAAAGGTACACCCATCTATTCAAATCATGTATGAGAGTAAACACAATAGAAACACAACAAATACAAAGAACTTGGGAGATAGAGGAATATAATGCCTTGATATATTCATCAAATAATCAAATACATGCCCAATTGTAAGGCCTTCTAGGTTACAACCACATTACAATCAAATTTGGACTATAATGATCAAACTTCACATCACAACTTTCTTTTGCTCCTCCTACGCTTCTATCTTCTAAATTCTATCTCTAAATATCTACCAAAGACTTCTTTAAATACATGAACAACTACAAGTTGGCCTAATGCAAATACAACCAAAATAAACTCTCATGTTAAATGCTAGGATAAGCCACAAGTCAGCTCATAGAATATACCTATCACTAAATTAAATAAAAAGGTTGGCTTCAACATGAAACCACATGAAGATAACTCATCAAATGAAGAATCCAATAAATGTTGCAACTTGGAAAACTTAGAAATGCTCAAAAACCACAAGAACTAGAAAACCAAAGAAAGTTCGACAACCAAAGAGAGCTCAGAGACCAAAGGAACTCAGAAACCAAAGGAAGTTGAAAACCTCTCTAACTCAACAACCAAAGAAATCTTGGTAGAAATTATAAACTCAAAAAACAAAGCATAACTCAGCAATGCAAGGCATTACAACTCAATAGAAACTAAGAAACTCTATAAACATGTAGGATACTAATGCGACCCAAGATGTTCCTCCATCACTCTCTCTCTCTCTCTCTAACTTGTACATAACTTCATCTCTCCTAACCCTTACCTCCTCTCTCTTTCTCAAACTTTTCATCATATGTCTCTAAACCCTAAACCACTCTCTAACCCCATGATCCGTAAACTTCTCTCTCTCTCTCTCTCTCTCTCTCTCTCTCTCTCTCTCTCTCTCTCTCTCTCTCTAGCTTACATAACTTTATCTCTCCCAACCCTAACATCCCCTCTCTTTCTCTCTAGATCTCAAACTTTTAACCCTCTATCTTTCTCTAACTGCTAAACCCCATCTCTCTAAACCCTAAACTGCTCCCTAATCATATAATCCCTAACTTGTTATCTAAATTTGATTTGTAACTATTACTAAAATAAATATGTAATGTAGTTTTAAAAAAATTATATGTTATATAGTAGGTCTATTTAGCAAGATTCATTTAGTGTGTTTTGATTTAATTAGTTTTTAAAATTATGTGTGTAGATACGTATAGATATGCATGTGTAGATCTCTATTATCAGCTACCTTATTTTGTTTGTTTATATATTTCATCATTATGGCATCTTGGGGTAGTTATTCTAGAGAGTTTATGGCTTATCCCTGCAATGGTTCATTGCATAGATCCACTACTAGTACCCAGGGATAGGTAGACATTGTTCATTGAAACTACTTAGGGTTTACATAGTGCACTTGATTCTATTGATTAGATCTTATAGGATTCACCTACCCTAAATTATAGGGATAATTTGACTATGATTAGAGATGAATTGATGAGTATGATGCACATTTTCAAGGGTTTTAACCCTTATAATAGTGTTAGTTTGGACAAATTTTATAGTGCTCTATCCCATAGTGTCAATGGTGGTTTGAGGTGGAGGGAGCTAGATGAGATGGTGTCAATAGAGAGTGTGAAGAGAATGTTCCCATATTATCAACCTTTCAAAAAGGTCAAAAGGTACCATGCTAGAAGGATCCATTGGTGGCACCTTTCATATATCCTTGTTAGTTGGTTGCACATCACATGTAGCTCCAAAAGGACGAATTCCCCTTATATTTCTACAAATAATTGTTTGTAGAATTTCATCTACATGGAGATTTTGATAAGAGTGATATTCCTAGGCATGTTGGGAAGGGTTAGGGTAGGTTCTCAGATAAAATTAGACACCCAGATACTCCTATTCCTAGTAATAAATGGGCATTGATTGGTCCAAAACTTTTGGTGATGCTAAAACATTTAGAGTTAGTTGTAGCTAGATATAGAGTGATAGATGATACATGTAGAGATGTGTACAAGAGGATTACCACTAATGCTATGTAGGTGCATGAGATTTCTTCTGATTGAGTGCACATGACACACTCTTGATATGCATCTATAGGTGGTCATTATGTTGCATGATCTTTAACTGATGATATGTATCATGAGGTTAACATCCTATCTCTAGTAGAAATCTATGTGGAGTCTTCAGTAGACCATTTGAGGTCTATCAGTACATGTTTTTCTACTAATCTACTTTAAGCCTGTTGAGCTATTTATTTGTTGACCGAATAAACTCTTAGTGTGGTGTCATCATATGTGAGTGGTATCATTAGAAGTACATTGGAGGCACAAGGAAGTTAGGGCTAGGAAGACATACATGTTGTAGCTACTACTCCATCATAGACCATAGTTGAGGAGGATGCAACCCCCCCTACCAAGGTAGTTTCTTACCCACCATAATGTTCATAGTTCATAGATATGCTCATGGATCCTATGCTTGACATCAGATATATGAACTTTAGTGATATAGACCTAAGTAAGATAGGTAGACATATATTTGTGATGAAAATGTCATATGGGGACTTGCAATAGGAGACATAGGTAAAACTTTACAAACATGTCTATTTAATTTTCTATAGATCTTCTCTTTATTTTTAAATATAATATTAAATTCAATTTATTAAAGTATAACTTGTGACATATTTGTCTCTTGTATTGCATATAGACTACATATGTAGCTCTTGAGGGTGGAGATGGAGAGATGCCTTTCAACCCTAGTCATCCTGACTCATAAGTAAATTTGATTGTATGTATGTTATTATTTATTGAATATATACACATGGTCATGATACATTTTTTCTTATATTGGACATAGAGTTCAAAATCTCATGTCAATTGATTACATCGTGCAACACAAAATGATCATGTGACACAATACAAGGTAGGAGAATCTCCAAAGGAGATGTCCAAACCCCCAAAAAATAACCACATGGCACAAACACAACAAAAGGCAAAAATAATGCAAGATCTGATACCAAATCACAACTCTATTTATAAAACAAATGTTTACATGCAATATGTCTAGCTATAAGGCCTTCCAAGTTAGGGTCAAATACAACAATAATTACAAAAATCATTTTGTAAGATCCCTCAAGATCCAACTCAATCCTAGCTAGCCTAGCTTTGTAATGTAACAACAATTTGGTATAAACCTCCAAGATCTCAACTTGTGCTCATAAGCCACCAAGCAACCTCCTTGTTTCTAAACTATAACCATTAGCTCTTTTCACAAACTCACAACTCCACCATAATCCTGTTGTAAATTGCCTCACATTCGGCACTCTATCCATGGAATCAAGAAAACTCACCCTTTAGCTACTCCATGCTAAACATAGGATACACTCCCTCTAAATGAAAGAATCACTCCATCAAAAATTGATGACTAAAAACTCCAAAAGACCCCTTACTTATATCCAACTAAGCCACAAGTCAGCTTAGAAATTATAAAATTAAATAAACCCCTTGCATTAAATGCAAATTTAAGCCAAAATTTGGCTCACAAAAAACATTAAATACAAAACATTAACCCACGTGTTAACCCACACTTAACACATGATAACCACACAAAAATTACTTAGGACAAGCCCCAAGTTTACCACCATGATTAAATGCACATAGGAGAGATAAGCAAGACCACAAATAGGTCCACACAAACTCCCAAATTGATCCACATCATGATCACATGCTACAAGCATCAAATGCACCAAGAACTCCAGTCAACACCAACACACTATTGAGTGTTAGAAAACTCCAAAGCATTGTCAAGAAACTAGCACATGCCAAACAACCAATACATGTCGAGCACCTAGTACATGCCGAGAAACCAACACATGTTGAGCAACAATATCTATTGAGATCCTTTAGCAAATGATCCCCCCTTAATGACCAAGCTACTTAGCCAACACTAAACCCAATAGCAACTGGGCACCATTCCTTCTTCAACCAAGTACTAGTCCAAGCACTCTCCAAAGCAACTACCAAGCCTCCTTCCAAGAAATCCAAAGTAGCCACTAAGAAAACCCAAGATGCTCCTGCATCACCATGTTTGATATTTATAAATGACATATACATGATTTTTGCTTATATATTTTAGATGTTTGATATTGATTTACGATGATATCATTTAGATTTATAGCTATGGGACATTTTACATTTACAACATGCTCATATTTGACATATTTCATATTTGCATGAGTTATCTAACCATTTGCATTTATAGTAGACATAGTTGATATTTTCATGAGTTATGTGACCATTTACATTTATAGTTGACATATTTCATATTTTCATGAGTTATGTGACCATTTACATTTATAGCTAACATATTTGATATTTTCATGAGTTATGTGGCCATTTTTACATTTATAGTTGACATATTTGATATTTTCATGAGTTATGTGACCATGTTTATAGGTAGTTGATATATTTTATATTTGCATTTATAGGCTATCATTTACGTAAGTGGAAACATGTTTTTGAAATCTCCATGCATTATTTTTTAGATAATTGTTAATGTGTAAGAAATTTACATGTTCTATAAATTAATGAAAATATGTCTTACATAATTTTCCAGGTGTGTTGTAAATGTAAATAGAAATAATTACATTATTTCTATTTAGACACTTAAAGCAATGTAAAAATAAAAATATGTATAAATATTGAAAAAACACTTAAAGTAATGTAAACAAAAAAACAATTTATGTATATATAAATTTAAAATATTTTTATGAATCTTAAACCTATCTATCAATGTACACATAATAAATACACTCATATCTAAAGAAATTAAAACATTATATGTACATTTGGAAACTTAAAGTAATGTCAAAAAAAAGCATGTATAAATATTGAATAAACACTTAAAGCAGTCAGTAATGAGATGACATATAAGTAACTTGTACATGTGTATGTCAAAGTAGTATAGATATATAAGCAAAATATCTAAGTAATGAAATATAACTACTTAACAAAAAGTTGCTAATACATGTGATTGGGATCCTCTCCATCTTTAATATTCTCCAACAAATTTTCATGCTCCTCAATATCTAACCTCCACTTTGGTTTGCTATGTCCTTTTTTTTGGCTCAATCTCAAACTGAATCTTTATGGCTAAAACCAAGTGGATGCAATGCAAAACTTTTTGGCCAGGCATGTATTCAACAAATTGCACACCATTGTGGTCAATTTTTGTTTGATAAATATAGGTGCCTACAAAATAAGATTTACTTCATTGAGTATTCTTAATAAAATAGAAAAGAAATAATTTTTTACAATTAATATCTCACTCTCTAATTACTTGTATAGATCTCATAAGGGGATAATATATACCTTCTATAACAACTAAACCAATTGGATATGACTAGTTATCATCATCTATAGTTGGTCAACTTGATTTTTGCTTATGTACATATAAGTAAATAATAATCTACAACTTCCACATTTCAAGATCTAGATAAACAACAAAGATGTCACCTACAAATGTACAAAAGTAATGGAAAATATAAATAAATAAATATGAAGACAATTAAATATAAAAGTGAAACATGTATTTAAAAACTCACCTAGAACAACTAAATCAGAAACTCATTCATAATCAGATGAATACATAGGATTATGAATGTCTATGTCATTATCATCATCTTTATTTTTAAAAATAATTATGCAATTGTATATTGTCTTTGATGTTAGAAAAAATGACAACCCTTTTCTGAGCAATTAGTAACAACCAAGCTCACTCGAGCATCGAAGGAAATCTCCTATGTATGTTGAGCATTCAGTGATGACCAAGTACAGAGATAATTTCTCAGTTGGTTAATGAAGTAGATCTAGTATTGACTGAGTTTACTTGGTTACCAAAGGAAAGTTAGCATGAAGTTAGTATTGACTAAGTTGGGTTGGTTAATGTTAGAAATCCTATTCTAACTAAGTTGGGTTGGTGAATAAAGGGATTCTTAGTGTTGATCGAGTACTCAATCCTATATTAGCCAACTGTCAATATATTATGTTTGATAAATTTACTAGTTAATTCAAGCCAACTTAAGGGTTAATATTTGATTGATTAAAATAATATTTAAGTTGACTTGACAAGATAAATCATATGTATGAAAGGTTAAGTTGAGGTTTGAAATATGGAATTGGAATAGATGAATTAAGAAAGCGAGTTTGAAGGATATATGTAAAGGGTAAAGCATTCAAGTTTATTGAGCTACAAAGAACATTATGATCAAGGAGGATCGAGTAATCAAGCCATAACTAAGATCTAAATCAGCAAAGTGAGTTTCATTAGAAATTAGGTGAAGTAATTATTACTCTCTAATAATTGTACTAGTGAATCAAATCTCTTAATAGAGTTATCCTAACAAGGTGGCAGTTCTAGATTGAAGTGTCTAGAGACCTCTAAAAAGGCCACTCCTAATAGTGTGAATTAAATCCTTTAATAGGGTCACACCTAACACTGTGTTTTGTAACCTTTATTAGGGTTGGCTCCTAGAAGGGCTTACTTTAGAAGAGTGAAAAACAATAACTAGGTGCAATTAGTGGTTTTCCCAAATTAGGTTTCCATTTTAAATCTTGGTGTCTCTTATGTTCATGTTATTTCCTTTATGTTTCTACAACTTAGTTAATAAAGGTTAATCACATAAATATCTTAAGATATTTTTGCTAACTAAGTGACAATAATATATTTAGTGTTTACTAAGTTGCAATAGAATATTTTGTGTTAACCAAGTTACATCAAGTTGTTGGTTTTATATTGTATTGACATCTTAAAGGGACTTTTGGATTTTTTTTTTGTAGTAACTAATTCACCCCTCCCCTCTTAGTTACTCCTTTCCATTTCCAACAATTGGTATCAAATGATTTGGTGCTTATAGATAAGGTTTCAAGGACCCAAGCTAAAGATAAAGACATCTTACAAAAGGGAGATTCCTAAACTGAATAGAGATAACTTCCAAGTAGGGCAAGAGCTCATGAAGCTATATTTGGAAACCACTAGAGACACATGCTAAAATATCTAGATAACAAATATGTGGCACCTACTACAGATATTTTTTTATGGATCAAATTATAGAAAAGAAGAATCACAACATAATGATGATTGACATTGCATCTACATTGAATTATGTCAAATTTGATAAAGTCAAAGATTGTCCTATTGCTCATGAAATGTGGAACAAGTTGAAAGATATCTATGGAGGAGATGAAAATGTGAGGAGAGCTAAGGTAGAAATTCTAAGAGGTTGATTTTATCAGATGAAGATGAGAGAAGATTAAAATGTTGTATAATATAGTGAAAGAGTCAAAGAAAGTGTAAGTGCAATTAGAGCCTTAGGAGGGAAAATAGATGATGTGATAGTAGTTAGAAAGTTACCCAGAACTCTTCCTATTGTTTATGAAATTAGAGTGTCAACTATTCAAGAGATGAGATGTGATCCTAAAAATGATATAACTTTGGATGCACTAGTGGGAAGGTTGGCATCCTTTGATTTAGATAACTTTGATAACTATGTTCCTAATTCTAGTAGCATTGAGTCTACATTTCAAGCTAAACTATCACTCAAGAAGAAAGGTGGAAAATCTAGTTTGAGAGTGAAGATGAAGATAATTTTGGCTATGACCTTGAAGTCATTAAAGCCTTTCTTGAAAGAAGATTCCTTAAAGGAAAATGAAATTACAAAGGTAAAACACCTCTAATTTTTTTTTCTAGTGAAGAAGTTGGTCACATTGCTACAAGGTGTCCAAACGAAGAAGCCAAAGCAGAAAAGAATCATGAAAAGTTCAAAGAAAAGAATGATTTGAAAAGCTAAAAAGACTTCAAAGATAAAGGCATGAAATATTATTACATGGCTAAAGACTCTGATAGTAGTGATGAAGATGAAATGGTTTACATTGTTTTAAAAGATTAATCAAATGATGAAAATGATAAGATGGCCCTCGTTTCTCATATTAGCAAAAATGACACATGGATTATTGATAGTGGCTATTCTCACCACATGACTAGTGATAAATCTAAATTTGAGTAATTGGAACACTATGATGGTGGGAGTGTCAGATTTGAAAATGATGATCCTTGTTATGTAAAAGGAAAAGGTTGCATTACATTGATTGATGAACTCAAGTGTGATAATGATTATGGGGTTGAAAGACCTAAACACAATCTATGTAGTGTAGCAAAATTGAAAAACATTAGATTCAAGGTAGAATTCATGAATGGAAAATCCAAGCTATTGGATGGGAAAGAAAATCTAGTTAGGACTAGCAATCAAATAAATGGTAATCTATTCTACCTAGATCTAACTAAAAGTTCATGTCTCCTAGCTCAAGTAGAGGAAAGTTGGTTATGGTGTAAAAGGTTGTATCATGTGAATTTTGATAACTTGGTCAACATAAGTAAGAACAAAAGAGAGAGGCATTCCTAGTCTAAAGAAACCTAATATGACCATGTGCAAAAATTGTCAAATTGGAAAAATGGGAAAGACAAGTTTCAAAAGAAAGAACTATCACTCTGAAGAAGTTCTAGAGCTAAGTCATATAGATCTTTGTGGACCCATTAGCATAGAAAGCTATTATGGAGATAATTTCTTTATTTTAGTTGTTGATTATTATTATAGGATGATGACATTATGTACCTAAAAGATAGATCTAAAGCCTATCAAAAATTCAAGTGGTATTTGGCTAGAGTGAAGAAAGAAACAAGAAAGAAACAAAAATTTCTAAGGTCTGATAGAGGAGGAGAATTCATCTCAAATAAGCTAATGAATTATGTAATGAAAGAGGAATCAAAAGATAGGTATCTACACCTAGTATGCCTCAATAGAATGACATAGTAGAAAGAAGAAATAGATCCATTATGGATTGTGCAAGAACACTGATGATAGAGAAAAATGTTGCAATCAAATACTAGAAGGAAGCAATCAACACAATAGTTCATATCTTAAACTGAGTTCAGTTAAAGAAGGACTTAGATTAAACACCTTATGAATTATGGTATGTATATAGCCCATATGTCTATTATTTCAAAGTATTTGGAAGCAAATGTTATATCGTGAAACAATCTAGGAAGGGAAAATTTGATGTGAAAAGGGTTGAAGGAATATTATTGGGATACTCTGAATAGAGAAAATTATATAAATTTCTAAATCTTTCTACTTCAAAATTCATAAAAAGTGCACATGTCAAAATTGATGAGTTTGCATAAAAGAACTTGAAAACTATAGAAACTTTATCTACTTTGAACCTGATACTATACCTAAGATTCAAGTAAATGCAATTGGAAATCAATAGTCTTCACCACCCGAGTGCCCTAAATCTTCAGTTTTACCCAAGTTGTAGTCAGTGAAACTTGAGTCATAGTTTGAAGGACCTAAGTCACCGTTAAAAGGACTCAAGATTTAGCAAGTACAAACCAAGTCATAGTCTGACAGCCCAAGTTATAGACAGTGGGACCCAAGCATGATTCTAAGCATGATGAACAAAATGAAACAAGTTCTAAATCCAAGAAGAAGGTACCTGTACTAGTTAGATATGTTAGAAGAAATCATGCACCTGAGAAAATAATTGGAGATTAGTCAAAAAGCACAATGACAAGGAACAAACTAAAAGGCACATGTTTTCTTATTAAGTTTCAACCTAGAATTCATAAAGATGCATTAGAAAAATAAATTTGGATTGAGGTAATAAATGAAGAGATTAATCAAACTAAAAGGTACAAAACTTGGACTCTTGTTCCTAAAGCCAAGGACAAAAATGTAATTGTCACAAAATGGGAATTCATAAATAAGTTGAATGAAAATGGAGAATTTTCAAGAAAGAAGTCAAGATTGGTATGTAAAGGTTATTCTCAAGAAGAAGATATTGATTATGGAGAGAAGTTTTCTCATGTTTCAAGACTAGAAGCTGTTAGAACACTACTTCCTTATGCTGCACAAAAAGGATTCAAAGTATATCGAATGGATGTAATGTCAGATTTCTTGAATGGAATCCTAGAAGAAGGAGTCTATATTGAGCAACCTAAAGGATTCATAGATCACAACAAAAGATATATGGTCTTTAGACTACAAAACACTTTATATGGTCACAAACAATCCTCTAGAGCCTGGTATGAAAGATTGTAGTCATTTGGTGAAGATTGTTTTTCGAAGGACAAATGACAACATCATCCTATACATCAAGGAAGGACTAGATAAAAAGATAGTGCTATCAAAAATCTTTGTAGATGATACATTATTGACTAGACATGATGATTTATACAAATCTTTTTATGAGGAAATGTGTAAATAATTTGAAATTTCAATGTTTGAAGAAATTAAATTCTTTGTTGGCTTGCAAATTTGATAGAAAAAAGATGGTATCTACCTTACTCAATCAAAGTACATCAATGAGATATTGATTTTTTTTGGAATGGAAGATTCCAAACTAGTTGGAACACCTATATCTACTACACATAAGCTTTCAAAAAATGATGATTCCAAAGAGGTAAATCAGACTACATACATATCAATGATTAGAAAAATTCAATATGTGGTACACACAAGACCCGATATTGCATTAGCAGTTGGTATGGTTGCAAGAATCTATGCTAATCCAAAAGAAAATCATATGATGGAAATAAAAAGAATTATGAGGTATCTAAAAGATACTAAAGATTATAGTTTGTAGTATAAGAAAGGAGGAAACTTTGAATTGAAAGCCTTTAGTGATGCTAATTGGATACAAAGTATTGATGATAGGAAAAACACTAGTGGTGGAGAATTATTTCTTGGAAAGAGGCTAGTGTCTTGGACAAGAAAGAAACAAAATTGCATCTCTCAGTCTACATCAGAAGCAGAATATCTTGCAACAATAGTTAATTGTTCCAACATCATTTGGTTCAAACAACCATTGTCAGGTATGAAGGAAGAAATCAAGGATCCAATAGTTATCTTTTGTGACATATCCAAGAATGCAGTGATGCATACCAAGAAAAAACACATTGCAATAAAGTATCATTTTGTGAGAGAATTAGCAAGAAAAAGAGCTGAGATTGGAATATGTGAATACAAAATGACAAATTGTAGACATATTCACCAAGACATTACCTAAGGATGCATTTTTATATCTAAGAGGTAAGCTAGGGCTCATTCTCGCATCTAAAGCTCACTAATTAGATTTTACTGGTGCATCAACCAAGTATTTTTTTAAATCAAATAAGTTGATGCAATATTTTTATAGAAGATTGCATATGAATTAGTAGATTAGGTACATGGAAAATTCATTGATTATTTTCTTTAGCATGAGATGTCAAAGAGGGAGAGTTTTTTGTCATATTAGAGAACTTTTGTAGAAATGGAGATTTTTTTGTATTTAGCAAGTTCATGTTAGAGAAAATCATTCTAGAGGGAGAGATTGATGTCAGAGGGTGTTCTCACTGATAGAGAGTGTTCTCATGGATAAAAATCATAATGAAACTAAGGATATCATCCTTACTTCTATTTTTCTCTAAAATTTCTTTATATTATGACATGTTGTGTTGCCATCAATGCCAAAAAGGGAGATTGTTGAAAATAATTATGCAATTTTACATTATCTTTGATGTTACACAAAATGTCAAGCCTTACTAAGAATTAGTGACAACTGAGCTTACTCAGGCATCAAAGACATTCTCCTATGTATGTAGAGCATTCAGTGTTGACCAAGTACAATTTCAATTTTAATCAAGTTAGTTGGTTAATGAAGTAGATATAGTATTGACTAATTTCACTTAGTTACCAAAGGAAAGTTAGCATGAAGTCAGTATTGACCGAGGACTCAATCCTATATTAGCCAACTATCAATATATTATGTTTGATAAATTTACTGGTTAATTCAATCCAACTTAAGGGTTAATACTTGATTGATTAAAATAATATCCAAGTTGACTCAACAAGGTAAATCATATATATGAAAGGCCAATTTAAGGATTGAAATATGGAATTAAGGAAGATGAATTAAGAAAGTGAGTTTGAAGGATATCTATAATGGGTAAAGCATCTGAGATGACCAAGCTGCAAAGAACATTCTAATCAAGAAAGGTCAAGTAATCATGCCAAAACTAAGGTCTAAATTATCAAAGTCAGATGCATTAGAAATTATGTCAAGTCATTGTTACTCACTAATAATTGTAGCAGTGAATCAAATATCTTAATAGAGTTAGCCTAACAACTATTTTGTAAATCCTTTAACAAGGTGGCATTTCTAGATTGAAGTGTCTAGAGACATCTCACAAGGCCACTCCTAATAGGGTGAATTAAATCCTTTGATAGGGTCACACCTAACAGTGTGTTTTGTAACCTTTAATAGTGTTGGATCCTAACAAGCATCACTTCAGAAGAGTGAAAAATAGTAACTAGTTGCAATTGGTAGTTTTGCCAAATTGAGTTTCCACATTAAATCTTGGTGTCTCTTGTGTTCATGTTATTTCCTTTATGTTTTTGCAACTTAGTTAATAAAGGTTAATCACATTGATATCTTAAGATATTTGTGTCAACTGAGTGATAGTAATATATTCAGTGTTAACCAAGTTACAACAAAATATTCAGTGTTAATTGAGTTACATCAAGTTATTGGTTTTATATTGTGTTGACATCTTAAAGGGACTTTTGGATTTTTTTTTGTAGTAACTGATTCACCCTCCCCTCTTAGTTACTCCTTTCTATTTCCAACACTTTATAAGGAGGACTTTTGATTATGTGTTTCCATGTCCATTCAAAGACATACCCATTCACAATATTTTTGCATTGATTTATTGCATTGTTTTGAATGTAGACATCACAAAACAATGATTTTTCTCTTGCTTGAATTACTAGAGGTTTATGTTGTTTGGTAGTCATCATTTGATGCAATCTTCTAATTCCAACAATGGGTTGACAATTGTATGGATTTGATTGATCAATATCTGCAACACATTAAATTGGAAAGTTTCTATGTCAATAATCAAAATATAAAAGTAATTAGATCAAAGAAAAATGGAAATCTTACCTTTCACTTCCCAAAAGAAGTGTTTATTATATGTTGTATAACGAGGAGAAAAATAAGATTTGATCAACAATTTGTTGATGACTTTATTGTTATGGGAGAGGCCTCAGTTGGAAATGCAAGAATTCCCAAAAAACCCTTGGAGGATTATGGGAAAGCTTTTAGACAAAATATTAACTAGAGAAAAAGTGTGATATACTTTATTAATGTCAATGAGCCTAGGAAAAATAAAATCATAAAGATTATTGGTTGTGAGATTGGCTCTCTCCTTGGTTCCTATTTGGGGTTACCTCTGGGTCTAGACCCACCTAATAACTTTTAGAGTTTGTTAATTGAAAACATTTACATGAAACTTGTTGGCTAGAAAGGCTCCCTCCTTGGCTAGGCTGGAAAGGTTATTGTTTTGAAATCTATCCTCCAGAGTGTACCACTTTATGCTTTGAGTGTTTTCAAAATTCGAAAGAAATTTGCTCTAGCTATTGAAAAAATTTAGAAGATCTTTTTATGGATAGGTACAAAGATTAAAAAAAGGTTACCTTTGATTACTTGGGAGAGAGTTTTTATGCCCCTTAATAAGGTTGGGCTTGGTCTGAGAGGAGTACAACTATGAATGAATTTTTACTGGCCAAACTTTTATGGAGATGGCACAAAGAGGAAGGGGAATGGAAGAATATTTGGGCTGAAAAATATAATAGGGATAACATTGATTTTAATCAATTCCTTCATAATGATTTGAGGCAAGAGGGATCCATGATTTGAAAAAATACTCAGAAATTCAAACACATAATAAGGAAAGGGATCAAATGGAAGGTGGGCAGTGGAAGAACAATTCTTTTTTGGGAAGATACTTGGATTTTGGATAATCCACTTTGTGAGGATCTAAGGTGGAATAATCATATAGAGTAATGCAAGAATATTTTTGGTATTTTTGTGGTGGATTATTGGAGAAATGAGATGTGGGTGGACCTCAATAGGGTGAATGAAAACTTGGTTGACCTTAAAAAGAGTCTGAATGTTGTCTTTTTAAGTCAAAAGGAGGATGAGCTGATATGGAAGCCTGATTCTAATAGAATGTTCTCTATTTCCTCAGCCTATGCTAACTATTTTGATATGCATCAAGTACCTTGTAGGGCTAAGGCTTGGGTGAGAGTTTTAACACCCAAAATTAATATGTTCTTTTAGATTCTCTTGTAAGATAAGATCTTGACTTTAGAAAACTTATAGAAGAAAGGATTCATCATTATTAATAGGTGTGTTCTCTGCAAGAATGATTGTGAATTAGTCAACCATATTACTTTGCATTTCCCTTTTACTGAAATGCTATTGGATAAGGTGTGTAACTTTTTGAACATGGTTTGGGTCTTTCCAATCACTATTCAAATGTTCTTTTCTAGGGTGATCCAAAATTGGATAATTCTAGATGGGATATCCCATCAATGGATTGGTTTAAGGTAAACTTTGATAGGGCTTCTAAAGGGAACCCAGGCATTTCTGGCTATGGAGTTGTTATTAGGAACTCTTATGGTGAGAAAGTGGGATGTAAGGCTATTCCTATTGGGTGTCAACTAATCATGTGGCTGAAGCTTGTGCCACACTTCACGGTCTTATTTATGCTAAGAGTCTAAATTTGAGGAAATTTTGAGTGGAAGGAGACTCTCTCAATATCATTAACTATCTTAATAATATTACTAAACCTTCATGGACTATTAGCAATATTATTCTCCAGGCTAGTAATATTATGAAATCTTTTGATATATGTATTGTTACCCATAACTTTAGGGAAGCTAACCATGTTGCTGATTGGACTACTAACATGGCATGTTTTAGTGAAAACAAAGTTATTTGGGATAATAATGATCCATTACCTACTGATGGTTGCCAATTTATTGATTATGATAAATTGAGGTGTATGAAAAAATGTTTTAATAGTGATTATGTCAGAGATTTGTAATTATGTGCTGATCACAATCGGGTTATGGTGGGTGATGATTTTTTGAATGCTGAGCTTTGTTTCACATGGATTATGGGTTGTCATTTCTAAAATTTTCTTTGAATATTGTTTTCATTTTGGTGATAGTGTGTATAGGGTTTTATAGAGAAAGTTCTCTAATGACATTGCAGAGAAGCATATGGGAGGTAAAAGAAAGAGAGTAGAACTTGCAAGCTACAAGGAATGGATGAAGAAAGAGGAGGTCTAGGACATTTTAAGGCATGGAAATTTTACTAGATTTATGGAAAGGCTCAAAGGTAACAATCCTATCATAACACAACAATTCATCAAAACATGGTAGGACAACTCTATTTTGGTTGGAAACTAGAGAATGGAGATGACTGAAGAGGTAATTGTGAAAGCCACAGGGTTGGATATGGATGGCATTAACTTCTATCAGGATAGTAAGTTGTCAAATAGGGCTATTGATGAATTTGTGGAGTCACAAAAAGAGTGAAGCCGACTAGTGAAAATTGGTAACTCATATTCCAACCCTACCTCTGTTTCTCAACCTTGGAGACTTGTATCATTTTTTTTAATGGAATACCTTACTTTGGATGGTCAATTTACAAAGCTCTATGGTTATCATTTTATGTTAGTTAATCACTTTAGGCATGATGTAAGGATCAATTTCCCCTTTTACTTGAGGCAATCTTTGAGTTTCTCTATCCAAGAAATTCAAATGATCTAAATGGGGAACATGTGTGTCATGAGGGTCTTATGGTTCTCATAATGAATGTTTTGAAATCCAAAAAGGTTGATAAACCTAGGGGTAGTTTGAAGGAGGTGGAGCATGATACAGAGGGCAGTCTTCCAGAGAAAGGTTATGATTTAGACACTGAAGATGATGCAGAGGGGGTAATAAGAATTCAAAAGGGGGTATTGGGAGTAGTCTTTAGAAGAATAAGAAGATTGTTGTAGGGAGTGACTCTGACCATGAAAGTGATTTTGTTGAGGAAATGGTCAGAGATTATCAAAAGAAGAGGAGCAGAGGTAAGGGTAAGGGCATTAAGGGTAATATTAATGATATGACTTTGTATCCATCAGATGATGAACTTCTTACCCATAGAATTGAGAGGAAGAAAAAATGTACGAGATTACAAGAGGAGAAAACCCAAAATACTATGTAGAATGTGGCATTGGAAAGAGAGGACTATGGGGATCAAGAGAAAAATCTAGATTTTGATAGGGTTGAGGGAGAGATTGGCTCTACCAAAGGCCCATTAGGAAATCCTATGTCCATTCTAAAGGAGATTGGCATTCTAAAACAACTAATGCAGTTAATTGGGAAGGAGGTTGAGCAAGTGAGCAAATTGGCTAGAGGGGAGCACACTTTAGGTCAACATATTGACAAGCTTTTTGAGGTAATTAATGATGCTAAAGAGGTTAGAGACCTTATGAGAAAGATTCCACAGATTGAAGCTAATAATAAGGTGTTGGAGAAGGCAAATAGTGATAATCGAAAGAAGGTGACTAGTCTTTTGTTGTCTTTTTGTTGTTCTTTTCAGCTCTATTTCTAGTTGGCCTCCTATTTCTATGTTTCTTTGTACTCTGTTAGGAGGTCTATTTTATTTTGATCTTTTCTTTAAAATCTATTGCTAGCTTTAGGCTTTTCTTTCATTACTCATTATTTTGTAAAAGGTTTTTGATCCTTTAAAACCTATTGTTAATTAATCAAAACTTTATTTTATTTCTCTATCTTTGCACCTATATAGGAAAGGAAATTGTACATGAATTTTAACAAAATATAAAAGAATTATCTAGTAGATGGTCATATACATAAAATTTTATTAGTAAATAACAATATTATACCTCAAAATTCATGTTGGTGAAGTGCACACTTTACGCATACTCCTGCTCCATCATGCTCTTCTTTTCCATGACCACTTTCAAAAAAGTTCCAAAGAAACTATGTTGCAATCCAATTCAATGCTTTTGCAGACTCCATAGGAAAAAAATTGAAATAAATTTATGAGTAATCAAATCTATATATACATAACTATTTAGTTAATTAAATATGTGCATGAAATTTTAAAGTTTAACTTTCAAATACACATACCAACACAACCATCAGACCAAATCCAATGCTCTAAAGCATTTATCCCATGATTCACAAGATCATCAAAGAATGTTCCAAAATAATGAGCTATATAGCTCATATCATGAATGCTATCATTATTAAGATAAAATTAGACCTCCTTGATGATAATGTGTTCATTTGCATTGATACTTTCTACCCCATCCACCTCAAATTATGCATGTCTATAGGAAACTTGTACAAAAATTACAACTTAATCTAAGTGATAATATTTAACTTGAATTTCATATTGTGGAGAAAAAGAAAAGCTTTCAAAGAAGTCTACAATTGACAGAATACATCCTAGTGGGAAATGTTGTTTTGAATCTTGAAACTATTTCACTTTCCATCTTGCACCATGACAATGTTGGATGTGCGGATAAATCATAGTTTTGAATTTATCCATAAACTCACTATATGGAAAATTTCCCTCCTTCAATGCTATTTTTTATTCTTCTCCATTCTTTGTTCGATATATCTCATACTCAAATCTATTTCACACAACTGGTGTTGAAACATCAATATTGTCTATTTCATATAAAAATTTATGGAACTCTCCACAATTTATAGATGCATTTTTTTATTTAGTGTACATTGAGTTCATTGGACTCTTCAGAATTATCACATAAAAAAGACTTGACAAATTTTGTTGTGCTTCTAGGAATTATCACACTTGGCTTAAGTTTTTCCATAGATTTTCTAAAAGATTGCAAATAAAGATGAAACTCAACATGATTTTGACAACAACAAGTTTCATGTACCTTATTTATTCATACAAAACATAGGCATAACCTCTCAAACATTCTTTGGAAAATCTTTACATTTGCAAATTCTTTTTTGAAAGCTTTAAATAATTCATTTTGTGTTTTGGCTACAAAGTGTTTTGGATATGTTATTTTCATATCTATCTCTTCATCTTTGATCTATATAGTGTCTCTTCTATTTAAAGAAACATGTGACTGGTTGGTCCAATATTCAACAACCTATATTCTAGCTTCTTCAAAAAATTTATCCTTTCGAGGAAGCTAACAAATATTAACACAGTTCTTTTAAATCTTCTCATCAAATAAATTTCTCCTTTTTATGTATCTTTGAATAGTTCTTCTAGATAGATTGAGCATTTCAAAAATTGCTTGAACCTTTTTTTTCTATGACAGGTCCTTTTTTGTAATTATAGTCATCAATGCTCTCCATGCAACACTTAAATCAACTACTCAACTTCTATTATCAATACCATTTACTGCATCTACCAAATTTTGAACTATTGTTGCCTTGGCATTATCTTCAGAGCTTTTCTTATTGTTCACACCTAGCAACTCTAGAACAAGACTCAATTCTTTTTTCCTAAATAATCTAGAATATAATCCTACTTTACCAATCAGAGATTTATTTTTAAAAAATTGCTCCCAGATATTTTTTAGATGTAGCTTAATTGTTCTTCCAAACATCATGTGTTCAGATGATTCAATTTCTCTAAAAGGAGATGCTTCGTCCATCTTTAACAAATTTTCCTACCGTAAACCATATTTTCCAAATGTCCTACAACTCTTTGGAACTTCAACATGATCTTCTTCAACTTTAATCAATGGATCTTCAATTGCTGGCTCTATATTATGTTTTGTCCATCCTTTATTTTGATCATCTCTTACTCAATCATATCTTTTTTCTCTTTTCCCTTTATTCCCCATTGCACAAAAACCTGAATAGAGAGCTTAAAATCAACTGCATACAAAAGAGTTTTAAATTCAATTACATAAATAACAATAGATCATAGACAATTTAGAAAAAGATTTCAAGTTTAGAAGCTTATTACATTTGACTATTTGTAAGACTAGAAAATCTTAAGACAACTAGTTGCATCAAAGCATTGCTAAATTTAGATTAAGAAAATTATTAAATATATTAAATAATTTAGCTATTTAATAATTTAATAGTTTTCATTATTTTAAAAATATTAAAATTAATTAATTTAAAATAAAAAATAAATTTATTAATTGAATTCAATACACAAATAATTAAAAAATATAATTTCGAAATATTTCTATAATAAAATTGATTTAATTCAATAAAATGTAATAAAACTTAACTTTTTTAATAGTACAAATGCAAATATGAATAAAATATACAAATTTTAAAAATTAAACTTTACCTTTAAAATAAAAAAACTTATTTTATAAATCTTTAGGTCAATGCATGTGACCTTGTGCATGCAACTTTTGGGTCCTGTTGTTTCAACTAAGTCTGGTCTAGTCAAATCCAATCTAGCCAAAATTATCTATGTGCCATCTGATATGGCACTTTCTATCATATTTTTTACAATTATGACTTTAGAACTTAACACTTCAGTGGCCAATTTCATCATCAAAAATAGGGTTTCAAAAAAATTAAAAATACCATTGGATAGAGCTTTTAGTCAAAATTATGCACATATACATTTTTTTTGTAGACGACACAATGTTGTTTACAATAATTGCAAAATAATGCAAGTGGGTATTTCAACATTGAAGATGATGCACATTTTGAAAACTATAAAAATTAGTAGATGGTATTGAAAAAATTTTAAATGATGAATTGTTCTATAGGAGAGAGTAATCTTCGATAAAATATAACATTTGTAACATTCGGTTAATCTGGATTTACTAAGGAAAAGATGGTGGGAATGAAAAACCATTAAATTATGAAAACTTCAACTTAAAATAGCTATAACTACAAAAATATACAATATTTTTGAATATCTCTTTTTGATAGTTCTAGGTACATATGTCATCAACAACATATTTCAAATTTAGATGGAAAAAAATTTATTTGCAGTTATTTCTATGGTGGGAACTATAATCCCTAATTTGTTGAATTTTTTACACTATAAATAAAGGTTATTGAGAATTCTATAAACATAATATTTTTATTTTTTCAAAAATAATTCAAAATAACTAAAAAACTTCATCGTTTTATACACATTTCATCATTTTCCACCAACTTAAAATTCAAAGCACAAATATAACTTTTACATTATTGAAGTTTAACACTTTTTTGATGTTAGTCTTTTCCTTTGTAAAATGGTGACACGTGTTTGTACTTTTATCCTTATGGAATTGAAATATGGGTTAGAATTGGCTCAATCTTTAAGTAGTAATATGCTTGAGATTGTGGGCAATTCTTTGATATCTATTCAAGAAATCACCTTTCATAAATCATTGACCTAGTCATTGTAGTATGTTTTAGACATTATTCAACTTCATCACCAATCTTTCCACTATTATGAAGCTCAACATTTCTATAGGGTGAATAATAATATGGTTGATAGTGTGGCTAATTTTACCCTTGATAAAGGCTTACCTTATTTAGATTTTAATAGTGACCCCACTTTTGCTATGTGATCTCATATTTTACAATTTTGGTTCTTCCCTCCCATTTAACTATATTTTCTATTAGCATGTTGATTTTTCTCTTCCAGAGGTTTTCGGAATTGGGTTACAAGTGTGGGTACTTTCTACTATATTGTTTATGCTCATTGTAATTAGATAAGTAGGTGATTCATTTACTTCATTTGCATTTTCTAACTATATCTACAGGGATAGTTATTGCTTATATATGTGATGGATTTCCTTCTTATCTATTTATAACACTCTTTGTTTGTTAAGAAAAATGTATACCTTCAAAGTGATTTGGCTTGCTAGCTCTTGTGGCATTTTGTCATGCCCAAAACTACGAGGGCAAAAACACAAATTTTTTTTTTAAATTTTTTTTCTTTTATAATTAAATTAATAATTATAAAACTCTAAGATGAAATAATTGAGATAACATTTTACGTACAGGTTCTCAACGTTACGTTTTAAGATTATTAACATGAGGACGGTGACCTCGTTAAGGTTTGAAAACTTTTGTTATAAGATTGATATTGTTAAACTTATGTTCTTACGTTTCTTATACAACATTATAGTAAGAGTTAATTAAATAATGATGTAGATGACTACAATTTTTTTTTAATGAAACAACTAAGCAAATAACATTGACATTAAAACTTATTTTAGATGGACAAAACCATAAATCTAAAACCAGTTAGTACTCACAAATTCAGACTTACTTCAATACTAAAACTAAATATATTTAACTAATATATCATCAATACAAAAACTAAAATTACTAAGAAAATTATATATTAAAATTTTGAGCAATGGGGTACACCAATAACACAAGTAATAGCTAACTAAAACTTACTTGTTTTATGTTTACAACTTAACTAATTAAAATTAATAACAATTAGCAAAAACATAAATAAAATAACTATAAAATTGAATATATGCTACTAATTAAAAACTATTATTAAACAAAAATAGTTAAAATTAACAAAACGAACAACTAATTTAAACTTTAATTAAATTACTATCTACTAATACCAACTAACACATTAAGTTACATTTAAAATTTGCTTAATAAAAAAAAACTATATGAAATGACAATAATAAGAGTAAATACTTACTAAAACATATTTCACACTAATCTAATAACTAAACTAAACTATATAAAACATAACTTAACTAAAATCCAATTAATTAACTAATTCTAAACTTAAAAGTAATATTATCTAACAATAAATAAATAAAAGAAAACCTAAACTAAACCTAAGCTAACCCCTACACCCCTAACTTCCCACACTAACCTAACGCCCCCCCACGGTCCCCCATGCACTCTCCATGCTACCCAAAATAGCTCGCAGGAAACGAGGCCTACAATTCGCAGCCCAAGGAAGACCTGACCCAAGTACGCGGGTCAGCAGGTCCATCAAACAAGACCTCCCCTCCATGGTGATTGGTGGAAGAGAAAGGGGGGGAGGAAACAAATAAAGTTAAAACCAAATTTTAAACAAGTTTTACACTCTTGAAAGGCAACGTCCATAGGAAGGAGAGACTAGATAGGTGACGTCATCTACTATGATGACAAAAGACTTTGCAAGAAAATTAAACATTTTTTTATTACCTCCCTTCAAACTGACGTCTACCAAGGAGAATTTATATTAATGACATAAAGTTTTATAGATGGCAAAAAAGGGATATTTATAAGAGTTACTTCATAAAGTTTAGTGGTTAGGAATAAGATATATATATGTTTTTTTTTTCTTTCAATTTCTTTTGAATTTTGAACACTAATATTTATATTTCCTTTTTATTTATCTTATTTCAAAATTTAAAAAAATATGAATATTCTGAGGAATATTCTCTGTTGCAAAGGCATTTAAAATTTCTCCCATACAAAGGGCAGAGAGTTTTACTCTCTAGTAACACTTTTTTTTTTTTGATGAAATTTTCTAAGTAGAGATTTCAAGCCATGTATATATATATTTTTTTCTAAATTTTTGAATCGAATTAAAATGTAGGTACAATAGTTTGAGGTATAATAATACCATATTTAATATGATCTCCTATGAATTTTGAATTGCAATGAATCAACCATAAACGTTTATTCCTTTCCAAAACATAGTTAACATTTGAACATATAAAGAAACTTGAGAATTTGCTTAATCATAGTAAACCTACATCCATGGTATAATTTTCGTTTCCAACATAGAATAAGCTTGAAATTTGCCTAATTAAATCAATACCATTTCCATCTTATTTTTATTTGCATCCATCCAAAATAATTCTTACAAAATTTAATCACATGACAAACAATTATGCTCAAAACACCAATTTCATTGCCAAACCTGATTCAAGGCTCAGCCGAGAAAGAATCAGGAAGAAAACCCAGCTTCATTGCCATTTACAATAAGGTTTAAAATACAATTTACAATCAGATCTCAATCCCAAATTTCAACAATTAAATCAAATTTTCTTCATGATCAAAATCAAGGAGTTTGTAATGTTTTCTGAATCTCATTTCAAGAACCATGGAGGAAGCAATTATCTGATCGAGTGACAACCAAGCATAACCCAGAGGAAATAAAACATGCATAATCATACATGGTTTACACAATAGGATTCACAATGAATCAAAACTAGGGAAAGGTGGATTCTTCCAAGAGGAGAAGTCAAGCACAACACCAATTCAGATGCCCAATTGGGGCTAATAACCAAGAACTTTCGTTCTTTCATTTAAACATGCCATACTCATACCAGGTTTGTGCTGACGGGTAAGGGCCCATAACACCCTACCCTTTATCCCTCTTCTCATCCTGAGAAGAGACTCTACACTTGTTGGAGTCCAACTAAACAGACCTTTCCCAAAATTGGTCACTTCTGCCCTCTCCAAGGGTGAGTAATACCAAAACACCCATGCAAGGAAAACTCAAAATTGCAAACATAAACAAGAAAGGAAAACAGCCAAAATAACATGGTTATCAAATCTTCCCAACATACCCACAACCATACAAACAGTGAAAAAACAACAAAGTAGCATGAGCATGAAACAAAACATAAAAATTGAATAAGGGAGATGAGAATTTCCTACCTTCACAAAGAGGTAATGGCAATGAACAAGTTTTAGTAGAGTATTGCTTTTCCTTCCTTCAACCTTCAAGAATTCCTCTCTAAATGTAGAGATTGGGTAACAACCTCCACAAGACCAAGAAGGGCCTCTAAATAGGCCTCCAACTCAACCACCCAAGGGCTCAATAACTACCCCCACCCACTTACAATTCTAGAAACTCCTAACCCAACCTACACTATGGTTAAACCCTAAGTGGAGATGAGGTGAGGTAACACAAGATACCCATGGTCAATTTTCGCACAAAGGAAAAAAGGGACTTTTTGAGTGACCTCAAAAGTCAATAAAAGGGGCTTAGGGGTTGGAAAAGACCCCTAACCGATACCCATACCCTTTGGGTATAATAATAACATGTTTAAAAGCCTTAGGAAAGAGGTTTAGAGTCAAATAAAATCTAGGAATAAAATAGGTCCATCTCACTACTCTAACTTGCAAATTAAGCACTAATCTAGATTAAGGGATGACTAACCTTGATTAAGAACCTAATAGTAAACTGACACTAACTTAAACCAACTTGGTCCAAAGGTTAAACAATTAACCCTAAATAGCACATCGAAGCACATAAACATTTTACGAGTGTCAAGTGACACTGAAAGAACATAATTATGAACATTAACATTCACTGAACAAAGAAGATACATACATATATCTCACAATACAATACATGAATTATGAACAACAAGGCTACCAAAAATTAGCACAAACAGATCAGTTATGTTCCTCCGTAGGGTTTCTCAGCTAAATATCTACACACTCATTGCACACATCAGTAGTCCCATAAAATCACATGTACATAAATGTATATGTATTCAAAAATTCACATAAATTAAAACATACATCAATAAGGGTTTCTTTATCCTACTTAATTCTTAATCATTTAAAATCTCTTAAATCAAAGTCTCAATCCTACATTTACTGATTTCATCAACATACATATACATGAAACATTAAATGAAAATCATCAAATATATTTGAAAATAACATCACACAACATTAAATAATAAAATATGTTCTAAGCATCAGATAATGTCTCGACATCTCGAGTCATGAATATCAAAAAATAATAGTAATGCATTACTATGCTACGATGGGTCGGTGTAAGGCCTCACATCCTCCCCCACTAGGCATGAACTTCCTCTTGGAGTTCATCAAAAAGGTACGGGTACTGAGATCGCATCTACGCTGCATCCTCCCATGAAGCCGTGACCTCATCATAACAATCCCATTGGACCCTAACCTGGTCCAACTCTTGGCCTCGAAGTGCTAGGGTCCGTGGGGCAATAATGCGGATAGGCTCCAGTGCTAGCTGTCCGTCTGACTCCACCTGTAAAGCTTCCCAATCTATAATATGAGACTCATCATAAATGTATCCTCTAAGTACTGAAATATGAAACACATCGTGGATGCGTGATAGGCTAGGTGGAAAAGCTAAATGGTATGCAACAGGTCCTATCCTCTCAAGGATCTTGAACAACCCAACAAACTGAGGTGCCAACTTAGAGCCCTTTCTGAAACGAATCGAACTCTTGTGTGGTCGCACCCTCAAGAACACTCTATCTCCAACCTGATACTCTTGATCTGTCCCCTTCGCATTTCCATACTTCTTCTGCCTATCCTGTGCCTCTCTCAGGCGTTGTCTAATCAGGGTCACCTGCTGCTCCATCTCCTTTACTAACTAGGGACCAATAGATACTCGATCCTCGATCCTATCCCAACTCAAGGGTGTCCTACACGGTCTCCCGTATAAAGCCTCATAAGGCGACATACCTATGGAAGAATGATGCCCATTATTGTAGGAAAACTCGACAAGATTGAGGTATTCCTCCCATTTGACCTGATGATCCATCACGTACATACATAGCATATCCTCCAAAACCAAATTCACTCGCTCGGTCTGGCCATCGATCTAAGGATGGTACGCTATACTAAAATTGAGCCTAGTGCCTAAGGCTGACTGTAACTCTCTCCAAAATGAAGATGTAAACAAGGAGTCTCTATCAGAGATGATCTTACAAGGAATACCATGAAGTCTAACAATATCCTACAAGAACACCTGAGCTATGTCTTGTGCTGTGAATGTAGTATGCACGGGTGAGAAATGTGCAACCTTGGTCAATGTGTCAACTATCACCAAAATGGCATCATGGCGATGAGATGACATAGGAAGACCAACAATAAAATCCATAGATATAGTGTCCCATTTCCACACTACAATCTCATGTAGTTGGAGAAGCCCACCAGGATGACGGTGCTCCGCCTTCACCCTCTGGCACTCGAGGCATCTCGCAACTATGCTATCAATCTACACTCTCATGCCTAGCCAATGATACAACTACCTCAAATCTGCATGTAACTTCTTAACACCGGGGTGCGCTGCATAAGGTGCTCTGTGAGCCTCAAGTAAAATGAGCTCGTGCAAACCCCCAATGGAAGGTACATACATACATCCCCTATGATGCAAAAGTCCATCGGACTCCAAGGAATACTTTGCAAACTTCCCTTCCAAGGGTCTTTGAGAATGTACTAATTGACTAACTTCTACATAAAGCTCATCAGCTGGTAAGTGTTGCAAGATCCGCTCTCTCAAGTCAGTGCAAGTAGTCACAGATGAAAGCTCATGGTGCCTTCTACTTAAGGCATCTGCAGCCACATTCTCCTTTCCCTTGATGTAATGTACATCAAAATCATACTCACACAAAAACTCCATCCACCTTCTTTGCCTAGCATTAAGGTTCGGCTAAGAAAATATGTACTGCAAGCTCTGGTGATTAGAATGAAGCTTGAATCTATGACCCAGAAGGAAATGTTGCCATCTCACCAAGGCATGAACCACTTCCGTTAGTTCTAGGTCATGAGTAGGATAATTGAGTTCATGAGTCTTCAACTTCCTAGACTCAAAGGAAATAGGTCGTCCTTCCTGCATAAGGACTGCTCCTAAACCATCTAAAGATGCATCGATGCACACCACAAAATCTGCAACAGGATCTGGTACTGCAAGAATCGGTGCACTCGTGAGGGCTCTCTTGAGCTCTTCAAAAGCTCTACCACACTTCTTTGTCTACTCGTACTTCTTCCCCTTCCTCTGAAGAGAAGTGATGGGGTGTGCCAATCTAGAGAATCCTAAAATGAAGCATCGGTAATAACTTGCTAGCCCCATAAAGCTCCTCACTTCAGTAACACTGGTGGGTGCTAGCCAATCCATGATAGCCCTGATCTTTAATGGGTGTACTGAGACACCATCACCTAATATGACATGACCCAAATAATGTATCTCGGGTTTGAAGAATGCACACTTTGACAAGCTACCAAACAACTAATTCTCTCTCAGCCTCTACAATACCTATCTCAGGTGCTCTTCATGCTCTCTCTCATCATGAGAATAAATTAGAATTTCATCAAGAAACACAACCACAAACTTATCCAAAAAAGTATAGAATACTCCATTCATGGGGCTCATGAATACATCTGGAGCATTTGTAAGGCCAAAAGGTACCACAGT
Organism: Cupressus sempervirens; assembly: GCA_028749045.1. NCBI lineage: Eukaryota > Viridiplantae > Streptophyta > Pinopsida > Cupressales > Cupressaceae > Cupressus > Cupressus sempervirens. The sequence continues at coordinate 993,250,208 of CM053787.1, forward strand.
GAACTCGTAGTGGCCATACCTAGTATGAAAAGCTATTTTGGGGATATCACTATCCACAATCCTCAACTGATGGTAACCCAACTTTAGGTCAATCTTTGAAAATACTCGGGCACCCTGCAACTGATCAAAGAGATCATCAATTCTGGGAAGAGGATATTGATTCTTGATGGTTACTTTGTTCAATTGCCGATAATCAATACACAACCTAAGTGATCCATCCTTCTTCTTGACAAAGATCATCAGTGCACCCCAAGGTGACACACTAGGTAAAATATGCCCCTTCTCTAAGAGTTCCTCCAGATGAGCCTTTAGCTCACTAAGCTCATGAGTAGTCATCCTGTATGGTGCTCTCAAAACTAGCTTGGCTCTTGGCACTAGGTCTATGTAAAAATCCACTGCTTGAGGTGGAGGCATACTAGGAAGCTCTGAAGGAAACACATCTACAAACTCCTGAAGGATTGGAAAGTCATCAAGGGATGGCTCCCTTTCTGAATCTTCCTCTCGGTCACTAATAGTGATAGAAAACAATTGACAACCCTTTTGCATGCACCATCTAAGCTGCATAGCATAAATCATACGAAGGGACACTGGCCTCTTCACTCCGAAGATCTCCCTAGAGATACCATCGTCATCCACACATTCCACCCGCTTCTATCGACAATCCATCTTTGCACTGTAGGCATATAGCCAATCCATGCCAAGGACAACATCATAAGAACCTAGAGGGGTAATGCATAGATCAGTCCTAGTGGATAGGTCTCCAATCTGCATCTGACAACTCTGCACCATGGAACTAACTAACACTCTAGCTCCCGAGGCTAACTCTACCTCCCAAATAACATCCTGTCTAACTACCACTAGCCCGCAATGTTCCACCATAAATGGAGATATAAAAGAGTCAGTAGCCCCAGAATCAAATAAAACTGCAACCATATGACCCTATATAATACCTATAGCCTCGATAACTGTGGCTTGATGCTCAGCCTGGCGGTTGTCAACCACTGCAAAAACTCTATGGGATCTACCCATGTCACCAACTGTCAGCTCTAAAAAAGCCCTGCTCTAACCGCTGGATGCCTATCCCTGCGAACACTCCCTAGCTATATCTCCCATGCCACCACAAGTGTAGCATGGTCTGTGAGTATAAGATCATGCACCCTGTGACCCAAACTGTTGTGGGCCTCTTGACCTACTAGATCCGCTGAATCCTCCCTTAGAAGACTGCTGAGTCTTCACTAACTGTGACTGTGGGGCCTGTACTTTTTGATCCTGCCTAGGACCTTATGACTGCCACTGCTTGGGCTTGGAGCCCTGATAACCCTAAGAAGGTTTCTACTGCTACTGCTGGGGTTTTGGCTACTGAGACTGCTGGCCCCTAGAGGACCCTACTATATAGTTATGATTCCCTTTCCAAGGGGGTTTCTGCTGGGAGGAGTTTCGGTTCTGAGACCGATCCTATGACTCCTACCTACCTCGAGTATCCTCAGCAACTAGTTCTATCTCCACTACCTATCTGAAGGTGGTAGGGAAGGCCATCCTAACTAGGCCCTGAAGAGATAAATTTAGACCCATGATAAAGCGATGCACTCATAGTTTCTTGTCCTTCATGTATTCCACATACGAAAGGAGCTCGAGAAACCTACTCTCGTACTGAGCCACTGTAAGGCCTCTCTAATAAAGAGAATGGAACTCCTCTATCTGTTTCTACCAAAAATGCTCTGACAAGTACCTCTCTCAAAATATTTCTAGGAAAGATTCCCATGTGAGGGTGTCCATCCTCACTCCACTAATGATCTCCTCCTGATGCCACCAGTTGGAGCCATCCCCTCTCAACTGATGAACTGCTAGCAATGCTTTTAGATTACTCCCATAAGGGCATAACCCAAAGCACCGTTGTAAGCTCTGCAACCATGCCTCTGCTACTGAACCCTCAATGGTATCGGTAAACAATGGTAGTCCGAGTCGAATCAATTCCCTGATGTCATCTCCTACATGTCTAGGAGGTCTGTCAAAAGGGGGTCCTCTCTGGTGTATGGACTCTTCCTCGTGTTCACCCTGACCCTCTAACTATCTCAGTGGGGGACTCCTAGTCCTCTCTCTGACTCTGGGCCCGCCTCCTCTGGGTCCCTCTACTTCCACTACTAGAATCTGTTGAACTGGCTAAACTATAGGTACTACTCTCTACTGAACTACACCAATCAAAGTCTAAAGTGCATCTATAATGTCCTAGTTTGGGTTCGGTGGTGGTGGAGGTGGTGGTGGTCCATCCTCCTGTCCCGCTCTACCACCCCTATTCCTATGACCTCTGCCTTGCCGGTTACGAGTAACAGGCGGCATCTACACAATTAAAAGTTTGAGTTAAGTTTAGGAAGCACAATGGTTAAGGTTCCTAGTTTTGAAACTAGGCTCAGATACCAAAATGTCATGCCCAAAACTACGAGGGCAAAAACACAATTTTTTTTTTTTTTTTATAACTAAATTAATAATTATAAAACTCTAAGATGAAATAATTGAGATAACATTTTACGTATAGGTTCTCAACGTTACGTTTTAAGATTATTAACATGAGGACGGTGACCTCGTTAAGGTTTGAAAACTTTTGTTATAAGATTGATATTGTTAAACTTATGTTCTTATGTTTCTTATACAACATTATAGTAAGAGTTAATTAAATAATGATGTAGATGACTACAAAATTTGTTTAATGAAACAACTAAGAAAATAACGCTGACATTAAAACTTATTTTAGATGGACAAAACCATAAATCTAAAACCAGTTAGTACTCACAAATTCAGACTTACTTCAATACTAAAACTAAATATATTTAACTAATATATCATCAATACAAAAACTAACATTACTAAGAAAATTATATATTAAAATTTTGAGCAATGGGTTACACCAATAACACAAGTAATAGCTAGCTAAAACTTACTTGTTTTACGTTTACAACTTAACTAATTAAAATTAATAACAATTAGCAAAAACATAAATAAAATAACTATAAAATTGAATATATGCTACTAATTAAAAACTATTATTAAACAAAAATAGTTAAAATTAACAAAACAAACAACTAATTTAAACTTTAATTAATTTACTATCTACTAATACCAACTAACACATTAAGTTACATGTAAAATTTGCTTAATAAAAAAAAACTATATGAAATGACAATAATAAGAGTAAATACTTACTAAAACATATTTCACACTAATCTAATAACTAAACTAAACTATATAAAACATAAATTTACTGAAATCCAATTAATTAACTAATTCTAAACTTAAAAGTAATATTATCTAACAATAAATAAATAAAAGAAAACCTAAACTAAACCTAAGCTAACCCCTACACCCCTAACTTCCCACACTAACCTAGCCCCCCCCCACGGTCCCCCATGCACTCTCCACGTTGCCCAAAATAGGTCGCAGGAAACAAGGCCTGCAATTCGCAGCCCAAGGAAGACCTGGCCCAAGTACGTGGGTCAGCAGGTCCATCAAACAAGACCTCCCCTCCATGGTGATTGGTGGAAGAGAAAGGGGGGGAGGAAACAAATAAAGTTAAAAGCAAATTTTAAACAAGTTTTACACTCTTCAAAGGCAACGTCCATAGGAAGGAGAGACTAGACATGTGATGTCATCTACTATGATGACAAAAGACTTTGCAACAAAATTAAACATTTTTTTATTACCTCCCTTCAAATTGATGTCTACCAAGGAGAATTTATATTAATGACATAAATTTTTATAGATGGAAAAAAAGGGATATTTATAAGAGTTACTTCATAAAGTTTAGTGGTTAGGAATAAGATATATATATATATGTTTTTTTTTTCTTTCAATTTCTTTTGAATTTTGAACACTAATATTTATATTTCCTTTTTATTTATCTTATTTTGAAATTTAAAAAAATAAGAATATTTTGAGGAATATTCTCTGTTGCAAAGGCATTTAAAATTTCTCCCATACAAAGGGCAGAGAGTTTTACTCTCTAGTAACACTTTTTTTTTTGATGAAATTTTCTAAGTAGAGATTTCAAGCCATGTATATATATTTTTTTTTTCTAAATTTTTGAATCGAATTAAAACATAGGTACAATAGTTTGAGGTATAATAATACCATATTTAATATGATCTCCTATGAATTTTGAATTGCAATGAATCAACCATAAATGTTTATTCCTTTCTGGAACATAGTTAACATTTGAACATATAAGGAACATATAAAGAAACTGGAGAATTTGCTCAATCCAATTAAACCTACATCCATGGTATAATTTTCGTTTCCAACATAGAATAAGCTTGAAATTTGCCTAATTAAATCAATACCATTTCTATCTTATTTTGATGTGCATCCATCCAAAATAATGCTTACAAAATTTAATCACATGACAAGCAATTATGCTCAAAACTCCATTTTCATTGGCAAACCTGATTCAAGGCTCAGCCGAGAAAGAATTAGGAAGAAAACTTGGCTTCGTTTCCATTTACAATAAGGTTTAAAATACAATTTACAATCAGATCTCAATCCCAAATTTCAACAATTAAATCAAATTTTCTTCATGATCAAAATCAAGGAGTTTGTAATGTTTTCTGAATCTCATTTCAAGAACCATGGAGGAAGCAATTATCTGATCGGGTGACAACCAAGCATAACCCAGAGGAAATCAAACATGCATAATCATACATGGTTTACACAATAGGATTCACAATGAATCAAAACTAGGAAAAGGTGGATTCTTCGAAGAGGAGAAGTCAAACACAACACCAATTCAGATGCCCAATCGGGGCTAATAACCAAGAACTTTCGTTCTTCCATTTAAACATGCCATACTCATACTAGGTTGGTGCTAATGGGTAGGGGCCCATAACACCCTACCCTTTATCCCTCTTCTCATCCTGAGAAGAGACTCTACACTGGTTGGAGTCCAACTAAACAAACCTTTCCCAAAATTGGTCACTTCTGCCCTCTCCAAGGGTGAGTAATACCAAAACACCCATGCAAGGAAAACTCAAAATTGCAAACATAAACAAGAAAGGAACACAGCCAAAATAACATGGTTATCAAATCTTCCCAACATACCCAAAACCATACAAATAGTGAAACAACAACAAAGTAGCATGAGCATGAAACAAAACATAAAAACTGAATAAGGGAGATGAGAATTTCCTACCTTCACAAAGAGGTAATGGCAATGAACAAGTTTGAGTAGAGTATCGCTTTTCCTTCCTTCAACCTTCAAGAATTCCTCTCTAAATGTAGAGATTGGGTAACAACCTCCACAAGACCAAGAAGGGCCTCTAAATAGGCCTCCACCTCAACCACCCAAGGGCTCAATAACTACCCCCACCCACTTACAATTCTAGAAACTCCTAACCCAACCTACACTATGGTTAAACCCTAAGTGGAGATGAGGTGAGGTAACACAAGATACCCATGGCCAATTTTCGCACAAAGGCAAAAAGGGACTTTTTGAGTGACCTCAAAAGTCAATAAAAGGGGCTTAGTGGTTGGAAAAGACCCCTAACCCATACCCATACCCTTTGGGTATAATAATAACATGTTTAAAAGCCTTAGGAAAGAGGTTTAGAGTCAAATAAAATCTAGGAATAAAATAGGTCCATCTCACTACTCTAACTTGCAAATTAAGCACTAATCCGGATTAAGGGATGACTAACCTTGATTAAGAACCTAATATTAAGCTGACACTAACTTAAACCAACTTGGTCCAAAGGTTAAACAATTAACCCTAAACAGCACACCAAAGCACATAAACATTTTATGAGTGTCAAGCGACACTGAAAGAACATAATTACGAACATTAACATTCACTGAACAAAGAAGATACATACATACATCTCACAATACAATATGTGAATTACGAACAACAAGGTTTCCAAAAATTAGCACAAAGAGATCAATTTTTTTTCCTCCGTAGGGTTTCTCAGCTAAATATCTGCACACTCATTGCACACATCAGTAGTCCCGTAAAATCACATGTACATAAATGTATACGTATTCAAAAATTCACATAAATTAAAACATACATCAATAAGGGTTTCTTTATCCTACTTAATTCTTAATCATTTAAAATCTCTTAAATCAAAGTCTCAATGCTACATTTACTGATTTCATCAACATACATATACATGAAACATTGAATGACAATCATCAAATATATCTGAAAATAACATCACACAACATGAAATAATAAAATATGTTCTAAGCATCAGATAATGTCTCGACATCTCGAGTCGTGAATATCAAAAAATAATAGTAATGCATCATTAAGCTATGATGGGTCGGGGCGAGGCCTCACACATTTGAGGCTATTGATTCATCTAATAAGAATGACATGGATTTTCTCTCAACTGAAGAAGATTGGTCATCTTGTCTACCAGTTTGACAAGCTATATCATTATGGAGGATCTTGATTATGAAAATCTCAGTCAAATTTCTTGAAATACAATGTATAGGGGTTAATGTTGTAATCCATCCTCTAGATGCTTTTTTTGGGTTGGTTTTTGTACTCATTATATTCCATTGGTCAATGAACAATATTGATATGTAATCTTCATTGTCTCTTCATTTTATGCCCCTTTTTAAAAAAAAGTCTTTCTTGTGGTACCTAATTGATATATAGTTAATATCTTCTATAAAACAATGGCATCTTTGCTATAATGCTTTTTGAATGTTTGCACAAATTATGTTAATATCAATAATTTGGATGTAAATAAAGGAGAGCTAAAATTTATTGTATAGTGTACTAATAATGACTAGGAAAACAAATTTGTTTTGAGTTTATTAAAGCCATTTGTGTTCTATGCATTATTAAGTTTTCTTAAATAGTTTGCTAGCATTTTGGATGAAACTTAACTCATCATGGAAGAGAGAGAACAAAGAAAGAATTAAAGTCATTAATTTTTAAAACTGATTTCACAAACTATACTCTATCAAAATTGTCTTGAATTTTTCTTCACATATGTTTCATTCTAAATAATAATATATATTCTATAATATATTTTTGGAAATTAATTATTTATAAATAATTAATACTTAGACATGTAAATTAATATCATTTTTATAATAATAAGTTAGAAAAAAATTATATTCATGATTGATGTGTAAGTATAATTGATTGCTTCAATAAAATGATTCTTGTATGGTCATTAGATATTGATGTACAATACCATAAGTATACAACGATATAAGCGACTTTACAAATACATAAATGAATAATTAGGAAAAAGGAAAAATAACACATTTTACTTAATTCAAAATTATTCTATTTTGCTTTATGATATAAAATATAAAAAACTAAATTATTATTATTAGTTCCTGCCATGGCAGGAAACTTATGCATTCGTTTAAAGCGAATGATCTTATTAGTTTGACCAATCAAGAGCTTTTATATATTTATATCCACTTTCAACTATAGGCATATCTTTTTTTTGACATTTTTGCAAATTTAGTGTAATTTATTTTCATGCAATTTGATTGGTCTATGTGTGCTACAGTCATGAGTTTGAAAGTTTTTAATTTTTATTTTTTGCACATAAAATAATTTATTTTTCTCTTTTTCCAAACTTTAGATATTAATACTAAGAATAATAAATAATAATAGTATAGTCATGAGTTTGAAAATTTTTCATTTTTGTTGAGAGATGACATATGGGTCAACATTTGTCTTGTGAGCATTGATTATGGATGTCATTATATTCCATTTTTAACAAATCAACACAAACAAACAACGCACTACAACATGATAAGCAATTTGAGAGATGACATATGGGTCAACATTTGTCCTGTGAGCATTGATTATGGATGCCACGGAATATTTTTCTTTATGGTTATGGCTTATAAATTATTTTTAGGTCAACATTTGTCCTGTGTGAGCATTAATTATAGAATTCTCTAGAATTGTTGTTTTCTTATTTATAGCATTGGTTGATTATTTTTAATTCACATTTCTAAAGGCTTTCGTCTCTTGCTACTAGAGTACACAGTATGTAGAGATATCTCTATTCCTTTTATTTGAGATTATATTGTGTTTTAGTTGTATTGTTTTTTGTGATGATCATATTTACATGGAATCTTGTTGAAATGTATTGTTTAGAATATATTGTGTTGTAGTTGCATTGTTTTTTGTGATCATCATATTAACATGAAATCTATCTATAGAAGCTTGTCCAAATCTATTGTTTATAATCAATTTTTTGTAAAAGAATTGAGTTTTTTGTTTGAAAATTTGAGATACATTTGTCAAAATTTGAGATCTATGATCTATTGTGTAGAATCAAGTTCTTGTAAAAGAATTGAGTTTTTTTGCCAAGATCTTTGTAGATATTTTAGATCGCAATAATTTAATGCACAAAATGGTTCAAAAGTTTACCAAAACACAATCAAACATGGATCTGGTGAAGTTGTTGGGGAAACTCCCTTGAGAAAGGTTGAAAAGCCAAGATCACAATAATTTAATGTACAAAATGGTTCAAAAGTTTACCAAAACACAATCAAACATGGATCTGGTGAAGTTGTTGGGAAAACTCCCTTGAGAAAGGTTGAAAAGCCAAACTCAATGAACTAACATAGCATCACCAGTAGCATATTCTAATTCTAGTGTGTTTGTGATTGTTGCCACTGGAACATTATGGTTCACAAATGTTTGCCATTAGAAATATCTCCAGGTTTTATGGAGATGAGGGTTGAATGAAAGAGTATATCATTTTGTAGAGAATACAAAAGTGATACAAGAACAGGCCTATGGAGTTTTCTACTCAAATAAATATGAAATACATGATTTTTCATATAAAATACATAAATAAATGGAAAATGAGGAATATAACTAAAATTAGAAATGAATTTTAGAGTCTTTAAACATAAAATGGTCTAAATATAACATAATTTTCTATTTGTTTAAGAAAGAATTTGGATTATGTATTTTGAAGTATTAGTTTTTATTTTGATTGAAATAAGAAATTTTCAAATAAAAGGTGATAATAATATAGTATATTATTTAATATATTATTACATTGAATTACTCATTAATATTTCACAATGTTTTATTAAATTTGTATATTTAATCTATTATTGTTGTGAATTAATCATCAAGATTGATATTGTGCTATTGAAATACTAATAAAAAAAGTAATTTTTTAGACATATATTTGATGACATGACAATTGTAGCAAAAGAACCAAGCTATGACTTACCAATAGTTAGATTCTACATTTCACTACTTAATGTTTGTTCCATTAAAATATGTTGACTTGAGAATAGTCAGATTCTACATTCCACTAGTAGTATAGCAAACAAGATGAGAACCAATGGTTGTGAATACATCATGAATAGAAGAGTGGTGCACCTTAAGTTTGACCTATAATGAAGATCACTTTTAAAAGAGAGCTTTATGCAATTGAAAATCTTATACGTTGTTTATTGACTCCTTCCCAACAAATGGAGATTGAACAATTTCTCACAACAAAAGGTAAATATGACTAGTCACAAATTAGCATTTATTTAAAATATGAAAAGCAAGTTATTATGAGACAATTACAATATACTAACATGCAAAAAATGGAATTTGCAGGTATCATGAACAGTTATAAAGACATATCAAGCTATAAATAATGGCAGTTAAAAAAGATACTAGTCAATATAAAATAAAGTGTGTAAACAAACAATGTATATGCATGAGTCTCATATCCAAGTACACTCTCTGTGTCATATATGTATAATAAAATAATGTATATGCATTGATATGCTATAAGACATACTTTTGTTCTATCAAATTGTATAACATGATTGAGTATATGCTTTGCTAATATAAACTATTAGTGAAATACAATGAAAAAGTATGCAACATGCTTTATCCTATTGAATATCCAATGTATAAAACACTACCTAAATTGCTATTTATCATATGCAAAAATTATACTTAGGTAGGAACTTTGACGCTTTGCGTCCTTGTTATATTATCATATCACTATCTTTTAATTATTATTGTACTTCTCGTAGGCAATACTATTGCATTTAGTTGACACAATTAGTGTATTAGTTTGGACCAATCAAAACACTTTATTATTTTCATTATTAAATTTATTATAGTTTTTATAAAGTTTGAATTTATGTGTGTGTGTGTGTGTGTGTGTGTGTAACTTATTTAAAATATGATTAGCTCAAAGAAATTGGTGTTATAGGGATGATTTTTTTAGAAACACTAGTTACTCTCTCAACATTGCATCATTTTTGGCTATATTTTAGGACAACTTAATTTTTAAAAACATTTACACATACCAATGTTTATTGTTCTTTGAACAAGATTCATTTTTTTGTGTGGAAATAGGGTTTACTTAATAATTTTTGAGTTTAGCAACCATTTATAATCAATGTGTACTTAGTAAAAGCTTAGTATGTACTATTTCAATAGAAAATTATTGTAGAATATTTTATGTTACGATAGTCATTTTTAATAATAGATATTATAATGTATTTAAATACTAACATGATTATATCTTTAATTTTTAACATTGGTTAATATTAAAAGTATTAGAGTTTCTAATATAAATATAAATATACATAACTAATTATAAATTTCAACATTAAGATTTTAATATATATTTATTTAGATATTGTTGTAAGCTAATGTTATCAAAATTAGTACATTCAATCTCAATATTATTATTATAGGTCAAAGTGAAGCATAAATTTATTTATTTTTAAAAATTTAAAATTCTTTAAATTAAAGAAATTAGGTTACAATATAATTCTATTTATAAATTAATTTAACCTTAGTTATGTCTCTATTAATGTCCAATGCCTAAGTACAAAGGTTGTTACTATAAATAGTAAATAATTAGCTTATATTATTAATCTATTTGTATGACATTATCTACTTCTAGCTACTATTCATAGTAAATAATTTGGTTCTATTATTAGCCTTATTTTTCTATTTGTATTACATAATATGCTTCTATTATCAATCTTATCTTACTATTTATTTTACAATTTACTATTACAACAAGTACATGCCATTATGTGGCACTTTTTTTATATACAAAACATTGCAATCTAAATTTACATTATAACCTTATTTGGAGTTTAGCTCCAATCTCAAAACTAGGCAATATCTAAATCTCTGTAGGAACTATCATAGTTGTGTAAAATGTCATGAATCTATATTGTTATTATAAGTTTTACATTGCTACCTGTAATACCCCAAAATTGGCTCACTGCCATCTCAACCAATTCTGGTCTATTTCTGATCAATCCTAAAGTCCTATTCCATTAGGAAAATTCTTATTCTACTACTCGCTACTTGACTTAATTTTTAGATGCAGAAAACCCTACTCTGCATTCATCATGCTTATTATTTAATTCCTATAGTATTTACTCATATTAGTCACATTAAACCTATTGATTAATATTTAACTTAATTACTAAGTATTTATACTTTAATTAAATTAAATTATATCTTAAGGCTAATGTACTATGGAATTAAATTTATTTAATTTAATAAATATGCCTATCTTGATTAATTAAATGGAATACTTACCTTTAATTAATTAAACAAAGTTATTTAATTAAATGGGAAACCATTCCTAATTAAATGAAGTTCTTTAATTAAATAAGAAAAGTGTCTCTAATTAATTAAAGGATTATTTAATTAAATAGAAAAGGTAATTATGAGAGCATATCTCATTTTATTAAATTAAATATCTCACCAAAATCTCTCTTCAGTTCAAAAAAGGAAATTTCCAGTTCACTATTGATCAAAAATGAGTTAAATCAGCTAACTCCTTTTTCTACTCTAATTAAATCAGTTAACTCCTTTTTTTACTCAAATTAAATCAGTTAACTCCCTTTAATTTGGGAATATTCCTTTATGACTGAACTTCGCCTTTAATCCTGACTGTTGATTGAAATCAATCTCAATCATTGATGGATTCCAAGAAAGTCTATTTAAGAGACCCTCATCTCTTCATTTTGGAAGAGGTTGAATGAGAATTTGCATTGAATTGTTGTTGGATTGTGCATTCGTTTGAGCTCCCTACTTTCATATTCATTTTCTAGTTTAATTCTCATATAGATTTAATATGCATACATTTAGTATAATTTCTTTTACACGTTCTTAGATTAAATGTGCATACTCCATTCTAGATTAATCTGCATTCTCATATAGATTGGTCACATTTTCTTTCAAATCCTTCATTCTTACAGGGTCTGGTTGTTTAAACACCTCAAATTTGAGGATATCTAACAACCAATTCCCTTTAGATAGAAGGCAACGGGTCACTTTGCTAGCTAATTTTTGGATGAACAATCCAATGTTCATTCTGAGATGAATCTGCATACAATGACCATGTTGAAGTGTGTGTGTTAGTAGAGGCTGCATATTCATGCACACACTACCAATGCACAAATAAGCATAATTACCTTGGAGTTAAGGACAAAAACTTGTGAAGCAATTCTCCATTAATTGTTCTATATTTGCTGGAAACCCTGTTAGAATAGCAATTCTCCATTAATGGCCTATGCTTCTTATAAGATTATATGAAGATTTTATATTCACTTTTAGTGATAAGCTTGTTAGGATTAGTTTTAATTAGTTTTAGTGATAAGTTTCCTCACAACACCAAAGAGCTACGAACATTTAGAATCTTGGTTACTTAGCGTTGGAGATTAATTAAATGATTGTATCTTAATATTCTAGCATATTAATGATAAAGTATAATTAGACATCATCCATTGACTGAGATCATTCAAGTCAAGTTAATTGGCATAGTTAGACATTATATCCTTATGTTCTGTATTGACCAAAAGATATATGATAAAACAATTTATTATAGATTAGTTAAAAACACTTATGATTATGGTTGTGATCTTGAGGTGTTTTTGATGTATCTAATTAATTATTTCATTATAACATAAACATCTTAATGATTGATTACAATAAAAATAGTCTACTTTTTCGTATTATATTTTTCCAACCTACTTGTGCAGGTGGACATCTGGTTGTGGGAACTAAATTTTTTTTTGTAGAGGACATTTATAGATTTGTTGAATGCTAAATTTCTCATGTGAATGTGTTGTAGAATGTTATTATAATGTATTCTAATGGAATTGAATAAGGGACGGGTATATGCTTCTACCCAATACATTAATGTATCAATTTAAAGTGTGATTTAATATATTGAACAAAGAAAATTAAAATAATTGCAATTAAAAGATACAAAAGTAGCTTGAAAAAAATGATAAACCTAAACCTAACCACAAGGTCCACTGCCACATCATGATCTAACAAAGACTGCAGAAGTTAAATGATATTTCTACAAGGACTCACTTATAGTAACAATATTAAAACTTCAAAACTTTTTCTTTTATCTTTTGATGTTGATGAACAACCTACCTATTTATTCTTTTTGAGTAACTCTTGGCAAGCCATCTAGAAAAATACATCATAGCAAAGTCTTAGAGTCCTAGTTGCATGATAATAATTGTTAAAAGTCATAGCACCTTCCAAATGCTTTTAAGGACAACCTGTTGAATGGAATCAACAATTATATAATTCTACAAGACATAGCCAAGAATAGCTTCCTTCGAATGCACTTCACAATTGAAAATTGATGAAAAATATTTAAATGTAGCAGACCATTGTCTTTTGACATATAGAATATCCCAAAATATATGTTTAAACTCTCAACACCATTATAAGAGGGACTATTTTCTAATTGGGACATGATAAATTAGTCTATCACCAATTGGTAGTTTTCCATGTAGAAATTTTAAAGATAACACTTCGCTATCAAAATCAACATTGGATTTTCATATTTGAGCATTCATTTCAATCCAAGATTTAGAACCAAATCTACATTTCCATTTACAAATCATCTGAGTAGGATACTAACAAGGAAGTAGCTAAAAAATAAATCATCTTTAAAGGAAAGTACTCAAAGTGGCTATTGGATAACCACTTCCAATCCTTGACAATGTAACAATCCCTTGAAGTACAAAGCTTCATAATCAATATAGTGGGGATTAATGGCTAAATAAACTTTAAAAGTGTTTATATTTTTTAGTTAAACCATAATAGATTTTAACATTGTCCCATCAAGCCCAATTGGGTATATCAAAGTCTCAAATATCTTTAAATTCTCTTATTCATTTTTTTAAATAAGTAATGTGCTTGTCATCAAAATGAAATGGACAAAGACTAGTTATGATAATTAATATTCTTATTCAACCAAATTGAAGCTATAGAAAAAATATTGCAATGAAGATTTGATTCATTCTAAATATTTAGAAACTCTTTACCATGCTTTCCAAATAGATTGAAGAGGAAATGATGCCTTGATTTTTAATAAAAGAGCTATGATAAATTTATCTAACCAAGGTACATGTTTACATCTTGCTATTTTTTTTATTATTATAGCTTTTTTAATTTAGCGACAAACTAAATTTTTATATTCCTCCTCTGCGTGAGAAACTCTAATAATCCATTCAGCAACAAGATAAGTCCCTTGAGTTTAGGGATCGATAAGACCAAGTTGTTAGGAAGTAAAGTCCAATACAATCAAGGGGCCAAAGAGGGCATGGTCAATGAGGATTAATTAGTTTTTTTCCTAATAATAGTTAAATAAATTTTATCAAATCCAATTCCAATGATGTGTGTGTGTGTGTGTGTGTGTGTGTGTGTGTGTGTGTGTGTGTGTGTGTGTGTGTGTGTCACAAATCTTGTGTTTTTGTGCATGCTTCATAGTTATGATACATACATACATACATACATACATACATACATACATACATACATACATACATACATACATATACACACACACACACACACACACACACACACACACACACACACACACACACACACACACACACACACACACACACACACATAAATAAGAAACATGCATACCAACACAAGATTTGTAAACTAGGGAATGCCTTGATCAGAGGGAAAACCCCAATAGAAATGATGCCCAAAAGAAGATATCTATTAAAAGTTCCCTAAAAAAAAATATGACCCTATTAGGAGACAATTGAATAAAATCATTACATGAGAGTCCCTATTAGGAGACTTTGAATCTCTTCTAAAAGATTCCAACTTTGTTAGAAGTTGTTCCAACCCTATTATGAGATGATTGGGAGTTAAATAAACCCATTGTCTAAATCTATTCAAATTTGTTGCACAAATAATTCATTAAGATAACTTATGCAAGGGGGAACTAACCAATAAATATACTTCTTTGCAAATACAATTCCTTTGAAGTTTTCAATACATTCTCATCATCATCATCTACTCTTGTATGATAAAATTCACATCCTTAGAATCATAAAATACACATTCACATAACTACTCAAATTACCTTACAAAAAAGGACACAATCTTTCCTTTATACCTTGTCCTAAAAACTAATTGAGTTATACTTGAGACTTCCCCAATGTAAAATAAATAATATATGACCTCATTACAATACTCATGTACATTACATTGCTCCTCCAAAAGAATATAATAAATAACTTAGTTGATTATTAATAAATCACATGTTAACCTTCAATGATCTTCACTAAGTGATTTATACAATCTACTACCTTAAATGCATCGTAAGGAACATGTCAAGTCAAACAATATCGAAGCCCCCTCAATTGAATTCCATCTTTATTCATAGATACATTTATTTACTAATAAACTATTTCATGTGAACTATCCAATGACCAATCTTCACATATCCACCTATGACTTACATAGTCCTTTATATATCTTTCTATAAACACTAATATAACATCTATAAATGTCTGCAATCATGATTCTAGGATTTGATGAAAAAATCTTATTCTACAACTCTAACTTTCATAACCAAAATACATATATGTTGACATCATTAACAAACCAAGTCATGAATACAACACATAAGGAATCAATCCAAGTTCTAACTACTGAATCATCTCTCCAAAGATTCCAATGATCTCTCCCTTTGGAATGCCTTACAATATTCATGCTAACAATATCCCCTTTTGGCATTGATGGGAACATATGATGAAGAAAGATGAATGTCAAAATATAAATCTGAAATACTCCCCCATAGATATATTGAGCTTCTCCAAATTCTCCTCCATTCCTTGTACATATCACCTTCCCCCATTGACATCAATCAACTTCTAAAGATGATTTTTTCATGTAACCTTCTACCTTATTCACATTAGTGAAAAAGGTTCCATTATGCCACTCTAAGAATCTAAAGTGCTCTCATTATTCAATCGTCAACAAAATAATATGCAAAATGCTTAGTGCAAACATACAATATTATACAATTCATTGCTCATGATTTCTCAATAAATCTACCTGAGGTGATTAATACCCCAAAGAAGCATCACCAAGAATCTAATCCATATGTAAGAAAGTGCTCTAATTATGCTAAATTGATGCAATCTTACATTGACTATTCTGAAATAGGTTAGAAAATTATCCCAAGCATGTCTCTAAGGTACTCAAAAGTGTATCCTTCGAAAATGATTTTGTAAAGATATATGCTATCTATTCATTTGTGTTAACATACTCCAATCCAATTTCTATTTCTACAACCTTCTCTCTCAAAAAGTGATACTTTATTGCAATGTGTTTTTGTCCTTTGAATGTAGTACCAGATTCTTTGACATAATAACTCTACTTGTGGTGTCATAATTAATGATAATAGGTTCAAGAAATTTGTTGCCTATGTACTTCAACATTTTCTTGATCCAAATGATTAATTATAATATATATTTTCTGCCATTACTCCTATATTCATCAAATGCTTTCATTCATGCAAAAATGTTTGTTGATGAGTATTGGAGATATTGGTTGATGAATATTGTTACCAAGCCATAACGTATTGACTGAGTCAAAGCAAAACAAAAGTATAAGTATGGAACATGTGTACTCAAGTACTATATACACTAAATAGATATGTGTACACTAAGAAAAGGATTCATCGAGTGAGGTAAGAATTAACAATGCATGTTGTTATTGATCATTAACATCAAGAACATAGTGTATACTGAGCTATACTAGAAGAACATAAAAGTTTTTAATATTACAAAAATCCATGTATTCCAATTCTACCAAGAAGAAAAATTTGTTTACAAGTATTGAGAGGAATATTTAGTATCATTTATTGGGAAGAGATATTTTGATAGGGACACAACCCATGCACAGAATGGGCACAACAAGAAAGGGAAATTTTATTAACTTTGTAGATAAGCTAATACATTTAGTACAGAGAAAAGAGACTTCAAAACATGCCCTAAGGGCTTACAATAACATAAATCTGGAGATAATTTCTCCTTTCAGTACCTCCTCTCAAACTCCACTCCGAACTACCTTTTAAAATGCCAAAAATGTCCTTAAATAGACCCTGGAGGGTTAAGGACTAGGAATACATTCTAGAGAAAGTGCTAGTAGGCATCCACCAACCAAATAGAAGGCTCCAGAAGCTGCGTTAGAAGTCGACACAAATCTAGAAGAATCCAAAAATGGTAATCGAACTTTCGGGAGGCATAACTTTTGAATCGTAGCTCCGATTGACGAACCGTTTACATTTTTAGAAAGCTCTCGAAGTGCTCTATAGCCCTATGGACCAGCTTCACTCGTCCCCCATTTTTTGACCCTTTTAGAGGTCATTTAATTCACCTAACCTGACTTTGAAGCATTCTAAGGAGGTCTCCAAAACTCAAAAAATTGCGATAACTTTCAAACCGTGGGGCCTTTTGACCTGATTCTTTTTCTGGAATGTTCTAAATTACAATTACATTCATCTGGCCAATTTACACCTCCAGGTTCACCAAAATAATGGCTCAATTACATAATCCTATTTTTTTGGCATTTACACGTATCGCAAGGTGTTCAAATACTCTATCCTAGAACATTGATAGTAGAACTGTGAGAGTTGGAACCTTTATTTGACCCAAATGGGTATCTAGAAATGAAAACACATGAAACAAAAACTAAGTCTAAGTACATTTTTTTTTTGGTGACACAGGATTGCCCTTATACCTTTGGATGCTCCTGCATCAGACACCCAGGATAGATTGAAAAGTGACCCTATCACTTTATGAATGGTAGAGGAAATCCCAAATGGGAAACCTCAGCTGCTGAAATCTAGGTTGAGTCCTCTATCTATCGTCCTTTCCACTTGACCAAATACTCTTCATACTGCCTGTTTCTGGTACTTCTACCCACACGATGATCTAGAATGTCTTCTATCTCCTCCTTCTTTGAAGCAAGAATTGGACATTGCTATAACACTAGCTCCTCATCTGCACTGTCATCATGATACTCTGTTAAGTCTACAATGTTGAAAATAGGAGAAATGTGAACACCATCTGGAAGCTCCACCTCATATGCATTTCTTGAGTCATGTTTCTGTAAAATTTTGCAAGGGCCAAATTTCTTCATTTTTAGCTTGTTGTAAGTACTAGCTGGAAATCTTTCTTTTCGTAAGTGCACCATGACTAGATCCCCTACTTGGAATTCTTTATGTCTTCTTCTTTGATCAGCCCTAGCTTTATACTCTTGATTCATCTTGGTAATGTGTGCCTAAACCTCCTCATCTAGATGCTTGATATGTTCAACAAATTCTTCAGCTTTAGCACTTGTCCTCTCCCCTTGCTCTATTTTCCTCAATTCTGGTGCAGTCCTTGGGCTACTTCTATATACAATTTGGAATGGTGATTTTCCAGTACTCCTATTCATAGAGTTATTGTAAGAAAACTCTATTTGTGGTAGAATCAAATCCCATCCCTTGGGCTTATCCCCAACTAAACATCTCAACAAATTTCCCAGACTTCTATTCACCACTTCTATTTGGCCGTCAGTCTATGGGTGATGCATGGAACTGAATTTCAAGTCTGTTCTCAACTTCTTCCACAATGTCCTCCAGAAATACCCCACAAATTTAGTATCTCTGTCAGAAACTATACTCCTTGGAAGACCATGTAGTTTTACCACCTCTCTAAAAAACAAGTTTGCAATATGGACAGCATCATGAGTCTTGTGGCATGGAATGAAATGCGCCATTTTGGAGAACCTATCAACCACCACAAATATTGAGTCATTACCCCTTTGTGTCCTTGAAAATCCAAGAAAAAAATCCATACTTATGTCCTCCCATGGCCTTGATGGAACAGGCAATGGCTGATATAGTCCAGTATTGTGACTAAATCACTTGGCAACTTGACAAACTTGGCAACTCTATACAAACTTCTTCACATCCTGTGAAATCTGAGGCCAAAAATAATGTTCTCTAAGAATGGAAATGGTCTTATCTCGACCAAAATGTCCTGCCATCCCTCCGCTATGTTTCTCCTTAATCATATTTTTCCTCATGGAGCTCCTTGGAATGCACAATTGACTACCCTTGAACAACATGCCATCCTGAATCAAATAGTCTAACCACTTGGTTCTATCTACAGCAACAGGCTCTTTACAAGCTTTCCATGCTTCAGCAAAATCTGGATCCTAAGGGTACAAATTCTTGAGTTCATCAAACCCAACTACTTCAACTTGCATTACTGTGAGCAACAACTATCTCCTACTTAGTGCATCTGCAACCCTGTTAGATTTTCCACTTCTATGTTTCAACACAAATGTATAACTCTGCAAGAATTCTACCCACTTCATATGCCTTTGATTCAATTTACCTTGGCTATTTAGGTACTGTAATGCCTAATGATTAGTATACAAAACAAATTCCTTTGGCAACAAATAATGCCTCCATTTCTTTAAGCCCTAAACTATTGCATAGAACTCTTGATCATAAACATAATACTTCTTCTTTTCCTCATTCAATTTTTCACTAAAATATGCAAGAGGCTTACCTTCTTGGCTTAATAAAGCCCCAATAGCACTGCCACTAGCATCGCAATCCACCTGGAACACCTTTCTAAAATCTAGAAGTGCCAACATAGGTTGTTCTGTCACCTTCTTCTTCAGCAATTCAAAACTTCTCGCAGTTGTTGCAGTCCATTTGAACTCTTTTCTATCCCCTCTTATTGTGTTAGTTAGGGGTGCACATAAGCCACTAAAATTCTTAATAAATTTCCTATAAAAACTAACTAGACCATGAAATGATCTTACCTCAGTAGCAGACCTTGGAATAGACCATTCCAAGATGGCTTTTACCTTCTCTGGATCCATTTTAAGACCTTCAGGTGATATAACAAACCCCAAGTAGACTAACTCCCTTTTAGCAAAGATACACTTCTTCAAATTAATTAACAGTTTCTCTTCCCTCAACCTCTCAAGAACACTATGAATATGCAATAAATGTTCTTCCAAAGTCTTGCTGAAAATTAAAATATCATCCAAATAAAAAATAAAAAATTTTCCCAAGAACTTCTTAAGTACCTCATTCATGAGCCACATGAAGGTGCTTGGGGCGTTTGTCAATCCAAAGGGCATGACTAACCACTCATAAAGATCCTCCTTGGTCTTGAAGGCCATTTTCCACTCATCTCCTTCTCGAATCCATATCTGGTGATAACCACTCTTGAGATCTATCTTTGTGAAGTATAAAGCTCCACTCAAGTAGTTCATAAGATCATCCATTCTTCGCAAAGGAAAACGATATTTGATGGTTATCCTATTTATAGCTCAATAGTCTGTACACATCCTCCACTCTCTATCCTTCTTTGGTACCAATACTACAGGTACTACACATGGACTCAGGCTCTCTTGAATCAAGCCCTTCCTCAACAGCTCCTAAACCTATCTGTTTAGCTCCTCTATTTCAGTAGGAGTCATCCTATGAGCAGCCTTGTTAGGCAAACTTGCTCCTGGAATTAGATCTATCTGATGACTAATTTGCGTTACTAGTGGCAATCCTTCTAGAACATTATCAGAGACAATATCTCCAAATTCACCTAGTAAATCTGAAACTTCAAGTGGTATTTCACTACTACCTTCTTTATCTTTCCTAGGAATCAAAGCATAGCACATTGTTAGAAGTTGTAATCTTTCCTTGGTGTGCTTATAAACCAAGTTTAGAACTTCTTTATTTATTGTTGTAATATATTAGGATATAAGCCAAGGTATCCTAATATATTTCTTTTTTGTCTTTTTTCCACTACATCTTATTTTGTCATCTAGTGGAATATGTGAGGACAAATATATATTGTAATTTCTAATTTTAGATTATTCCTCCTTAAGAGGAATCTCACACTTGGCCTCACACACTTATGAATGGTGGCATTCATAGACATGGGAGTTACATTCTAACTCCTCTCTCTCATCTCTATTTAAGAGATGACCCTCTTCTCTCATTCAACAACAATGAGGTTTCTTCCTCTTCTCAATTATTGTATGAGCATTGCTCTCTATCTCTCTCTCTCTTCCTTCTTAGGCTTTTCATGCCTCATTCATAATGTCACAAGGGGTTTTTTTTTCTTTCCCCTTTCCAAATATCTTGTCTCATGGTCTTGGAGCTTGAAGCTTTCTCTCTCCTATTTTATGGTAATATCTTTTCATGCATTTACTCACTTAGATTCTTTCCTGGTATTGCTTATTTACAGATTTCTTTTTCCATTTCTAACATGGTATCAGAGCAGTTTAATCTTTGTTTTGAGTGTTTGCATGAAGGTACGATTCAAAGGAGACTCTTGAGAGAGATTTCACTAATTTCTTCTTTAATCTTCTTAAGATGGAAGAAATTGAATTTTTATTTTTATTTATTTATTTATTTATTTATTTTTATTTTTTTGAGTTTGGCTGGTTTACCGCCAAACCCGATTAACTTCTGTTTGCTCTAATTTGTGCAGGTTATTTCTTATTTTCTATTATTTTTCATCTAACCCCCTTTGGAAGGCTTGCCACCAAAGGGTTTTCCTATCTTTTTCAAATTCATATCTTAGTCTACTCATATTTTAAAATATTTTTAATCCATTTCATTTCTTGAATTTAATTTTTTTTATATATCTATACCTCACTTGAAAATCTGTTGCAAATAAGAGCTATTTCATTGTCTTTAACCAAAGATATCCTCTATGATATCTTGCATGAAATAAGAGAAATTTGTCATAGAGGATATCAAAAAGACTATACTTTTTCGTCTTTTCATGTCTGCACGTTTTAAGTTTCTAATTTTGTCTCTTGCATGTTTAGAATATTCTCTGTGCAATTATTATTCTCTGTCTTTTTTTAAAAAAAAATATCATTGCTCATCTTTTCTTGTCTTTACATGCAAGATTCTTTTTCTTTTTTAAGCTCATGATAGAAGCATCATTTACTTTTATTATTGCCTCTTGTCAACCTATTTTTGGCATGAAATCATTCATTGTCAGACAAGTGCCATATTCTGTTTTAAATCTCTCTTACTCATTACAAGCTTTATTCAAATTTTTTCTAGAAAAGTTTTTAAACTCTTTTTAGTATATTCTTATCTGTCAGATCTGACCTCTATCATTAATTACTAAGTTTTTTTTAGTTATATCTTTCTTAATGTTTTATTTCAAAAAAATTCTTTTTGAATCACCTTCCAATCTTGAAGGCATAGTTTGAGAAAAATGGGGGGATCTTTTTGCCCCATGACTTTATGTTCTTATTACTTTGAGGTTATATTTTTGAATCAAGGTAAATATTGTGACTTTTTATAAATTGTGACTTTCCAAATTATTAAGTATGGAAAGGTAATTATTTTCTTTAACCAATTTATTTTCGTATATTTATTTAAGTATATATGGGTGCACACATATATGCCAAGATAAATATATAATTTATGAGTATAATATTTCAGAAATTAATATATACCTTTGCAAAATGAATTAAATACTCATTTTTACCCTCAATGGAGTTTTATACATGATATCTATATTTAGTTGATCTTCCTTAAATCATTTTACTTAATTCTGATTGGATTATGAGTAATCTTACACATTTGCCTTCATTTTGATATTTTGATGTGCCCATAGTTGCACTTTTATGCTTTTATAGCATCATTCTATGCCCATGTTGGCACTTTATGGTTTTATACCATTGATATACATGATTTATATGATTTTTTTTGAGTTGCATAGGGAGCTTAATATTTTTTCAAGGTTAACTATGTAGGTCCCCTCAGTCTAACTGATACATAGTTTCCTTATCTGGCCCATGGAGTATCCCTCCATCCTATATTGGTATGCACTCATTTTATATGGATTTTCCCTCCATTTGATCCTATCTGTTCCATTTTGATAGGATAATATTTTTATGGAGTTTCCCTCCATGTTGTTCCATTTTTGTTCCTCAATAAAGAGGATGTTATTATTGGAGTTTTCCCTCCAAATTCAGATAATTTGATCCAATTTGAAGGCAATATGTTGTTATATCCTCATAATCCATTCTTTTGATTATTTTAACAAAAATCATGATAATTCTACTTTGATCAGCATGTCTCTCCTTTATGTTCTTTTCATATATTAATGTGATAATGATCTGCATACATTATTGCTTAGATCATGAGTCATGCATGTTTGGAGGGACACCCCCATTAGCTTGCAGTGGGATGATTCATTAAGTGGACTGTCTATATCCACATGATTGATGCAATGTTGATGCAAGTTTCATTATTTGGCCTTGTCTGTGGTCATTTGTGCATTAGTATCATATACTTTTCATGAGAGCATTGATCAAGCTTTTTACTCAATTTGTCCTTGTTGACAATTTCTTGAGCATATAATTTATCTTGATATCAGGTTATCTCCATTGTTTTGTGGTAACATGTTTTACTCATTGTTTCTCTATGAGATTTTTATTATCCTTATTCAAAAAGATTTCAAATTTCCATTTCTAACAATTTTCATATATGATGGCAATGTACTTGTGGATATTTGTCTTGTTGTTCTTTGTTTTTCAGGTGATCCATCAAGAAACCTTCTTGGAGGTGTCTATGCTTCCACTTGATCACATTCAAAGGACTCATGTACTTCTCTTGGATCTGCAAATGTACCATATGGCTTGAAGACAATCAAATTACTTCATATTGAAGATTAAGTTGCAGATTTTTTGTAAATTATGGGTTTAATACCCTTTGATGTAATCACCCCAAGTAAAGATTAAAGGGGGGTGTTAGAAGTTGTAATCTTTCTTTGGTGTGCTTATAAACCAAGGTTAGAACTTCTTTATTTATTGTTGTAATATATTAGGATATAAGCCAAGGTATCCTAATATATTTCTTTTTTGTCCTTTTTCCACTACATCTTATTTTGTCATCTAGTGGAATATGTGAGGACAAATATATATTGTAATTTCTAATTGTAGATTATTCCTCCTTAAGAGGAATCTCACACTTGGCCTCACACACTTATGAATGGTGGCATTCATAGACATGGGAGTTACATTCTAACTCCTCTCTCTCATCTCTATTTAAGAGATGACCCTCTTCTCTCATTCAACAACAATGAGGTTTCTTCCTCTTCTCAATTATTGTATGAGCATTGCTCTCTATCTCTCTCTCTCTTCCTTCTTAGGCTTTTCATGCCTCATTCATAATGTCACAAGGGGTTTTCTTTGCTTTTCCCTTTCCAAATATCTTGTCTCATGGTGTTGGAGCTTGAAGCTTTCTCTCTCCTATTTTATGGTAATATCTTTTCATGCATTTACTCACTTAGATTCTTTCCTAGTATTGCTTATTTACAGATTTCTTTTTCCATTTCTAACACACATACGCTGATATTTCATTCCATCTAAAAACTTCCTTCCATCAACAAGACAAATCCTAGCACTACTACATACCTTTTCACCTTCCCTTTTCATGGGCTTCATTTTGTGGCAAACTCCATCCTTTGTTAGAGAATATGTGTTTGCATGACCATCATGTACTGCATGTCTATCAAAATGCCATGGTCTACCCAATAATAGATGGCAAACATCCATTGGAATAACATCACAGAGAACTTCATCATGGTAACTCCCAATTTTAAATTTCACTAAACATTGTTCACTTACTA
The DNA here is from genome assembly GCA_028749045.1 of Cupressus sempervirens. Lineage (NCBI taxonomy): Eukaryota > Viridiplantae > Streptophyta > Pinopsida > Cupressales > Cupressaceae > Cupressus > Cupressus sempervirens. Next base: position 993,275,183 of record CM053787.1, read on the forward strand.
GCACCTTATGATCATCTTTTACCCAAGTAATCCAATAGGGCTATGGATGTCTCTCCCTCTTGAGCTTCAGCTTAGAGACCATCTCTTCTGATACCAAGTTATCAGTGCTACCACCATCAATGATCATGTTACAACATTTATCCTCACACTTACATCTGGTATGGAACAAACTCCTCCTTTGTCTTGGTTCAATCTCACCACTTAGTAGGACCCTTTCATTCACCAAGGTCTCTCCTCTTTCTGCATCCTTTGAATGTGATGATTGTGCATCCTCATCCACATGAGAAACCCTAGCTTGGCCCTCAGCTTTCCTATTTGTCCTTCCTTGTTGTTGAGGGAATTCAAAGACACGATGACCTTCTTCATTGCAATGGAAATAGGTACCACAGAAGCCTCCTCTTCCTTGTCCACGTCCTCTACCTCTTCCTCTCTGATTTCCAAAGTCTTGATCAGGGAGCGATTGAAACCCTCATTCCTCTAGTTCTTGCTAGTACCCACATCTTCAATTTTCTTTTGGGTTTCATTTCGACCTCCAGATGACCTACCACTTCTCCTTCGTCCTTGACCATGCCCTCTTTGTCTCCCTTCAAACCTCTTATTCAGCTTCTCTTCAACTCGTAGGGTAAACTGGTATGCCTCTTCAACACTGGTCATTCTTACCAGACTTAATTCTTCTTGGATGCTAGGTTGCAACCCACTGATATAACGAGCAACCTTCTCCTTATTTGCTTCTGCATGCCCTACTCTAATCAAAAGTCAATAAAACTCCTCTATATATTCTTGGACTAATCTTCCTTCTTGCTTTAGCCCATGCATCTTCTTAAAGAAATCAAGCTCGTAGTCCATAGGAATCAACTACTTCTTCAATTTGTCCACCATGCGATCCCACCTTGTGATCTTCTCCTTTCCTCTTCTGTTTCTTTCCAATTGAACCTCTTGCCACCAGATTTTGGCATGGCCTTTCAGTTTGGCCTTTACAAACTTAACCCTATCTGGGTCCCTGATATCCTCATACTCAAATTATTCTTCCAGTTCATTGATCTAGTCGATCAACTCATCTGGTTTCAGATTTCCTAAAAATACACCCACATCAATTGTAGGTCTTTTCCCAAATTTAGTAATGGCCCTAAAAAGCCTTTCCTCTGCCTGACTTAGAACTTCCTCATCAAATTCCCCTTCTGGTCCAATTTTTTCTTCTCCATTATCATCCTCACTGTCATCACCTGCGGCAACATTTGTTCCTCTACGGAGCTCCTCCTATAATGCTTGTACCTGCCTTTGGAGGGCTCTAACCTCCTCAGAATTAACAACTCCAGCCCTTCCACCATGCTCTCTTTGTGGAGGCATCTTCTTAACACAAACCCACAACCACACAGTCCTAGTGCAAACTGCCTCACAGTCAGCGCTCTGTCTACACACTAAGGAAAACCCGCTCTGATACCACTTGATGGGGACACAACCCACGCACAGAATGGGCACAACAAGAAAGGGAAATTTTATTAACATTTTAGATAAGCTAATACATTTAGTACGGAGAAAATAGACTTCAAAACATGCCCTAAGGGCTTACAATAACATAAATCTGGAGATAATTTCTCCTTTCAGTACCTCCTCTCAAACTCCACTCCGAACTGCCTTTTACAATGCCAGAAATGTCCTTAAATAGACCCTAGAGGGTTAAGGACTAGGAATACATTCTAGAAAGTGCTAGTAGGCATCCACCGACCAAATAGAAGGCTCCAAAAGCTGTGTTAGAAGTTGACGCAAATCTAGAAGAATCCAAAAATGGTAATCAAACTTTTGGGAGGCATAACTTTTGAATCGTAGCTCCGATTGACAAACCGTTTACATTTTTGGAAAGATCTTGAAGCACTCTATAGCCTTATGGACAAGCATCACTCATCCCCCATTTTTTGACCCTTTTCAAGGTCATTTAATGCCCCTAACCTAACTTTGAAGCATTCTTAGGAGGTCTCCAAAACCCAAAAATCTATGATAACTTTCAAACCGTGGGGCCTTTTGACTTGATTCTTTTTCAGGAATGTTCTAAATTAGAATTACATTCATCTAACCAATTTACACCTCCTAGTTCACCAAAATGATGGCTATATTACATACTCCTATTTTTTTAGCATTTACACATATCCCAAGGTGTTCAAATACTCTATCCTAGAACACTGATAGTGGAACTATGAGAGTTGGAACCTTTATTTGACCCAAATGGGTATCAAAAAATGAAAACACATGAAACAGAAACTAAGTCTAAGTACTTTTTTTTTTGTGACACAGGATTGCCCTTATACCTCTGGATGCTCCTGCATCATATTTGACTAATGATGATCCCAAGGAAGAAGATAAAAAAATGGCACAAAATAAATATGAAGGACATGATAAGGATGGATTTAGATGTTGATCTTAATTGTAGGCCTATTTGAAAAAATTCTAGAACCCTAATTAGATCATGGATTGACGAGGAAAAATATTTAGATCTATAATGTCCTATATAGAGTAGTTTAATACTATAGCTAATGTGTTATAATGAGAATGGGTTGTGTTGATGGAATGAAGAGTTGAATTTACTTTAGAGAAGAGTACTATGAAACAATGGAGGGAAGAGAAAATGTCAATCACAGGAGGTGATACAATGTTGAGCATAAGGGAAATCTGAACAAAATAGTAAGTTTCATTCAAATTTGGTCAATTTACTATTACATTCTTACTATTTTAGGAGGCCAAATGCTTTATTAGGGTAGGCCATACAATATTTTTATAAATATCTTAATCAAATGGACACATTGTATATTATTGTAAAATCCTTGAGAAATTTAGATTTGGATAGATCATGTTGAATTACTCCTAATAGAGTAAGTCACTAGAAGTGACAAGTATTGTAAGTTGTAATAGGAAACCTCTTAGTATAGTGGTGAAGGATTTGTGGTTATCATCCCCACCATAATTTTCCCTCTAACCAAGGTTTTCAGCATGACCACAACCTTTGTATCAGGTATTATGATTAAAATGGTTTATATTTATGTTCTTATGGTAAAGTAGAGTAGTTATATTTACATTCATTTCATTTAATAAAGTTAACATATTGCATGTCAACCAAGTTCAAAAATCTTAAAGGATAATCAAATTTCAAAGAGTAAAATTTTTATAACGAGATTGATTAACACCCCCTGCCTCTTGGCATCTTTCATTTTCTAAATATTTCAAAATTTGGTATTAGAGCTAGTTCTATTGTTAAGGAGTTTTAAAATTCTAGTGAAAATATCCAAAAAAAGGAAATGTATAGACTTGATAAGACAATTGAGAATCAGATCCTAGAACTAAACATGGTTGTAGGCCAAATTAATGAAATGAGAGAAAACCTAAAGAATTTATTAAACAAAAGGAAGGAAATAGCACTCCAAATGAATGACATGTCATATTAGAAAGAAGAATTATGTGATGGAAATATGTTTGATAAATTTGATGTTGCTATATCAAATCTAATGGAGAAGAACCAAACCCTAACCAATTAGATAAAATCATTAAAGAAAGAACAAGAAGCACAATCCACTAGGATGTGTGAAATCTTGGAACAAAAGAGGTATGCAGAGGATGAGAAAAGAATGGTTGAGGATGATAAAAGAGAGATCAATACAAGAATGCATAAAGGATGATGAAATAATGATGTTGACCTAGAAGTACTATGATTTGGTAAATCAACTACTCAGTGAAAACAATGATTTTTCTAGAAAGATGGATGAAATTATTGAGTTGAGATCTAAGAATGAAAAGTTAATAAATGAACTCAATATTAAGAAAGACACAAATGGAAGACTTAAAATATTAGAAGAGAGCATGAGGAAATTAGATGAATGATCAAGAGGACAAAGAAGATACTACCAGATTAGGCTTTACCAAGAACTCTACAATTAAACAAGGAGAGTCATCAAAGAAATTTGAACAAAGGTCAAATATCTATGCAAATACTAAGCACAAGAAACCTACATGTTATTTATATGGGAAACCTAGACACACAACTAATATCTATAGGAGCAAGGTTAGTAAAACTACTATTACTCCTAAATTTGATGGTTATTATTATAATTACAATAATTATGGTAATTAAGTATATGAATGTAAATCGAAGTTTAATAAATATCATTAGAAATATGATTTTAATGGCTAGTATTAAACATTTAATAAGTATGGACACAATTCACAAGATTACAGATCATATAAAATGTCCAACTGGGTATTGAGAAAGCAAGGTAACACAATTAATTGGGATCAATACAAGGATCACCCATACAACATGTGGAGGATATGGTCACACTACAACCAATATATATGATTTTACTTTTGAGGAAGATGTGGAAACTAGTCAAATACTAGAGAGGCATGTTTTTATTTTCATAAGGTTGGTCTGTAATGCACCGCCAAGGGATCCAAAAGAATTCACCTAAATTTTTGCTAAGTTTGGTAGCATTTTTTTTTTTTTTGAACATGGAAGTTAAACCATTCACAACATACACAGAGTAGTGGAAGCAATAATGTCATACAATTGAAAGTATACATAAACATACATAACAGGTTACATTCCTTAAGGATCCCTTAATGTTGAATCACCATTAAATTAACTAACATTAATTCCATCTAATACCACATCCACATGAAATACTAATAAAAAGTCCAACATTTCTTAAAACAATATACTCTTTTTCCAAATGTCCCTTAATAAATTACATTTCAGAATGCTCAATCATCCATTGTACATGCCACAAGGTATGAAAGGCATGAAAGAATATACATGTGTGAAATAAAGTACATCATCCTATCCTAATCTGTGAAACCTCATTTCATACATGATACATCACCATAAAAAATATAACATCCATCATAAAAGATAACCATAAATCATAACACATAATTATCTAAATGCATGGTTCCTCCCAACTATAAATAGCATCATTAGACCATCATGGGCCCTAGCCATCCCTCTGTGCATAACATCCCAAATCACCAAAGAGATCATCAGTATTATCATAGTAGGAATGTCACTCCTAAAACATAATACATCACATGCAGAAAGAAATCTAATCATGCAAAGTAAAACATAAGATAGGTAAATAACATCATCTAACATATGTTAATCATCAATATAAGGATATGTGTCCACCATCATAATCCAAGAACAGAATGAAGATAGATGCCAACAAAGAATGCTTCAGTCACAGTGTCTTTGATGGACCTCAAATGGTAAGAGTGAAAAAGCACTAATACCTGACCGTGTGGGACCTAAATGGCCCACTCCCACCATGCTGAGGAGATAATCTCATGTCCCAAATAGGATATCAAATCACATAGCACAAATACTCTCTAAGTCCAAGAATTCTAAAAGTATACTAACTCAAAGGTTCCAACACATAGATCGACATCTAGACCTAGAGGCACAACAAAGACATGCAGGAAACCTAATATGTAAGTGGAAAAATGTCATTGCATGGATCATGGTAGAGTTACCCTAGTAGTCTCTCTATAGACCCTGGCCCCCTAGTGATCCCTATGCATGCAAGGTTGCAACCAAGCATTCTCTCTACTCCCATCCTAGTCTGTACTAGAACTCAAGGGATGGACAAGAATAAGCAATTATCTTATTAGGTTCATTTAAGTCAGTATTAGGTGTAATGTTTTCACTTATTAAATAACTTATAATGAGTTACCCTGAAAGCCACTTAGGGCCATGACCCCCATTGCAAGCCACTTCTTGACACTACAATTAGATAACCTACCCTAGGCTCATGGAATCATAAATCACAAAATTACCATAGTCCTATACAAGAAACCAAAAAAATACCAAAAGATAATCCACATTAAGAGCATCAAATCTCCATGAGCAACTGAAAAGCATCCATTGATAATGATGACCACAATAGTTCTCTATTGGCAACTGAAGGTATCAATGATAATCACAATATCCTTTGGTTCTCAACAAGCAACCAAAAAGGCATATTGAGCAAATAATACTGAACGAAGACTCCAAAAAGGTCAAGTCAAAACATGCCACAACATGACATAATCAAGATTAGATAAACACTTCAGTCCTAACTAAGTGACGGGAAAGTAATCCAAATACAATTGATCAATAACTCATAAATGGTTACATATATCATAGTTTATACAAGAGGATTGAAAACAATATCAACAAGTAAACCACATACACCATAGAACATGCCATATCATAACAATGGTTGAGTTACAAAAGATTGAGATCAAAGGACATCATCATGACATCACCAATCATAACCCCCGAGCCTCTAGTAGACATCCTACAACTAGTCAACCAACTAGTCAACCCAAATCCCCAGAATAGATAGCATAGAGAAAACATAAAATGCAAGCACATGTTTGGGTTTGCTAGAATAACTTAGTCAAGATAAATATGGTGTTTCAATTTTTTGTTTCAGATTTAAATGTCAAGTGGAGGAAATTGTACATTTTTCCTAACCCATGTATTTTTCTTGATAGGTCAAAGTTTTCCTCCATAGCTCTTCTTAAAACAATTTTCTAAAATGTGTTATGAATATTTTACTTAATCACTATATTGATAAACAATTCCTCCTTTTAAAAGATCAATTTCCTCTAAATTACTCTAGGAAGAATTATCTATTTAAATCATTTATCATTTTCAAATAACTAATTTTATAATCTCAATCATTTAAAAACATCCTCGCAATTTATTAAACATCCACATATCTCTTAAATTAATTCTAAATTATTTTAATGTTTAATTATAACTACATCTTTATTTGATATTTAAAATATCATTAAAAATTATATAACATTTAATAATTATAAATTATTAATATGTAATAATTAATAAATATAATAATTATTAATAATAAAATATATAATATTTAATATTTAAAATTTATTAATATTTAATAATACTAATTATGAAAATCAAAATATTAAAAATTGATTTCATATATCATAAACATTTTTTAAAAACATAACAAAATAATAATAAAATCCACTTCTGCGGTAAGTAGTACCCTACTGTCGCAGGGCCTGCAGCAACAACGGGTACGTAGTACCCCCTGTCATCACAGTACCTGCGATGGCAAGTGCTTGTGACCTACAGATCACGTGGGGCATGGGTTTCGTCCCTCCCACTATGATTTAAAAATTTAATTTTAAAAAAAATAAAATTATTTAAACATTTTTTCCCAAAAGTGATTCAAAATATTTTATTAAAATGTATTTTAATAAACGTTTATATAAAATGCTTCTGTATTTGTAGACATATTTTTCATTATATACATATATATATATTTTAATGCAACGTTTTTAATAAATGTTTCAGATTTGTAAACACATGTATATTTTAAAGGAAAACATTTACAATATCACTTGTGAACATATACATAATTTTTAAACCAAAAGGGCTTTTCCAATTTTGTAAAATAAGAATTTCCCTATAATGATCATTCTTTAGATTTACCTATTTAATCATTCTAATAGGTTTGTCTATAAGCATTTAAACCCTAATCCCATATATTCCTTAGATCTACACATGTGGGGTTTCTCATACAGAAATTTAAGTATCCATGACAAGAATGCATACAACCAAGATATTCAACACATGAAGTCCTCAGAAAGCATTTAGAAGACACGAAGAAGACAAGAAGTGCAAGAAGTGAAATATCATAAGCAAAAGTCATGAGTGCCTACCTAGACACTAATGCTAAATCACTTATCCTCAGAATCTACAGAGCAAGCTCCTTCCTTCTCCAACGTTCCCGGATCCACCAAACACGCTTCTCGAGCTTCTAGGAGTGCATGAATATAAAGAACTCTTAGGAAGCACCTAGAATGTCTCTAGAATCAACCAGAAGATGAGATAAGCATTGACAACTAAGCACAAGTCTTTTCCAACCTTCTAGATGGGTCACAAGGTTGTAGACACCTTGTGCTTAATTTGTACACTAACCCCTGTGTTGTAGACACATGTGCATTCAAGAGGTGCGCTTACACCTAGGTAGACTCATAACTTTTATTTTAATTCATTTATTATTTTTATTATTATTATTAATTTATTGTTTTATTATTATTTTTATTATGATTAATTTTAATTTCTATTATTTAATCCTTTAACTCAATTAATTTTCCATTTAATTAATTAAAATCAAAATATCATAACATTATATTAATTTTCCCCAAAATAATTATATTATTAATTAAATCTTTTAATTTTAGATTTAATTTAATAGAAAATTTACCAAAGACCTCCAAAATAAAATATGAAAACCCATCATAGAACAATCCACGCAAAATTATTCTAAGGGGTTAAAATCATGAATTACATCATCTGACGCATTCAAAAGGTAAAACATCTTAGATACTTGCCCTACCTTTCTAGGACAAATGGTTTAAGGGTTTAGGATTTGGACTTGAGAATTTATCTCCCCTCTCTTACCATTGAGATAATGCGATAGGGTACGCTCATCCTGGCAATTCAGGGAAGCTGATACCCGGTACCTACAACTTGCATAAAATCCATGCATGTATATACAATATATATATATGCTAAGCTAAATAGGCAATGGCAGAAAGTGGTGCATTATGTAGATCCCGACTAGCAGGTGAGTATGACTCCCTTCCTTAACCACATCAGAAATGCCATACATAAGAAAACAACATGCACACCATACACATACAAGTATGGGGTAAGTATCCATAAGAAAATACGTGATAATAAACCATCTAACTAATCATCATCAATAGATGAAAATAATGTAATAATCATCATGCATACATAAAATGTAGAGTCTAACTAATCTCATCATATATCAACTAAATCCATAGCACAATATCTGATAGTCTCAAAACAATGCTACTAACCATAAACTAGTCTAATAGAGTTCGGAAATAATAGCAACAATGTAACTAGAAAAATGTAAATGAGGGCACACACTACATCCACCCCCCTAGGATTAGGCTTACTCCTGGAATCCTACAAACAAGTAGGGATATAAATCTTGTAATCTAGCTGCATCCTCCCATGTAGCTGAAGAGTCATCAGTAGGGTCCCATTGGACCCTTACCTTCTCTACGGTTTGACCCCTAAGGGTCAACTCTCGCTACTCCAAAATATGAACTAGCTCCAAAGCCAACTACCCATCCTCTACTTGCAATGCATTCCAATCAAGAACATATACTACATTAGGGATATACTACCTAAGTACTGAAACATGGAAAACATCATGAATGTGAGCCAGGCTGGGTGGTAAAGCAAGGCGATAAGCAACTAGGCCAATCCTCTCAAGAATCTCGAATGGTCCCATAAAGTGAGGTGCTAGCTTTGAACCTTTTTTGAATCAGATCGAACTATTCTATGGATCTACTCTCAAGAATACCTTGTCTCCCACAACAAATTGCCCATTTGTCTTATGTGCATTAGCATACTTTTTCTACCTATCCTGTTTCATAGTCAAGTGCTCATAGATATACACTACCTGTTGCTCCATATCACAAAGCATCTCAAGACCCAATCGGATGGGATCCTCAAGACTATCCCAACTCAAGGGTGTACGAAAAGGATGTCCATATAAAGCCTGGAATGGTGCCATGCCAATAGAACTGTGATACCCATTGTTGTAAGAAAACTCCACTAGGTAGAGATAGTCCTCCCAATGTGTCTGCCTATCCATCACATACATCCTTAACATATCTTCTTGAACCTGATTCACCCTCTCTATTTGACCATCAGTCTCTGGGTGACATGCTAAATTGAAATTCAATTGTGCTCCAAGCTCATGCTGCAGCGATGTCCAGAATGTGGATGTGAATACATGATCCTTATCTGATATGATCTTTCAAGGAATACCATGTAGTCTCACAATGTCACACATGAAGACATTAGCTATAGAAGCTACTATGTAGGAAGACCTTATTGGTGAGAAATGTGCCACCTTATTCAACCAATCAGTGGTGACCATGATAGCATCATGACATCTAGTAGTCATAGGTAATCCTACTATAAAGTCCATAGAGATGATGTCCCACTTCCACAAAGGAATGCGATTTGGTTGCAAGAGTCCTATCAGATGCTAGTGTTCTACCTTGACTCTCTAACACTCAAGACACTTAGCCACATAATCAGAAATGTCTTGCTTCACCTTGGACCAATAGAATAAACATCGCAAATCAGCATGCATCTTCTTGACACCTAGATGTGTCGAGTAAGGTGCACGATGGGTTTCTGCTAAAATCAAGGTGCAAAGCTCATCCAACAATGGCACATAAATCCTTCTTTAATGTCTCAAAAGACCATCTAACTCTAGGACATAGCCTAAAAACTTACCCTCCAAAGGTCTTCCTTAATCTATTTCTTTGCACACTTCCTGGTACCAAGAATCTATAGGAAGTGCCTAAAGAATCTGACTCCTCCAATCAACACTAAGAGCCATAGATGATATTACATGTCTCCTATGACTCAAAGAATCTACCAACACATTCTCCTTTCCTTGAATGTACTTTACTTCAAAATCATACTCACATAGAAATTCCATCCATCACCTCTGGTGAGTATTCAAATTTGGCTGAGTGAAAATGTACAGAAGACTACAATGATCACTATGTAGTTTGAATCTGTGTCCCAACAAGAAATGTCTCCACCTTGTCAAAGCATGAACTACCGCTAATAACTCAAGATCATGTGTAAGATAATTTAGCTCATGATCCTTGAGCTTGTGTGATTCATATGCAATTACCCATCCATTCTGCATCAAAACCACTCCAATCCCTTCAACGGAAGCATCTATACATACCATGAAATCACCTTCTGGATCAGGTACTACTAAGATCAGTGCACTGATCAAAAGCTTCTTGAGCTTACAAAATGCTTCCTCACATTTCTTTGTCCATATAAACTTCTTTCCTTTCCTCTGAAGGGAAGTGATAGGATGCGCTATTCTGGAGAAGTTTTGAACAAATATGTGATAATAACTAGCTAGACCCATGAAACTACAAATCTCTGACACATTAGTAGGTGTAGGCCAATCTACTATTGCTTGGATCTTTGTAGGGTCTATAGAGATACCATCACTCGATATGACGTGCCCTAAATACTAAATCTTTGATTTAAAGAATTTGCACTTAGCCGCATTGGCATAAAGTTGATTGTCTCTCAAGCACTATAAAACCAATTGTAGGTGTTCCTCATGCTCCTTCTGAGACTTAGAATACATCAATATATCGTCAAGGAACAAAAGTACAAACTTGTCAAGATAAGATCGAAACACCCCATCAAGGTCATGAAAATTGATGGAGCATTAGTCAGCCCAAAAGGTACCATTGTGAACTCATAGTGCCCATAGCGAGTTTGAAAGGCAGTCTTGTGAATGTCGGCTTCCTTAATGCAAAGATGATGGTACCCTAACTTAAGGTCAATCTTGGACAATACTGTAGCTCCCTTGATTTGATCAAATAAGTCATTGATCCTTGGTAGATGATACCTATTCTTTATTGTCACCTTATTCAACTATTTGCAATCAATAAAAAGGTGCAAAGAACCATATTTCTTCTTCACAAAGAGCACTGGAGCTCCCCATGGTGACACACTAGGTTGAATGCTCCCTTTGGCCAAAAGTTCCTCTAACTAAAGATGCAACTCATCCAATTCCTAAGTAGTCATATGATAGGGAGCTTTAGAAATAGGCTTTTCTCTTGGAATAAGATCAATGCTGAAATCGATATCCCTTTTCAAAGGCATGCCTGGAATCTCACTTGGAAAAACATCTGCATACTCTTGCAAAATTGGGTGATCTAGAGTCTTCCTCACAAGATCTTCCTCATCAAGCTCATTTATTGTAACATCAAATATCTGACATCCCTTATGGAAACTCCACTTCAAATGCATAGCAAAAATCATCCATAGAGATATAGGACTCGATATCCCAACAATCTTAACATCATTCCCTTAGTCATCCTAACACATAATAATCTTCTTCTTGTAGTCTATATTGGCTCTATGAGAGTCAAGCCAATCCATTCCTAAAACCACATCATAGGAACCAAGAGGTATAACCCAAAGGTCAACTATAGTATCAAATCCTCCTAAGCCCACACTTATGAACTACAAAATATATGGAGACCTTAATGCTTGAGGCTAGTTCCACTTGCCAACCATGATCTTGCTTCACCACTTCTAGAATACACTTAGCAACTAGAGATGGAGAAATAAAAGAATCTATAGCACCTAAATCAAATAACACTGAAAGAGGTGTACCTTGAATAGCTCCTGTGGTTTCAACTACTATTCCCTGATGGTCTACCTAATAGTGATCTACTGTTGCAAACATTTTATGAGCTCTACTTGCATCTCCAACTATAGGCTCTGATGTTGTTGGCCTAGGACTTGAATACTGAGGTTCTCACTATGGATAGTGAGCTGCAAAATGTCCAACCTGCCCACATGTAAAACATCCTATACTTCTACCAAATCCTCTCCCTATGGGTGGTGCATTTGACTGCTAGTGGCTATCCCTACTAACAAAATACTAGCTTCTTTGAGCGGGCTGAGTGTATAGATTCTATTTATTATGTCGAGCATTGTGATTGTTCTTGGAATTAGAAACTTTGCCACCTCCTTGAACCTGAGGATATGATCCCTTCTGTTGATGTGTTTATTGAGACTACTATTGATATTGTTTCCCCTTAGGAAAAGGAGGCTTCCTATTTCCACCTGAGTTGTAGTTTCCCTTAGATCTTGATGATATAGGCACTCCCACAAAACCTCCCTGTCCAAGGTTGACACTTTGTTCTACAAGGATGGCTCATCATACTGCATCCTTGAGGGTTTTAGGCTCAAATACGTGACACCCCCAATTATACAATTGTTCAAACCTCTAATATTGAAGTGTTGTGTCAACTAAGCTGAGTTTTCACTAAAACTTGAAAAGGACATGAGCTCATAGAATTTTCACTCATACTCTACCACAATCAAAGAGTACTGCCTCAGGTTATGGAACTCATCCACCCTTTTCTGCTTCCATTCCTCTGGTAGGAATCACTTACAGAAACTCTCTAAGAATAGCTCCTAAGTGACACTATTCATATCTATGCCCAGCTTCTTTTCCTCAATTGTCCACCAAGTGGCCCCAAAATTCTCTAGGTTGGTAATAGTAAATCTTACTTTCACATTACTGTCAAAGTCCTGCATGGCAAAAATCCTATCAAGGGCTATAAGACACTATTCGACCACATATCTAGAACCCTTCTCATTAAAGGGCTTGACCTTCAATCTCAAAAGGTCCTTCATCTGAGTAGATACAATGGATCTTTATCGATCCTTCTGAGGGCTCCTAGACTTGGATCTATGCTCATGTTCTATCTGATGTGCTCTATGCTGATCATGAATAGGAGGTAGGCGATCAAGAATGGTCTGCATCATCTGTCTCAAGTTAACTTCCTCAGACTTAGCTTGGTCCCCCCTATGGCTCTCTTTCTGTTGCTCACTAGTGTGCTCTCCCCTACTCTCTTCTTGGGTAGGCCCTCCACAAATAGGCTCACAGACACTAATACTTCTACCATGACCATGGCCTCTTTCGCGGCCTCTAACATAAGACCTCATCCTAGACACCATCTTGGAACAATATCCAAGATACAAAACACTATTACAACCATAATGCATGCTACCATATAGCATAAAAGGCACATGTTTAACAAAAAGACTAAGTTCAATTTTAGTTTTGCCTATGTTTAGTTTTAAGTAGAATTTTCAATTTTGAGAGCTAAGTGTTGCGGTATGAAACATATGCAAGTAACAGTTTTACATTTTGTTTTAGTTCACCTAGTTTCAAATTTGAAATAGATACACATGATAGTTCAAGGTCCTTGTTCTGTTCCAAAATACATAGAGCTCCCAATGTAGAAACTCGGGCTCTGATACCAAATGTAACACCCCACCAAGGGATGCAAAAGATTTTACCTAAAGTTTTACTAAGTTTGGTAGCATTTTTTTTTTTTAACATGGAAGTTAAACCATTCACAACATACACAAAGTAGCAGAAGCAATAACATCATACAACTGAAAGTATACATAAACATACATAACAAGTTACATTCCTTAAGCATCCCTTAACATTGAATCACCATTAAATTAACTAATATTAATTCCATCTAGTACCACATCCACATGAAATAATAATAAAAAGTCCAATGTTTCTTAAGACAATATACTCTTGTTCCAAATGTCCCTTAATAAATTACATTTCAGAATGCTCAATCATCCACTGTACATGCCACAGGGTATGAAAGATGTGAAAGAATATACATGTATGAAATAAAGTACATCATCCTATCCTAATCTATGAAACCTCATTTCATACATGATAAATCATCATAAAAAATATAGCATCCATTGTAAAAGATAACCATAAATCATAACACATAATTATTTAAGTGCACGGTTCCTCCCAACTATAAATAGCATCATTAGACCATCGTGGGCCCTAGCCATCCCTCTATGTATAACATCCCAAATCATCAAAGAGATCATCGGTATTATCATAGTAGGAATATCACTCCTAAAACATACTACATCATATGTAGAAAGAAATCTAATCATGCAAAGTAAAGCATAAGATAGGTAAATAACATCATCTAACATATGCTAATCATCAATATAAGGATATGTGTCCATCATCATAATCCAAGAATAGAATGAAGATAGATGCCAACAAAGAATGCTTCAGTCACAGTGTCTCCGACGAACCTCAAATGGTAAGAGTGAAAAAGTACTACCACTTGACCATGTGGGACCTAAATGGCACACTCCCACCATGTTGAGGAAATAATCTCAAGTCCCAAACAGGATATCAAATCACATAGCAAAAATACGCTCTAAGTCCATGAATCCTAAAAGTATACTAACACAAAGGTTCCAACACACATATCGACATCTAGACCCAGAGGCACAACAAAGACATGTAGAAAACCTACTATGTAAACAGGAAAGTGTCATCGCACGGTTCATGCTAGAGTTACCCTGGTTGTCTCTCTATAGACCCTAGCCCCCTAGTGATCCCTATGTAGCCACTAGTATCCTCTCATACTGATGAGGCATACTACAGAATGCAAGGTCAGAACCAAGCATTCTCTCTACTCCCATCCTAGTCTATACTTGCACTCGAGGCATGGGTGAGAATGAGCAATTATCTTATTAGGTTCATTTAAGTCAGTATTAGGTGTAATGTTTTCACTTATTAAATAACTTACAATGAGTTACCCTAGTAGCCACTTAGGGCCCCGACCACAATTGCAAGCCACTTCCCAACACTACAAGTAGATAACCTACCCTAGGCTTATGGAATCATAAATCATAAAATCACCATAGTCCTATGCAAGTGACCGAAAAAACACCAAAAGATAATCCACAATAAGAGCATCAAATCTCCATGAGCAACTGAAAAAATTCATTGATAATCATGACCACAATAGTTCTCTATTGGCAACTGAAGGTATCAATGATAATCACAATATCCATTGGTTCTCAACAAGCAACAAAAAAGGCATATCAAGAAAATAATACTGAATGGAGACTCCAAAATGGTCGAGTCAAAACATGTCACAACATGACATAATCAAGATCAGATAAACACTTCAGTCATAACTAAGTGACTGGAAAGTAATCCAAATACAACTGATCGGTAACTCATAAATGGTTACATATATCACAATTTACATAAGAGGATTGAAAACAATATCAATCAGTAAACCACATACACCATAGAACATGCCATCTAATAACCATGGTTGAGTTAAAAAAGACTGAGATCAAAAGACATCATCATGACATCACCAATCATAACTGTTGACCCTCTGGTAGACATCCTACAATTGGTCAACCAAAATCCCCAAAATAGATAGCATAGAGAAAACACAAAATGCAAGCACATGTTTGGGTTTGCTAGAATAACTTAGTCGAGATAAATATGGGGTTTCAGTTTTTTGTTTCAGATTTAAATGTCAAGTGGAGGAAATTGTACATTTTTCCTAACCCATGTATTTGTTTTGATAGGTCAAAGTTTTCCTCCATAGCTCTTTTTAAAACAATTTTCTAAAATGTTTTAAGAATATTTTACTTAATCACTATATTGATAAAAAATTCCTCTTAAAAGATCAATTTCCTCTAAATTACTCTAGGAAGAATTATCTATTTAAATTGTTTATCATTTTTAAATAACTAATTTTATAATCTCAATCATTTAAAAACATCCTCGCAATTTATTAAACATCCCCATATCTCTTAAATTAATTCTAAATTATTTTAATGTTTAATTATAACTACATCTTTATTTGATATCTAAAATATCATTAACAAATTATATAACATTTAATAATTATAAATTATTAATATGTAATAATTAATAATAATAAAATATTTAATATTTGACATTTAAAATTTATTAATATTTAATAATACCAATTATGAAAATTGAAATATTAAAAATTGATTTCATATATCATAAACATTTTTTTAAAACATAATAAAATCCGCTGCCGTGGTAAGTAGTACCCTGCTATCGCAGGGCCTGCAATGACAACAGGTACATAATACCCCCTGTTGTCACAATACCTAGGACGGTAGGTGCCTGCAACCTGTGGAGTGCGTGGGGCATGGGTTTCGTCCCTCCCACTACGATTTAAAATTTTTAAATTTTTTTTAAAAACTTTTATTTAAACATTTTTAATAAACATTTTTTTGCCAAAAGCGATTCAAAATATTTTATTAAAATGTCATTTAATAAATGTTTATATAAAATGCTTCCATATTCGCAGACATATTTTCCATTATATATATATATTTTTTAAGGCAATGTTTTTAATAAACGTTTCAAATTTGTAAACACATATGTATAGTTTAAAGGAAAACATTTACAATATCGCCTGTGAACATATACATAATTTTTAAACAAAATGGGCTTTTCCAATTTTGTAAAATATGAATTTCCCTATAATGATCATTCTTCAGATTTACCTATTTAATCATTCTAATAGGTTTTTTTATAAGCATTTAAACCCTAATCCCATATATTCCTCATATCTATGTATGTGGGGTTTCTCATATAGAAATTTAAGTATCCATGACAAGAATGCATACAACCAAGATATTCAACACATGAAGTCCTCAGAAAGTATTCAGAAGACATGAAGAAGACAAGAAGTGTAAGAAGTGAAATATCATAAGCAAAAGTCATGAGTGTCTACTTGGACACTGATGCTAAATCACTTCTCCTTAGAATCTGCAGAGCAAGCTCCTTCCTTCTCCAATGTTTCCAGATCCACCAAACATGCTCTCTGAGCTTCTAGGAGTGCATGAATATAAAGAACTCTCAGGAAGCACCTAGAATGTCTCTAGAATCAACCAGAAGATGAGATAAGTGTTGACAACTAAGCACGAGTCTTTTCCAACCTTCTAGATGAGTCATAAGGTTGTAGACACCATGTGCTTAATTTGTGCACTAACTCCTATGTTGTAGACACACTAGCATTCAAGAGGTGTGCTTACTCCTAGGTAGACTCATGACTTTTATTTTAATTCTTTTATTATTTTTATTATTTTTATTTATTTATTATTTTATTATTATTTTTATTATGATTAATTTTAATTTCTATTATTTAATCCTTTAACTCAATTAATTTTCCATTTAATTAATCAAAATCAAAATATCAAAATATCATAACATTATATTAATTTTTCCCAAAATAATTAAATTATTAATTAAATCTTTTAATTTTAGACTTAATTTAATAGAAAATTCACCAAAGACCTCCAAAATAAAATATGAAAACCCATCATAGAACAATCCACACAAAATTAGTCTAAGGGGTTAAAATCACAAATTACGTCATCTGACACATTCGAAAGGTAAAACATCTCAGATACTTGCCCTACCTTTCTAGGACAAATGGTTTAAGGGTTTAGGATTTGGACTTGAGAATTTATCTCGCCTCTCTTACCATTGAGATAGTGTGATAAGGTACGCTCATCCTGGTAATTCAGAGAAGTCGATACTCGGTACTTGCAACCTACATAAAATCCATGCATGAAGATACAATATATATATATATATATATATATGCATGCCAAGCTAAATAGGCAATGGCAGGAAGTGGTGCATCATGTAGATCCCGAATAGCAAGTGATTATGAGTCCCTTCCTTAACCACATCAGAAACACCATACATAAGAAAAGAACATGCACACCATACACATGCAAGTATGGGGTAAGTATCTACAAGAAAACACATGTGATAATAAACCATCTAACTAATCATCATCAATAACCAAAAATAATATAATAATCATCATGCATACATGAAATGTAGAGTCTAAGTAATCTCATCATATATCAACTGAATCCATAGCACAATATCTAATAGTCTCAAAACAATGCCACTAACCATAAACTAGTCTAATAGAGTTCAGCAATGATAGCAACAATGTAACTAGAAAAATGTAAACGAGGGTAGGTGCTACATGGTCACTTAAGAAGATACTATAAATACCAAGCATCAACACTTAGTGAAGAAGATATCAAAGGAAAGATAAAAGTTGAAACTAATAAGATTCACAATCAGATGGGCCAAACATGGAAAAAGAAGAAAAAAAAATTTGAACATCAAATATTACAGTCAATGACACCTCATCCAATTGATTAGGTGAATCCACTACCACCAACTAAAGCATACAAGAAGGTATGGGAAATTCATTAGAATTATTATATACCTTATAGGAGTTTCCTTTAGTATTAAAATGAAGTCCATATCAACATATTTTAAGATTCATTAGGAAAGCTCATTAAATGTTGAAAGCTAGTAAGGTTGATAAGTTCTACTGAGCATGGAAGTTAGTGAAAGTGAGAGATAACTAAGCTTGTGATGTTGCTGGCATCAACAATAAGTAAACTATGTCATGCCATAACTTTTCAAGATAAAAACACAAGAAATTTTTTTTTGAACTGAAGGTAAGGAAGGTGGCTCAAACAACTGTTAACCTGGAATGTAGAAGTAAGATAAAGGAGCAAAGTTATCCTACTTGGAAGAATCTGGATGCAAGTTTTCTATGAGGAGATTCATAGTTGCTAACTACAGGATGCAAACTACTTGGAAATGTTATGGATAAGGGCCCTTAAGGTGAAGCATTATGATGTGTGAGTATAACTCGACTTGTCAGAGCAATGGGAAGATTTAGGAATGCATTACGAAGAATTTTTATCCTTTCATCATTTTATTTCCATTAATATTGGGTTAATATTTCCCTCTTAACTAATATTCAATTATTATTATAATTTGGATACATCTATACCTACTTATTTAAGCATTTACTCATTATTCCATAATTAATATTACTATTACATAAAATGGACTCATAATATTACATTGCATATAATATTCGATTAATCATCAAATAAACTATCATCAATTTTATTTCCACCTATACTACTCTTAGCAATTAAACTTAAAAAAATAATCTATATATACACCACTTTTACATTTTATTTTTAAATTATCTAAATTAGAACATATTGTGACCAAATTTTCCTACATATATAGTTATTCCTTAAAGTTGTTACTAACCCATATTCTAAAATTAAAATAACTAGAATCCCAACAAATAAAAAAAAGTCATAAATAATTCTACATTTTGTTTTCATAATTGTTCATAAAACCCCATCCTAATACTATCTTATTACTGCCCTACAACCTAATCATTCTAAGGATTATGCAATGCACATATATATTTATGAGAAAGGTTAGCCCCTAAATCCATGCCCATGTGTACCTTCTCCTGCACTAGGCATG
This sequence comes from Cupressus sempervirens, assembly GCA_028749045.1. Taxonomy (NCBI): domain Eukaryota; kingdom Viridiplantae; phylum Streptophyta; class Pinopsida; order Cupressales; family Cupressaceae; genus Cupressus; species Cupressus sempervirens. The sequence goes on from CM053787.1 coordinate 993,295,042, forward strand.
GGTGGATGGTGGCTCTAGGAAACAAGTACTTTTCCCCATGCATAGGTTTTTATAGCGCCTAGTCAAGTCTAAGGTGAGGGTGGGTCTTAGCTATGATTACAAACATTTTTTTCAACATTCCTATACTCCTTCAATGGTCACCTACCTTCATCATCTGCTAATTCCTTGCTGCTCACATATCCCAAAAGCAAGGTGGCTTGTGAACATGGTAAAGGTTGATGTGATAGCCCCTTGCTCATTTAATATGCTATCCTCTTGAGATGTTTAAGTCCTATTTAGGTCAAAGATAAAAGCTCTTATGGATTGATTTCACAAGTTATATCTCTTGTTTATTAGAGAGCCACCTATCTTATTTATTGCGCCAAGACAAGTGGGGGTGGGTGATTTCTTTTTAACTTATTTTATTTTGTTTAATTTACTTTCCTTGCTGGCTAGTATGTACATGCACATGGGGTGGTCGACTAGGTAGGTAGAGTTTTTTACTAGTGGTTCCATATTTTGAGTATTTAATTTAGGCAATACTTCAAGCTTAGGTAAGAGGGCTGGAATAAATTGCATTTTCTCATTTAATGTGCTAGGTCTCTAAGGATTTATAAATTATATCTTTATTTTCCTTCCCTTTTTATTCATATATTCTTTGCATAGTGTCTTATCATGCAAATGAACTAGGTCTAACATGTTATTTATTAAGGAGGAATTTTAAGTTGATTTATTTTTAACTTGTCAACCCAAGATCTAATATTTTATTCCAAGTCCATTATTTTATTTGCTTGTAATACAATGAGTTTTCTTTGGGTTTGTCTATACATTTTCCAAAATAAAAATGTGCATCTATGGGTCTCTTTTAAGCTTACGTATTGTCTAGTTCTTTTTAAACATTCTCTATGGTTATTAAGATTAAATTTGTGATGGTCTATTATTTCATTTCACATTATCATCTTCTATCTTAAATAAAAATTTGACATGAAGCAACTATTATGCTATTATCAAAAATCAAATTTGCAATAAGAAACTCAAGATTTCTTGAAACTAACTTTCAGAGCATCAAGTATATATAAAGAAAAACTTTAATATCATCCAATTCCAACATTTATGCTATCTAAAATTCCATTACTATCCAATGCATATCTTACAATTAATTTACTTTCAATATTACACATCTACAACTAATTTATTCTCATGAAATTCTTTTGAGGAGATAAAGATATCAAATAATAATGCTCAGTCCATTCTTTCAAGATATACCATGATACCAATTCTTTTCTCCAACACATTTCAAATTAAGTAGTGATAAAAAAACATCAACACAATATCAAGTGATCACAAGGTGGTGGAGACATCACTAAAGATACACAATGGAGAATCTCACAATCTCTCTAATTGGAAAATACATGACCACTAGCAACACATTACAATACAATGAATACTCATCATAAGATGGAGTTCACTTCTCCATTTCAACACCAACCATAAAGGGGTCTCTTTTTATGAAAATAATGAACTTCATGATCATCAAGCTTCCAAACTCTTCAACTGAAAACCTGCAAAAAGAGAGACAAAATGGGAACCATGGAGGCTCACCTCCCAACCTAGGCCTCAAGGAGACCACCCATTGAGCTTGGGGAAATCAAGGCATAAACAGTTGCATTCTACACATTCACATGCCATGCATATACACAACAATATGATAAGATTTAACACAATATATTACAACACATCCCACCCAAATTTTTTACACAAATATTCAACAAATGAATCAAGTATAGGGTGAAGGTGGGCTCTCTCCATGAGAAGGATTTCAAAAGCTAAGACTCACAATATATATACATCTTCTCAATATCAACATGCCCTTCAAGGGCATACAATATCTTCCATTCCACACACCTCCTTATACCTCCCAAAATGCAAGTAAGAAAGATGAACACATTCCATTGAGTAAATACAATCATCTCCACACATGGGAGTGTTCCTCAACTACATGCGTGAGCCCAACTAACCCCTTCACCCAAGCATCTCTTCCCTCCCAAGGGTGAGTGATGCTTCACACCCATTTCACAAAATGCATAACATGAAACAAGCAAGATCAAAGAAGGATTCACACAAAACTTCTCACATGCAACACACAAGCAAGATCTCTTCCCACAAACATAATTGCAATACACCAAAATCTCATCATGAAACGAAGAACACCATATCTATTCTACATGAAAAATGAGGAACATCATGGATCATGGGTACCAACCTCCCTCCAAGAAAAGGCAATGAATAGTTGTAGTAGAGCTCCTTCCTCTCCCTTCAAACCTTAATTGTCTCTAAAGATAGAGAGTGGCCAAGTGAATTTCCCATTTAGCCATGCCTCTATATATCCTTCTCATTTTCGGATTCAATAAAGAATGTCATTTTCATGGGGTCTCTTAGGTCTACTAGACACCCTAGAGATCATTATTAGCCCCTAACCTATAGTACTAACATGGGTGGGGTTTATTTTTGTCACAATTTCACCCTAGAGATGCTTTATGACCCTCCTAATGCTAGGTAATTCAATTTTCAAGTTTTCCCCAAGGTGATAACCTTGTCCTTTTACTAAGTAAGGCTATAAATCAAATTTCTCAATTGAGGCATTTAACACAGAATAAGGTGGCCACATGATCCATCAACGAAGAACATGTCATTTCACATAACGAGCACAAGTGTCAAGTGACACACACAAAATGCACTAAAACATCACACATGACACATTCAAAATCTATACATGAAACACATACCACACACATACATTTCACATTTATTAAATGAGCACATCACAATGAGGTTTGTGAATCTTACAAAGATTCACCTTGGCAGAGTCATTTAATATGTGTCTATACCTTGTTTCCTCGTTAAATTCCATGGTTCCTCTTCCTGCACATCAAACTCGAGCATCAGTAGTCGAAGGAGTCAATAAGCATATACAACATGAGTGCACATAATAATAATATCCATATTAACATAATTCAAATTAAATATCCTTTCCTAAACCTTCAATTATTCCACTCAAAATTTTAAGATATCAAAATTTGCATGTCATAAGCATCATAATCAAATTAATATTCATCCATATGCTGAAAATCTTCATAAACAAACTAAGATTTTGCATTGCATCAAAATCTGATAATATCATGTCATAAAACTACACCCAAATATGTTCAAACATTTCCTATACAATAACATGTTCTTTGTGCATATAACAATGTAAGACACTATGATAGTATCAAATCCATAGATAAGGTAAATCTTGTCATGCCTGCCCACTACTTTGGGTTTTTCTACAAATTAGAACCTTGTTGTTATAAGATTTCCTTCTAATGTTATGTTTGTATTTTGAAGAACTTGGTTATATTAATGTCTTTGGAATTATGAGACTGATGTTGAACATATTTTTTGTTTAGAACTATGTTTTTAGCAATGATTTTAATTTAGGATTTTATGATTTGAACTGACTTATAAATATTTGCATGTTGTTGGGTATCAATTATGTTCATTATGTTTCGAACTCTTGGTAAACTGCATTCTATTTTATAGTGTATGTTAACTTGACATTTCATAATCATTGGAATGGTAATACGCTATATGCATTTAGAACTTATATTTGTAGTTATGAATGTGTGACTGATAAGGGATTTGAATTATTGCATGTTTCTTTGAAATAGTTTTAATTACAAAAAAAAAATTATATATTTGTTTCAAAAGTGTATAACACCCTAAGTTGTAATTGGCATAAATATTCTCCATTATGTTTTAAAAGGGGGTTTTATATTTCTTGAATGGCATAGAACCCTAAAAGGGTATCGAATGCCATGAATGTGGAAAAACAAGCTCTCTATTTTGAAATCCATTTATGGCAGTGGCATGACAACTATTTTGTGCACGACCTTGTGTGGTATCACATTTGAGTTGAATGCTTATTTATGAGGTGTTATGGCACTGAAGTTTTAGTTGGCCATTTTGTGATGTCAATTGGGTTTTGCTAGTTATGGGCCGATTACTGAGCCGCATTGCTCTACTGGTTTTACATTTGGTTCTTATTGTAGAGGTATCGGCATTTTCTAGGGTGTTGGTTGGAAGAGAAACTTGCTTTTGTGGTTAAGCTCGATGGAGATTCTCATCAGAGATTACTTACTAGTTTGGACTTAGCTTTTGGGGTTTTGGCATCGAGTTGGACTGCAAAGCACTTTTCCATCTTCAGTACTCACGTAGGGGAAATTTCTTACCCTAATCCCTTTTTCTCTATTTGCAATTGCAATGAAAATTCAATTAGCATGTTGAAAATGGTTTTTGAGTTTTATGTTTTGTGTATCGACACTCAAGGATGGATATGTGTAGAGCATGGCACTGTGTGCAATGCTTAGCCTTGCATATACCCATCTTTGAATGTGGATTTAGGGAGAAATTAAATTGGGAGTTGTTATATGCATATGTTTGTTTGGGCTCTACCCTAACCATATATTCTTTCTCCAAGTTGAACCTTGTTGGCACCTCATGCTTGTGACAGTTCTTCAGTATGTGATTTGTTATGTGTGAGTATTTGGCTTCACAGGGCCGATTTCTATGAGAAATTATATCTCAAAGCTTATTTATTTTCTACAGAAAATAGGAAAGAGGTTCGACCTCTATCTTGAGTTTGTTTTAAAATTATTGACTCATAACCATAGTCGATAGTAGAGGCATATCGTTAAACAGTTAGTATGAAACCAAACAAGATTGAAATATCATTTAAATAACATAGCATCTTTATGGATTTTGAATGTTTGAAATGTTCCATGTTTAATCACCAATACAATGATTGAATATTGTAGTGTGGTTCGGCACCAGACACGAGCTTGCATCAGGTTGCAAGACTCGTGCCTGGTGAGGGGCACAATTACTCTATTTCTTAAAACATATAAATGTTTTAAATAAGGGTTATGTTATTATTAATATACAGTATGTTGGAATTCTACAATCTTGATTATTGTATATTAAAAATAGTAAGATTGTGAGCAGTTTTTGGGATAACTGAAGATATTAACATTATGTTAAATAGTTAATAGGAAACTCGAATTAAGTAGGAAAAGTCTCTCTGCGACAGCACAATTTACAATGGAAATTGAGTTCTTATTTAACTATCATTTTGTGGTAATGTTTGCAACTAAATAAGGCATTTTTCTATAACAAAGACATCGATAGATGTTGTTGTATCACTAGGGTCATTATGTGAATAGCTAGTGAGCATCTTACAGTTTTGGGATTTTGCATCTTTATCATTTTGGTTAGTGATATAATGTAAGTTAGATTGCATTTTTATGAGTCATATTTTTAAATTGAATTCAAATATTGTATTTTAAATGCTGATAGTAGATGTAACTGGGTGGTATCTTATCATTAAACATTGGTAAAACATCAATTGACATTTGGATATTCAATACCTTTGTAGATTATCTTTTGTTAAGCATTGGCTGCACTTGGGTTTAGAAATACTTGATTTTACTATGAAGTGTTTTAATAAGCATTTACAGATTGTTTTGAAATAAGATGTTTGAAAAAGAATCTTTCTTTATAAAAATTTATTTCTGATCTTAAATGAAATGGATAGTCATTTTAAGACAGATTATGATATATGTTGGTGATATGTCATTTAAAAGCAAGAATATCATATGTACATTGTATTATTATCTTGGCCAATTCAGAAGATAAGCTTAGTTGTAATAACAGTAGGGATAAGTTGTATAGTACTACGACTAGTAAATGTAATTAAACTATTGTAGCAATTTAGTTATATTTACGAGATTGTAATATTGTAGTATTTATTTCTATTGTTAAAATAACCTAAGTTTACTTTCTAATTTGATAGTAGAATTTTAAGAATGTAGTATCATGAGAAAACTGACTTGTTATTAGTTACATGTGTATTCTTAGAATATCTGTTTGATGTGTATGTTAAGGATAACTATAATGAATGTATATCGAGGTGGCTGAAAATCAATTTATTCTATTCAGCTAATTAAGTTAGTGATAATTTTAAGATGAATTGGGATGGTTAATTATAAATAAAAGATAATTGGCCTTACCTATGACTTAAACCAGTAGGGTTAAGTACAGAGAACAAGGCAGGCCTCTATTGCGTCATTTCATGAGTATTATAGAGAACCCCACTATGTGTTGTCTATGTGTTTACCATATATGGATGCAGTATCTTAGCACCATAGTAATGACACCTCAGTATATGTATGGTTCATTAATCGATTATTCTTAGTGCGAGTTTAATTTTGCATTGTTTAGAAGATGTTACTTCTTGCATAGTAATATTAGAATTGCACTATGTTATGTGGTTAGATATCTGCATTACAGTTATATATATATATATATATATATATATATATATATATATATATATATATATATATATATATATATATATATATATATATATATATATATATATATATATATATATATATATATATATATATATATATATATATATATATATATATATATGTTTATTCTGACATGTATGCAGGTGGACTACGCCTTTTAACTCAGTGTGTACTGAGCCCTCTGTGTGTTGTGTTGCATGTTTGTGTAATTTTCAGGTGTTCAAGATTGAATAACTAGTGCTAAGGAAGACTGTTGAAGTTACTTCTTGAAACTGAATTTGATACTTATAAAATTCATTTGTTGGACCTAGGCATCTTTGAATGATACTGTTCATCAATATTGTACTGAACTCATTATGTATAGACATCTTTATGGAAATTCATTTAGATGATATATTCTTTTATGTTGAGGTCTACGTTTTGAGATTGATTCAATCATTGTACTGGTTCTTGATATATGATGTTATAAAAAAAAATTTCCTTAGGTTCTTTATATTTGTTCATGGTTTAGTTTTATCTTTGTTAGTGGATCATTACATTTGGTATCAGAGTGAGGTTAGAATTTCCAAGACTCTTGGGTTATAGAGTTTTTCTTGTCTTCGATGCATTATTAATAGTTAATTATTTTTAGGTTATTATCATGCCTCCTGTTACTAGAGGAACTTGAGGTCACGACATTCCTAAAGATAACCTTCTTGGCAGAGCCAGAGGTAGGGGTAGGGGCTGTGGTAGAGGTCCTAGGCACTAGAGAAATGTTGGGGATAATCAGTTTGATTAGAATGCTGGGGTTGGAAACAACCCAGATAATCAGGTAGATCAAGCTATGGTACTTCAATGGATACTGGAACGTCTCGATAATATTAAGACTAACAACCAGATTCCTGGTGGGGGTGCAAATGTGTAGGTACCTCTTGTGCAAGGTATTAACCTTCTTGTAGAGGATGATCCAGTGGCTAGAGCTCAGCTCAAGGATCTTTCCAAGGTAAAAGGGCCGCTATTTTATGGTACAGAACAAGGTACAGTAGCAAAGGCTTGGCTGTTGAACATTAAGCGGTGCTTTATCTTACACTATTACTTGAGTAACATGAAAGTAAGATGGATAGTTATGCATTTGAGAGGATTTGGTTCCTTTTGGTGGGAACAGGAGTTGGAGAAGCTTGGCATTGATATCTCTTTAGTTACTTGGGAGCTTTTTGTAAAGTGTTTCAAGGAGAGGTTCATGTTAGAATATTGGTGTCAGGCACGTGCAGAGGAGTTCTTTCAGATTATGCAGTCTAGCTCTGTCATGGAAGCTTATGAACATAGGTTCTACAAGCTTAAAAAAAATTTTGGCTGGGCAAAAAATGATAAAGCCATGATACAACATTTCATCAGTGGGCTTATGCCCAAGACTGGGGAGGAAGTGAGAACTTTCAGACTTGTATCTATGCAGGAAGCTTCAGAGTGAGCAAAGTTGATTGAAATGAATTCTGGCTCTCATGGGACTTCATACAAAACTAGCATGGATCTACCTACCCTGATTGTTAGTAAGAATAAAAAACCTCCTTAGAATAGTTTGAAATCATGATTTTCTATTGGGAAATTCAAGAAGAGGAAGTTTGATAAGAATTCCAAGGGTTCAGAACAACCTAGACCATCTCAACCACCTCAGAGTGTGCAGAGTAATAATCCAACTCCTAGCCTTACTAGTCAGAGTATGGGATTTTGAAAATCTATTGAGTGTTATCATTGTGGGAAGATAGGTCATTACTAGTCTTAGTGCCCTAATTGGGACAATTCGAAGGTTGGACCCAAGCCAGCTAGGTCTAAAGTGACAGTTGGTGATTTTGCCAGGAACCACCGTATTTTTGCTACCCTAGATCAAAAGCAAGATGAACATCAAAACATGGTTATTGAAGCTCAGGGTAATACTCAAGGTATGAAAGTATCTATTTTATTTGACTCTAGAGCTACAGATTCATTTATTTCTTCTTCTTTAGCTACATATAGTGGAATTCCTATGGTTAAGGCAAGGAGTAGATGGCAAGTGGAGTTAGCATCAGGTTCTAGGGTGAACACAAATATTGTTCCTCTTGACTACAAGATTCACATGAAACCTTTTACTACTTCAGAAAACCTTAGGGTTATACCTTTAGGATTGTATGCCATAGTTTTGGGAATGGATTTGTTAGAAAAACATCAAGCTATTTTGGATTGCAAGGATAAGATAATCACTTGTTTGGATGATGTTGGATCAGCTAGAGTTATTGCTAGAATCAAGAGACCTATCTCTTTGCAAACAATTTCTGCCAAGCAATTCACAAGGTGTGCTAAAAAAGGTTGTAGTTTGTTTTCCATATTGGTAAACAACTTAGAAGATTCCATGGATAAATGTTCCTCTACCGAGCATCTAGTCTTGCAGAGATTTTTGGATTTTTTTGTTGAAGAAATTCTGGGAATACCTCCGAGAAGAGAAATTGATTTTCGGATCGATTTAGTGCCAGGAACGGAACCAATTTCAAAGACTCCTTACAGGATGATAGCTTAAGAGTTGGTTGAACTTAAATTTCAGTTGGAGGAGCTTTTGGAGAAAGGAGTGATTCATCCTAGTGTATCATCTTGGGGTGCTCTGGTAATCTTTGTCAAGAAGAAATATGGCTCCTTGAGACTTTGTATAGACTATAGACAATTAAACAAGGTCATTGTTAAGAACAGGTATCCTTTGCCTAGAATTGATGACTTGTTTGATCAAGTCAAGGGTGCTCAAGTCTTTTCAAAGATTGATTTAAAATTTGGATATCATCAACTTAGAATCCAAGAAGCTGATATTCATAAGACAGCTTTTCGCACGAGGTATGGGCACTACGAATTTGTGGTAGTACCTTTTGAGTTAACAAATACACCTTCTATTTTTATGAGCCTAATGAATGGTTTTCTTAGAACTTTCCTTGATAAGTTTGTAGTGGTTTTTTTGGATGATATTTTGGTATATTCTAACTCTACGGAGGAGCATGACCAGCATTTAAAGCAAGTTTTGGAGTGCCTTCGTAGGAATAGTCTATATGCCAATCCTTTGAAGTGTGAATTATTCAAATCAGAGATTTGTTACTTAGGTCATATCATTTCAAGGGATGGAATTTCTGTAGATCCATCCAAAATTTGGGCTATTGTAGATTGGCCAGCACCTGTGAATGTGTTCAAGGTCCGAAGTTTCATGGGCTTAGCAAGCTATTACCGTAGATTTGTGTCAAACTTTTCCAGAATAGTGCATCTTATCACATCTCTTTAGAGAAAAGGGAAGAAATTTGTGTGGACAGAGGAGTGTGAGGTAGCATTTCAGAGTCTTAAGGAATGTTTGACCAGTGCACCCATTCTGGCAGTCCCTGATTTAGTTAAGGAGTTCATGGTTTGCACTGATGCATCTTTGGATGGCTTAGGGGCAGTGTTGATGTAGGAAGGATGTGTTATAGCTTATGATTCTAGAAAGCTTAAGAGTCATGAGGTAAATTACCCTACTCATGATCTCGAACTTGCAGTGATCATGCATGCTATGACCAAGTGGCAGCATTTTCTTCTAGGTCAACGATTTGAGTTACATACTGATCATCGAAGCCTTCAGTATCTTTTCATACAACTAGACCTCAACGCTAGACAACAAAGATGGATGGAGTTTCTGTGTGAATATGACTTCGAGATTAGTTATGTGCAAGGGAAGGAGAACGTGGTTGCTGATGCACTTAGCAGAAGGCAACATGAATTATCTTCTTTTATAATTACAGCGAATCTTAAGGATAAGATTTTATAGTACCTTTCCACAGATCATTGGTTTTAGGATGTTAAGGCTATTATTGATAGTGGCAGCATCTTGGAAGGGCATTTTGAGGGGTATTCAGTAGATTCTAAAGGTTTATTGCTTTTTAGAGGGAGTGTATACGTTCCTGAGTCGGGTGATCTGAGAAATTTGGTTATGTTTAAGGCCCACAAAGCACCATATTCAGCTCACCTAGGTGTCAAGAAGATGCATTCTGACCTTAAGCAACATTATTATTGGCTTAGAATGAAGAGAGACATAGCAGATTTTGTGGCTCAATGCTTGGAGTGTCAGCAAATTAAGGCTGAACATCAGCACCCTGCGAGATTATTGCAGCCACATAATATTCCATAATGGAAATGGGACACCATTTCTATAGATTTTATTACTAGATTGCCTATTACAGCTTGTAGGCATGATGCTATTATGGTGGTAGTGGACCATTTTTCTAAGGTTGCCCACTTTATTCCAGTTAGATCATCCTATAATGCAGCAACGGTTGCCAAGATATATATGGAGCAGGTAGTTAAGTTTCATGGTATTCCTAAAAAGATTATTTTTGATAGGGATCCAGTGTTTACTTCTTCTCTCTGGGGATCTATGTAGTGAGAGTTAGGTACTTAGCTGAATTTCAATTTAGCTTATCACCCAGAGACTGACGGACAAACTGAACGTGTCAACTAGATTCTGGAAGACATGCTTAGGATGTACATAATGGGTAGATAGAATAAATGGGAGGAGTATCTATATTTGGTAGAGTTCTCTTATAATAATGGTTATCACAGTTCCATAGGTATGGCACCATTTCAAGCTTTGTATGGTAGGCCATGTAGGACACCTCTCAGTTGGGATAATTTGGAGGACAAGACTCTTTTAGGACCTGATATGCTGCTAGATTTGGAGCAGCAAGTTAAAAGGATCAGAGAGCACCTTATTACTGCTCAAGATAGATAGAAGAAATATGCTGATAAGCATAGAATTGATCTTCAATTCTTGGTAGGTGATAAAGTGTTTCTCCGGGTAAGACCGCGTAAGAGTCCATTTTGTTATGGAAAGGGATCCAAGTTAGCACCATGATTTGTGGGTCTGTTTGAAATTTTGGAATGAGTTGGACTATTTGCCTATAAACTTTCCTTGCCACCAAATCTTTGATGCATTCATAATGTATTTCATGTTTTAGTTTTGCGTAAGTATATACCTGATATTACTCACATACTTGATTGGAAAAATTTGCAGATTATGGATGGAAAAATCATGTTGGAACCAGTGCAGATCATTCAAAGCCTAACTCTGTGTTTAAGAGGGAGAGATATAATGTAGGTAAAGGTCCTATGGGACCCCAATGATGAAATATCTGCTACCTAGGACGACACTGAAAAGATGAGAGCAGCTCATCCATTCTTGTTTACTGACTTCCAGGAGAAAGTCGAAACCTAGTGGGGGAGGGTGTCATGCTTGACCACTGCTTTGGGTTTTTCTGCAAATTAGAACCTTTCTGTTATAAGATTTCCTTCTGATGTTATGTTTTTATTTTGAAGAACTTGGTTATATTAATGTCTTTGGAATTATGAGACTGATGCTGAACATATTTTCTATTTAGAACTATGTTTTTAGCAACGATTTTAATTTAGGATTTTGTGATTTGAACTGACTTATAAATATTTGCATGTTGTTGGGTATCAATTATGTTCATTATGTTTTGAACTCTTGGTAAACTACATTTTGTTTTATAGTGTATGTTAACTTGACATTTCATAATCATTGGAATGGTAATACACTGTATGCATCTAGAACTTATCTTTGTAGTTATGAATGTGTGACTGATAAGGGATTTGGATTATTGCATGTTTCTTTGATATAGTTTTAATTACAAAAAAAAATTATATATTTTTTTAAAAAAGGTTTTAAAAGGGGGTTTTATATTTCTTCAATGGCATAGAACCCTAAAAGGGTATTGAATGCCATGAATGTGGAAAAACAAGCTCTTTGTTTTGAAAGCCATTTATGGCAGTGGCGTGGCAACTGTTTTGTGCACGACCCTGTGTGGTATCACATTTGAGTTGAATGCTTATTTATGAGGTGTTATGGCACTAAAGTTTTAGTTGGCCATTTCATGATGTGAGTTGGGTTTTGATGGTTATGGGCTGGTTACTGGGCTGCATTGCTCTGTTGGTTTTACATTTGGTTCTTATTGCTGAGGTATCGGCATTTTCTGGGGTGTTGGTTGGAAGAGAAACTTGCTTTTGTTGTTAAGCTCGATGGAGATTCTTATTAGAGATTACTTACCAGTTTGGACTTGTCTTTTGGGGTTTTGGCATTTAGTTGGACTGCAAAGCACTTTTCCATCTTCAGTACTCATGTAGTGGAAATTTCTTACCCTACTCCCTTTTTCTCTATTTGCAATTGCAATGAAATTTCAATTAGCATATTGAAAATGGTTTTTGAGTTTTATGTTTTGTGTATCGACACTCAAGGATGGATATGTGCAGAGCATGGCACTGTGTGCAATGCTTAGCCTTGCATATACCCATCTTTGAATGTGGATTTAGGGAGAAATTAAACCGGGAGTTACTATATGCATATGTTTGTTTGGGCTCTGCCCTAACCATATATTCTTTCTCCAAGTTAAACCTTGTTGGCACCTCATGCTTGCGATAGTTATTTAGTATGTGATTGTGTTATGTGTGATTATTCAACTTTACAAGGCCGAGTTCTATGAGAAATTATATCTCAAAGCTTATTTTTTTTCTACAGCAAATAGGAAAGAGGTTCGACCTCCGTCTTGAGTTTGCTTTAAAATTATCGACTCATAACCATAGTCGATCACAGAGGCATATCATTAAACAATTAGTATGAAACCAAACAAGATTGAAATATCATTTAAATAACATAGCATCTTTATGGTTTTTGAATGTTTGAAATGTTCCATGTTTAATTGTCAATATGTTAACTGAATATTGTAGTTTGATTCGGCACTAGACATGAGCTCGCATCAGGTTGCAAGACTCATGACTGGTGAGGGGCACAGTTACTCTATTTCTTAAAACATATAAATTTTTTAAATAAGGGTTATGTTATTATTAATATACAGTATGTTGGAATTCTATAATCTCAGTTATTTTATATTAAAAATAGTAAGATTGTGAGCAATTTTTGGGATAATTGAAGATATTAACATTGTGTTAAATAGTTAATAGGAAACTCGAATTAAGTAGGAAAAAGTCTCTCTCTAATAGCACAATTTACAATGGAAATTGAGTTCTTATTTAACTATCATTTTGTGGTAATGTTTGCAACTAAATAGGGCATTGTTCTATAACAAAGACATCGATAGATTTTGTTGTATCACCAGGGTCATTATGTGAATAGCTAGTGAGCATCTTACAGTTTTGGGATTTTGCATCTTTATCATTTTGGTTAATGATATAATGTAAGTTAGATTGCATTTTTATGAGTCGTATTTTTAAATTGAATTCAGATATTGTATTTTAAATGTTGATAGTAGATGTAACTGGGTGGTATCTTATCGTTAAACAGTGGTAAAACATCAATAGACATTTGGATATTCAATAACTTTGTAGATTATCTTTTGTTAAGCATTGGCTGCACTTGGATTTAGAAATACTTGATTTTACTATGAAGTGTTTTAATAAGCATTTACAGATTGTTTTGAAATAAGATGTTTGAAACAGAATCTTGCTTTATAAAGATGTATTTCTGATCTTAAATGAAATGGATAGTCATTTTAAGATGGATTATGATATATGTTGGTGATATGTCATTTAAAAGCAAGAATATCATATGTAAATTGTATTATTATCTTGGCCAATTCGAAAGATAAGCTTAGTTGTAATAACAACAGGGATAAGTAGTATAGTACTACGACTGGTAAATGTAATTAAACTGTTATAGCAGTTTAGTTATATTTACGAGATTGTAATATTGTAGTATTTATTTCTATTGTTAAAATAACCTAAGTTTACTTTCTAATTTGACACTAGAAGATGAGAATTTTAAGAATGTAATATCATGAGAAAACTGACTTGTTATTAGTTGCATGTGCATTCTTAGAATATCTGTTTGATGTGTATGTTAAGGATAACTATAATGAACGTATATCAAGGTGGTTGAATATCAATTTATTCTATTCAATTAATTAATTCAGTGATAATTTTAAGATGAATTGGGAGGATTAATTATAAATAAAAGATAATTGGCCTTACCCATGACTTAAACCAGTAAGGTTAAGTACGAAGAACAAGGTAGGTCTCTATTGCGTCATTTCATGAGTATTATAGAGAACCCCACTATGTGTTGTCTATGGGTTTACCATATACAGATGTAGTATCTTAGCACCATATTGATGACACCTCAGTATATGTATGGTTCATTAACCGGTTATTCTTAGTGCAAGTTTAATTTTGCATTATTTAGAAGATGTTACTTCTTGCATAGTAATATTAAAATTGCACTATGTTATGTGGTTAGATATCTGCATTACAGGTGGACTATGCCTTTTAACTCAGTGTGTACTGAGCCCTATGTGTGTTGTGTTGCATGTTTGTGTAATTTTTAGGTGTTCAAGATTGAACAACTAGTGCTAAGGAGGACCATTGAGGTTACTTCTTGAAACTAAATTTGATACTTGTAAAATTCATTTGTTGGACCTAGGCATCTTTGAATTATACTGTTCATCAATATTGTACTGAACTCATTATGTATAGACATCTTTATGGAAATTTATTTAGATGATATATTCTTTTATGTTGAGGTCTACATTTTGAGATTGATTCAGTCATTGTACTAGTTCTTGATATATGATGTTATAAAATAAAAAAAATTCCTTAGGTTCTTTATATTTGTTCATGGTTTGGTTTTATCTTTGTTAGTGGATCATTACAAATCCACTATCCATCTAAATCTATCAAAATATCAAGGTCTCAAATATCAAAATGTAAATAAAATATCTAGGCTATAGTGGGTTGGGGTGAGGCCTCACAAACTAAGTTTGTCAGTGAAGTATTGCTTGATTGATTATTACACAAAGACTAATTGGAGAATGGAAAGACAATGTATAGACCAAGTTTGTATTATGGAGCATTTTTTATGCCCTACCTAACACATAAATCTTATTTAGTTCTAAATTAGGACAAACACCTTTTATTCTTTACCTTTCATTTATGATTCAACAAAGCTAATTTGGGAAAATTGGATCTGTAGTTGTACATAGTTGAATTTGGAGCTAAAGATAGTGAATTTGTTGAATAATCTCATTGTCCAAGAAGATTTGGTGTAGGAGTGAGCTAACTAAATAAGTTTTATCAACATTTTCCAAAACCCTAGTTATCATATTTCTACAATGGCATCCATCTCCACACATCTAATGACCTCAAAGTTTAGTAAAGTGAAGGTGATCCATAAAGAGGATTTTAAGGAACCAAAATAAAAGTTACACCCAGAGGTCACCACACAAATTGATGAAGATGGAGTGGTTTCATTGATTCCCCTAAGGATTTTGTTGGACTCGGATATTTGTACTTTTATACATTATAAGATTGGTCAAGTTGCTGATTATGAACTACAAAAAACTTAAAATAAACTATATGTTGATGGTCAGCTCAAAGATAAGCATAAGCACCTAGAGACAAAAGGATTGACAAATGTCCTCAAGGTACCAAAGCTAGGAAGAGACACTAGAAAAAACCACAAGTCATTTGTCCCTCGATCTACAAGAGGGTGTAGAGTATAGGGTATGATGGTGTATAGATGGTACCCAAGTTGTAGACCACAAGTGCATATAATTTTCTCTTAATTAGTTCATGTTTTTGATAAAGTTAATAAAGAGGATATAGAGACTAATGAGAAATTGAAGAGATGGTCTAAGAAAAAGTTGAGCACAAATTTTTGGAGAAAGTCTCAATAAAAATTGCAATAAAATAGGTTGTGATATCAAACCTTATAAATGTGTTAAAATGTATTTTTAGAACATTCATTCCTTGTATATAAATCTTTGTGATGTTGAGTTCTTCACCATGGAGAATCAATGCTCAATTGATCAGTTGCAAGTAGATGTGAAGGCAACTACACATTCTTTGAGCAAGGACACAAGTTCAAGCTCTCATCTATTCAATAAATTAACTTTTTCTCAAGGAAGGTTACCCAAGTTTATGGTTAGAGATGAAAACATTAGAAAAAGATTTAAGTCTATTCAAAAAATGTTTGTACCCTATTTGGAGGTTATGTAGAATGCATTGTTAGCTGCAAAGACTTAGACACGAGATATTCATGTCTCTCTATTGAAGATAATTTAGTAGACCTTGTAGCACAACTAGAAATGCATATTCAAGTTATGGAATCTGAAAGATCAAGATGGAATCATGGATAGAGATGAATCTAAAGAATCAAAAATCATTTTTTGATAAGTATAGTTTGACCCCTGCAACCCCCTCTTAGTATCTCACATCCCATTATGACTTCCAATTGTTTTCAACTTGGTACCCTTAATTTTTTGTATTATTTGAAAAGGAGTCTTGAAAGGAATTTTGAGCTTTGAACTTGAACAAATTAGTTCAAAGTTTCAAAGGTGTAGATATACCCTTTCTCATGTCAAGAAATTTTCTTGATATCCATGTTTTTTTATCAAGGCCAAACTTTGAACTTGAACCCATTAACCAGTCAGTTCAAAGGTTCAAAGTTCAAAGGTTCATTGTCTTTATTTTTACATTCCTAACATGAAATGTTGTGTTTCATAGATCCTAGTGCTCTACTTGAAGTTGAAATTTGAACCCCTTGCAGTTGGTTCAAGTTCATAGTTTGAAATATTGAAAATATTTTAAGCCATTTTGAGTCTATTTTTAGTGACCACTTTGTCCCAAAAAATTCATGGTAGATTTAATTTGAACCTTGAACCCTACATTTTATGTTTCAAGAGCTCAAATTTCAAAAGCCTAAAATTTGGCTGCCCATAGACAAGCGGTAGTATGAATATTCTCAATCTTTTTGGGAAAGATGAAAAGATATGCATTTAATGATAATTGGTTAAGGTGACAGTGCAATAAAATTTAGTACTTGTGGAAGTGAAGGCTCTCATTAATGAATGAGAAGCCCTGACATATTGGTTCTTTCCATGATCATTTAGTGCACTTTTCCTCTAGGTATGTAATACCATAAATCTCACTTTTCTAGTAAATATCATGATTTTCTAAAAGAAGAAAGTCTCATGTGTTTCTTGAGAGTCTAGAGTGTAAAGAAAGTAGTTCCTATGTCAAAGGAATTTCTTGAAACTCAATCACAATGAGTCTGTATTGCCTATCTAAATCCTCTACTTTTGTTTCTTTCGGTAATTTAAAAAGTTTTTCCAGCTTATATCTATATCTTATTTAGTTTTGTGACTTGAAACCTATAAATCCCATGGCCACCCTATATCCTAAATTACCCAAAGAAAATAATCCTAGTTCTTTAATGAGATTTTTACCAAAATTAGGAGGCACAACCCTTGTATATGAAGAGATTAAAAAAGTAGTGGCTAGATTCAAGAACATCCACCCTGGTTCCATGTCTAAATGCATGTCTAAAAGTGGTCTTATTCAAGCCACTAATTTTCATGAAATCATTCCTTTCCCTGATTTGGTATTAGAGTGTAGGGAAAAGTATGATGTCATTGAGAGATGCACACAAAATTATAATGGTAAAGTCTTGGTATATGTGAATTGTATTACTGTCATGGGAGCCCTATGGATTCTACCCAAAAAAGAGTATTAGGACAATACTATTATTTTTCATACTCCCAATTTATGACTAATTCTGAGGATTTCAATAGGGCTATTTCTAAGAATTGGTTACTGAAGTGGGAGAAAGGTGGTTCCTACCTACTAAGAACCCTAACTAGAGAAATTATGATACCAAAGGTCAGGGATGCAATATTTTCTTGAATAGGGTGAATAGAAATCAACATATTTGGTTGTGGGAGAAATTTATGTATTTCTTCATCTAGGCCATTCTTGATGATGGTAAATACATTGGCTAGGCTGAAATCATCATAGACAAGTTGCATGAAGAGATCTCCTAGGTCTCAATAACTTCAAGGTTCTATATGTCATCCTATTTATTCTATGTTTTGGCTTGTTAGAAGAAATAGGAGGGTTTAACTCATGATATATAGGTAGATAATATGGCCATGTATGATTATTATCCATTATTGTAGAAGAAGAGAAATTCTAATGATTTTTAAATAATTTAAAATACCTTTCTGGCTAGGATAGTGTTTGAGTTGTATGGAAAAGAAAATAAAAGATTGTTAGAAGAGTCCATAAAATTGATTACAATTTAATGTATGTATTGTATACAATTTTCTAAATTCACTTATCTAAGGGTTAGAGGATTTTGAGGAAAACTCTTGAAGGTACCAAGGTATTACATATAAAGACATGCCTTGATTGAAGTATGTTGCTAGATTGTTGAGGTGGACAAGAGCTATAAAATGAGAAAAGGGTTCAGATATATTTTCCCTATTGAGCTAGGCTACTACCATTGCAAAAGTATCTAGGATGCCTTCATTTTGAAAGAAGAATTGAAGCATATGAATTTGTAGTTCCACTTAACTAGACCTAAGTTTGATAGTGAGAACTTTTCTAGGTCTCAACTTGAACTTGACTCTTCATCTACCCATGAACCTCATGTAGATGACCATTGGAAAAATTGTGAAGATGATCTTGAAGTAAGGAAGAGGTTGTGATCCCTAATTATTATAAAGAAAGTTGAGGAATTTAGGATTCTAATGAAAGTCTCTAGAATTGAAGAGGTTAAAAAATGAAGAGATTTTAGACCCCATGTATATAGAGATAGTGTAGGATTTTCCCATATATATCTTGGACTAGGATAAGCCATAAGAGTATGACCTTCATGAAAGGACTATCCCTATCATTTATAGAATAAAAGAATGGATTAAGATGAAAATATAGTTGATGTTAAAAGGAGAGCATCCCCCAAAAATTACTTCAACTAGTTCTAGTTTACTGTTACTACCCCTAGATACTAATAAGTTTTCACCTTGTACCCCTTTAGGTTGAGAAAGTTTCAAAATAAGGAGTTGAACCCCTTGCTAAGGAGCTAGTTCAAGTTAACACTCAAGAATCACAAGGAATAACCTATTCCTTGAGTTAGAGAGGGAAAAAGAAGAAGGAAGTGGTAGTGATCTTGGATCCATAACCCACTAAGGGGAACCAATAGAAAAATCCATCATGGAAAGCCTTGCAAAAATTGTGAACCAAATGAATCAGAATAGACAACTTATGAAGCTAATATTATGAGTATAAATGCATTTACTATTGGGAATTCAAGAGGATCCTAGACTCCTCAAGATAAAGGTAACCCTCCCACCCCAAATTGGTTCAACTTTTCAATCAATAAATAGAGTAGTATAGTACTTGTGAACCTCATGGTAGAAGACATGGTGGGTAAGTTCCTTTGTAGAACTACCAAGATAAAGAAACCAAAGGTGGAAGCTATGGCAGATTTGGATGAAAAAATATGGCATTGGGTGGTAGATATCTACAAGCCTATCAATGAAAAGAATTAAGATGTAGTTCTACTATAGGATTTCATAGTGGAAAGAGCTAACCTTGGAATGGCTACTAGAGTGGTGGAAATGAAAACATTCAAGGACAGTAACAAGAAGATAGAGCATAGGATCTGTAAGAACTGGACAAACAAAAGGGTAATGAAACAGACCATACAATTGATGGATGAGAAAAATCACACCCTCCATAACCCAGATGCATTGGCTATCCAAGGTAACACTTCTATGGTAGATATTTCATCCCTTGATCACTAAAAATTCCTTGATTAAATTAAAAGAGATAGGTCAATAGCCATAGTTTTTGATGATTTTTTAAATACCATAATGACTAGTGGCATGAGTTATATGTCTAAGGTCATTAAGACTAAAACACAAGAAACTAAGATGATGATTGAATTAGAATCTGAATCAAATGCATGAAACTATGAAAAAGTTAACTAAGATACATATATAATCCAAATTATAAATTTTTAGATCAATGGTACTACTAAATTCTTAGAAGACATGCCCAACATAGTTGTGGATATCAATTTTTTTTATCTTTGCAAGGTCCAACTTAGAATAAAGAAATATGACCATTAAGAAAGGTCCAGATGAAACATTAGAATTGTTGAGAGAAATGGACAATCTCAAACATATTTTGGACATTGGCATCAAGTGCATTGATGTTAGAATTATGAAAAGCAAGGATAATCCTAATAGAGGAACTCAATAGGTATTGGCATGTTTCTAGGAAAAGATGAAAATAATGAAGGAGATCCCAAAAATGACAGTCAAGGACTTTATCACCATCATCCACATAGATTTCATGATGATTATATTCATGGACCACCTAAAAGTGCACAAGAAGAATATGGATCATGTACACAAGATTGAGTGTATGTGGAAGTTAAGGTTGGATAACATAGGAGTGTCACTGCCAAAAAAACTAATTGAATTCTCCATTGTGTATAAGAAGTGGAAGGAATAAGGTGATAGACTTCTAGAAAAACCTAGAGTAGAAAGTTGATCCTTCTACCATAGATGGAAACTAATTACATAGGACTTAGGGGCTAATTTCCATAGCATGCTTTCCTAATTTATTAGTTTCTTTAAAGACTTTTATTAAGTACTATTAGTTTATAACTCCATTGAGGTGTTAGTTTTAAAACTAAAACAAAAATCCTTGCATGGCTATATAAGCATATTTTTATGATTTTGAGAGGGTTGGATCTCTGGATAGATAATATTTTCATTTTAATTATTTGGTTTTTGGACATGTGATATTTTTATACTTAGTGAAATGATATATGGGATCTTATTTTTATATATATGAATCTTAGCTATTAAATCTTATGGTTTGTTAAAACATATGGTTCATTGTTATATGAGAATGAATTTTATGTAAAGAGATTCATTTTTTTTGTTGCACTATGTATTGATCTTACATCTGAAATAATAAAGAAGCCTTTTTATATTCTATTCTATTTTAGATTATTTCATAGTAGTAACTAGTCATGTGGCTAATCATTATTGTGATACTCAAATTAGTCTTCAATTTGCACATTCTTTTCATTATTATGAATTGAGTATTATGGCTTATATTTTCAGATAAAAATTCATTTTAGAAATCATTCTTTTAAAATCAAGTCAAATTGCAAAATATTTCATGTGAGGAGGTTTTATCTATTGAATACAAAGAGTTCACTAACAAAGGAACTCATTTGTTGGTGTTTGTTAGTTTTTGTTATGCTTGCAAATAGAATCAAGAGTTGATTAAAATCTTTAAAAGGAATAATTGTTCACTAAAAATACCTCTCTCATATATATCTTTAGATGTTTAGCTTTAGTGCGTTTAAACTTCTTCCTTCAAGCACTCAATGCTAATAGCAATTGTTACATAATTGAGAGGCGAGGTGAGTCAGTTAGAATCAATTATCCTATAGTCCTTAAAAATAATTTTTACCAACTTAAAATTCTTAAAATTTCATATCATTAACTCAATTAACCGAATCTATCATCACAATTTACA
This sequence comes from Cupressus sempervirens, assembly GCA_028749045.1. NCBI lineage: Eukaryota > Viridiplantae > Streptophyta > Pinopsida > Cupressales > Cupressaceae > Cupressus > Cupressus sempervirens. Next base: position 993,316,815 of record CM053787.1, read on the forward strand.
TTGATATAAATTTTGCATCAAATTGTCAACTTGTTGTTCCTTAATATACTGAGTATTAGAGTAAAATAATTAAACCGATGTTAGAATGTCATATTCCAACTCATTCAAGTGTCTATTGAATACCATACACTTATCAATGCTTAATCATCATACTTTCTTGAAATACTCTTCATCAATCAAATAATTTGGCACTCTACTAAATTAGTATAATATCTAACCAATTAAGGCTTGACATCAATAACAACATAACAATTGATATGACTCTTTCACATACATTAAAAATTATCAATTTGGGATTAAAAAATAATATATAATGCCTTATAAAGATATCAAGCATACCTCGGTTACAATTATTGAGTTCAAACTCCCACTAAGTCGAGTTAAGATTACTAAGTGAAAATCAAGAATTTTTTTGATTTTGTACAAAAATCTCATCATGGAATGATATAAAATGGGCCAATAAATTCTTCCTCTATAAAGAGAATCATTCCCATACCCTATGCAAGTAGAAAACATAGGAAGGAAATTCATTTACATCTCATAAAAAATCCAAAAAATGTAGTTCAGCAATAAATATTCAGCTCTCGGGTCTTATCACAATCCTTAGAAAAAATTAATGTCAGCACAAAAATATACAATAGTTTTGGCCTAGATAACTTCACAACATGAAAATTCTTCTTTTTCAAAGGTCTTCTAACCATACATAGGTGTAGGACTATAAAATGGGCTAATGTCTAACATACTATGAGTAAATCACAAACTCACTAATCATATATTAACACCCTCTAGTCTACCATGAAAGCCAAATGAATCAAAAGAAGAAAACAAATTTGAAACTCCCTCTTTCACTTGTAGCTCCCATGTCCTTCTTTCTTCTCCATATTATGTAGCTCCAAATTTCCTATAGTGCACAAAATTTGGAAGCAAAAGCCTAGGATAATGATGGTGCTATGAGAATACTTAAAGATGTGATTTTAGCATGAGATATGGAGCAATAACTAAGAAAACTAAGGACTCAAGGACTTAAGAAATAGGACCAAAAATGAAACAAAGAATGCTCATTTTATAATCAACACAGAGGATGAGAGCATTGGAATCATCACCTTGGATATGTGACATGTCAATAGATTCCTTAGAGAATCCATGATGCATATGACACAAGATGCCAAGTGTATGATTGTATGATGCTTGGAATTCAAACTTGGCTAAAGATGAAATAAAATCTATGACACATCATATGACACCTCAAACCCACTTAAAGCCAAGAATCTATGATAGTGGAAGCCAAATATGGATGTGCATAAGAGAATAAGAATATTGGATTATGACATATCTTAGCTAAGTGTCAAAGGAGAATCCATGAGGTGTCACACCCATGTGTCATGATGATGTCAATATTTTGTGGACTATTTGAATTATAAACCCATTATTCCCCACAAATAGAAATTAGTGAAAATAGAATTAATGGAGGAAAATATGACTTAGGCAATTAAGAATTCCCATGGTTTGTGAATGAAGAACCAATTAATTAATAAAATATCAATTAATTGAGGAGGTTAGTTAGGAAGAATAATTAGTAATGATATAGGATTAAATTATGGGTTATTTAATCCTATAGAGAGAGTTAGTAGATGATTGGCCAATTTGATTAAATAAGTGTGATAGTATCCTTTGATGAATTGTGATGATAATGGAGATTGACTAGGATGATGATGAATAGACCAAAGCCATGGTCAAATTGATTGATTGATTGAAATGATAACATGACAAGGACACATGACATGAACTAAAGATATGTAACATTTAACTAACAATGTAAAATGCTATGGGATTGAGATTGGTTGATAGGGTTGATCATAATAACATCAACGAACACTATCAATGCTATTAAATGGTTGATAATTCTATGATCCAATACTGAGAGACTTGAAAATGTCAAAGATCAAATGATGTGAATGATAGTTTGACCTAGCAATAAGAGCCACGATAGTACCAAGGTTAGATTGATAGGATTTGATAGATTGATAGGTTTCTAAGGCACTAAAAGCCACAAAAATTCCTAGGATTAGATAGATGATGATAGATTTGGGATGCTTGACATGTTTTGGTTTGATTAAGACTGATTTTGGGTGATTCTAAGTTGATTTGGGGTGATTCCAAGTTTATTTGAAATGGTTTCAAGTTGGTTTGATATGATTGCAAGTTCACTATATATGATTTTTCATGATGTTGAAATGGTTCCATAATGATGTACAATTGATGTGAAAGAGGATATGAATGATGATAGACACTATTGAGATATAATCAAGTTGGCCAAAAGATCAAAGTTAGTGGAATGAGAAAATGGGATGAATTAGTATGAAAAGTGATGTTGATTCAGGGGCCTAAGAGTATTTTCAAGGGTTACCACTCAAGAAAGTGACCAAATAATGAAATTTATAGCTCAATTTTTTCATAATGAAGATAGGAATCCAACACAACTGATAGTTCATAAATTGGAGTTGAAACACAAAAGTTATGGCCTCTAGAGTACAACATAGGGGCTCTAGGAGTAGTTTTAGGCATCTTACTACCCCAAGTGCACCCAAAACACATCCAAGTGCACCTAGTGAACACTTGGTAAGCCCAAGTGTACTATGATAGTACCAAGTGTGCCCATAGTGCACTTGGGAAGCCCAAGTGCACTTTGAAACTGTAGACTACGCCCCAGAAGGCTCTAGGGGCCAAAATCAGCCCGATTGGATTTAGAATGACTTGAAACTTTGTGTGCATGCCCAAAATGGTGGAAAGAGGTTATAAAATGAGTGAAATCAGTAAAAATGGTCATATTTGGTCAAAATTGTTTACACAAAGGTTAGACTAAGGCTATACTAGGTGGAAATTCCTAGAAGGTTGATAGATAGTGTAGGATGATGTAGGAATGTAGGAATGCAAGATAAAGATGATTTGGTGTATCATAATACATGATCATGGTGGTAAATGAAGATATGAATGAAAGAAGACCAAAGAGATGAGATAAGGACCAATTAGAATGAAGAGAAGACTTTTTCTCTAAAAAAAAGCACTATATTTCAAATGGAGCTTTATTTTGATGAAATTGTAGATGTGAATCATTTTTTAGCATCTATAGTAGGCATGGAAATTCACTAGTATTTCAGCCTATTTAACATTACAACATGATTTTCCTTCATACATAAAAGACCTATGATGTTATGCAAGTAAACAAATACATTATAGTTTTGACCTACAAATGCCTAATGAGAAAAAAATGATTCATATGAAAAGACAAACTCATTTGATGCCAACTCCTACAACACCCAAAAAGTCACAACATGTTTGGCCTATGTAAGATCACAATAAGAAGTCCCTTCTCTTAAATTTAACTTGCAATCCTATGTGGGCACATAAATACATTGCAATTTTGACATACAAATGTTGAATGAGAAAAAAAGGCTTCCTACAATAAGATAAACTAATTCAACCCAAACTCCTAGGATGCCCATAAATGCACAATATTTTTGTGTGTCTAAGAATGCTAAGCATAAAAAAAATTTCATGGCCAACAACAAAGAGAACCTAGCCCATGAAAAATGTCTCTTATTGGTTTTCAATAATGGGCTAAAGAGTGATAAAAAATGTCAACATTTTTAATGACTCAAGAATATTCTTACCAACTAAGTATATGATCAGTTTCATTTAAGAAATATATTAGGCATGGATTCATTATCATCAAAACATGATGAATATTTCCATCACAACATAAAAATGTGCAACTCTATAATATGGAAAAACATCAAAATTTTGTTATATCTAGGAGGAAAAATAGTTGTGCTCATGTAATTTTTGGAAGGATAGAATGTCTATCTACTATATAAAAGGAAACTTAACCTCCTCTAGAATCAAGGCTTAATATGAATCCCATTGATTGGGATTGGAAGAACTTCACCATCAAGCCTAGATAGTTGAAAAGCATTGGCCTATTTGTACTTAGTCATAATGTATAAGCTACTCTACATAGCATCAAATTTGGAGTGCCTACTTGGTTTAGCTCTATCTGCATCCCACTTAAGAACAAGGTCGCCTTATTTGAAGAGTCTAATAGCAATTTTTTGAAATCTTCTTTTGACCTATTGTTGGTGCACCTCAAGTGTATGCATAGCTTGATGCCTTTTTCATCTAATTCTATTACTTCTAGCCTAATTGTCATGATACCATTTTCAACCTAATCTAATTGATGAGATAGTTAAAGAGAGGGAAACTAAAGTTCAATAGGAACCATTTCCTTCCTTCCATATACCACAATAAAAGGTGGGTTTCCAATTCTCTCTTGGGTGTAACCCTCTCAACCCAAAGGGTTGTCTTAAACTTTGTATGCCAACATCTCTAATTATCTTTAATCATTCCTTTTATTATTCTGATGAGATCTTGGTTGGAGGACTTAGCTAGGTCATTCCCTTCTGGATAATAATTTGAATAAGTTCTCAAATGTATTCCATGATCAAACAACTTGGCTTTATTTGATATCCTAAATGAAGGAACAAAAAATCTAGTTACAATTCCATTAAGGAACTCCACCACTGAAGTCTTTATAGCATCTATGAATACTACTACCTCTATCCATCTTGTGAAGTAGTCTATGGCTTCCAAGATATATTTGTGATTATAACTAGAGGGTGGATTTATTAGACCAATGAAATCTAAACCCAATTGGGAAAAAGGTTGATCTAATTGAATAGGACAAACAAGAAGGGAACCCAATCATTCTTTTAGACGAAGGCACATTTTTTACATTTCCTTACCCACTTATGAGAATTGTTGAACAAGGTTTTAAAATAATACCCACCCCTCATTATTTTCATTGTTGTGATCCTAGCTAAGAAATGGCTTCTAGCAGGGCCATTATAGAATTCTTCTAAGAACCCATAGATCTTATTTGTATTGATACATCTTAGGAGGACTCCATTGGAATCCTTATTGAATAATATTCCATTCACCAAGTCATAATGAATATAATGTAATATAAGCTATCTTCTTTTATCTCTATTTAGGCCTTGTGGATATCTTCCTTCTACCAAGAAGGGAGTCATGTTGTGCAACCAATTATTTTGATCTTTATTTCTAGCAGGTTGCTCATCTTCTAATAAAAGTGTAGACTTTATAGGCATCTCAAAAGATGATATAATTTTCTCACATAACCATTTTCCTCTCACAAGCTTTGTGATGTTAATGTCAATGTCATATTCCATGACTTTGGTGACCAATCTAGCTCTTCTTCGCTGATATCTTTATTTAGAAGGGAATCCCTCACACTTGTGTGGAGGACCAAGGGTTGAATTCTATTACTAGACACCAAATGTCTAAAAGCTTTAAGAGCCCTTACTACATAAGGAATTTTCCTTTCTACATAATTATGTCTACCTTCATATTCCTTTAGCTCCTCACTAAATAAAGAAATAAGTTGCTTCAAACTATCTTTATTAAGCTGGGTGGGTACAAGAAGTTGAGTCTGTCTTTTGAGCAAAATGTGGAATTTTTTTCCTATTTTTAAAATTTATTATCACTTGATGTCCAAATTTAGGCACTTCAAGATTAAATCAAAAAACTTCGCTATTAGAAAATATAGTGCTTGGAGTTTAATTTTCAAATATGTACCTTTTTAGGACACCTACATGGTATAAATTATAGTTTGGTAGGCATGTTTAGTAGAACCCAAAATGATATTGCCAATGGAATACTAAGATTAGACAAAGAATTCAACAAAAACAAACAAATTTAACACCTATGAAAAGAACTTCAACAAGAAACCAAGACAATAACAAAAGGAATGCAAAACTCACCCCTTCAAGTAGCTCCAAGTTGAAGAGGATTTTTTGGAGATGTATGCTCAAGTGTGCCTCAAACATTAAATGGATAGTAAAAGGGAGTGCAAGTGTGGATGGATTTTTCCATTAAAACAATATTTTGGTTTTTTTTGGGCTCTCAAAATAGCACCATAACATTAGCATAGAAGTGGATATGGATTGTGAGGGGAGAGGGTTTCATTTATAGACCAAAGATGTGAGGATGGAGGGTCAAGATGCAAAGATGAGGGATGGCTAGGATGCAAGGAGAGGGAAGCACATGGATTGTACTTTCTCAAATCCAAATCCTTGTTACAACTATCACAAGGAGAGAGGATGTGAGAAGGTGGAAAAAATGGAGGGAATGTGGGGTAACAATTGTAGCTTGAATGCTTTGGGAATGTGGTCACCTTGAGGAGTAAACAACAATATTCTAGGTCTTGATCCATGAGATGTATAAGATCCATCAAAATATAGCTTCCATGGTGGTTTTTCTTCTATCACATAGAGATGTCAAATTCACTAGGGAGCATGATCCATTTTGCCAAATGACCTGTGAGTGTTGTCCTTGAAAGAATATATTTAAAAGGATCAATATTTGATATGAGTTTGACTGTATAACTGAGCATGTAGTCATGAAGCTTTTGAATGGAAAAAGCCACTACTAAATAGGATTTTTCCATAGGAGTTTAGTTAAGTTCATATTTGACAAGAGTGTACCTAATGTAGTATATGGATATTTCCCTTATGTTATCATCAAGCTAGGCTAAGAGTGCCCCTAGTGCAGTTGGTGTAGCTTATATATACAAGAGCAATAGTATCCTAGCAACCAGTAATAACAAGATGGGCAAATTTTTAAAGTATTTCTTGATCTTTTCTAAACTACACTAATAGATAGGATTCCATTTGAAACTATAGTCCTTCTTGAGAAGTTGTGTGAATGACTAACATTTATCTGCTAGCTATAAGATGAACCACCTTACTAATTATAATTTACCCTGAATAGAATGAAGCTATCACAATGTCTTGGGTGGAGACATATATGTGATGGCCTTGACTTTCTATGGGTCAATTTCAATCCTATGTCATGATGCAATAAAACTAAGGAGCTTACTAGATGTGATGCCAAATATGAATTTCTTCGGGTTAAGCATGAAGTAGTACTTTTCTAAATTATCAAATACTTCTTCAAGGTGAGTCAAGTGATCCATGGCATCAACAGATTTGACCAAGATGTTATCTAAATAATCTTCAAGGGTTTTATGGATGAGGTCATGGAAAATGACAATCATAGCTCATTTATAGTTTTCCCCTACATTCTTTAACCCAAATGATATCATGTTGTAAAAAAAGATTCCCTAAGGGGTGGTGAATATTGACTTATGTTGATCCTCTTCTACTATCCATCTTTGATCATATCTAGAGAATTTGTCCATGAGGGGTAATAGTTCATGGCTAGCTATGAGATCCATGATCATGCCAATATTTGGTAGAGGGAAATCATCTTTGGGACATGCCTTATTGAGGTCCTTGAAATCTATATAGATCTTGATATCACTAGAGGTTTTTGAGACTGGTTTCATGTTGGAAATCCACTCTGAGTATTCAATTGGATGGGTGACTTTTTCTTCCAACATCTTTTCTAATTCTACTTTTACTAGCAAGGTGACATTCAGATGCATTTTTTTGAGGTTTTTTCTTGACTACCTTGACTTTTGGATTGACCACTAAATGATGTACAATTAGATTAGGATTGATTCCTGACATGTCCTAGTATGACCATGCAAATCAACCAATAATTTCTTAGAGTACCTCAATGAGAAGTTTTGTTTGGTTTGGTGGCAAAGTTTTTGTGATGTATGTGATCGTGGGTGTCTCTATTAGACTAATATCGATTGGTCTCATTTATTTGATCAAGCTGGATGATACTTCTGACTTGTGATCTTATGGGGGAAGGAAGAAATCTCCATCTTTAGGTGCCCTAGGGAGGTTTTCACCATTAGATACATCATTTATTTCTCTTTTATTTTTTGATTTATTTGATGGTGCTCCAAAGGAGTTTTCACCAAGGGATACCATTTCTGTTCCATTTCTATTTTTATTGGTTTTTTCCTTATCATTTTTCTCACTAGAGATTTCTTTCTCCCCAAAGTAGCCCTCCAAGTCCAATTTGTAGACATAAGCTAATGGTGGCATTGGTTTCTTGCATGGTGTCTTTGCCTCCATGAATCTTAAGAGCACTTCCTCAATAGGGAACTCATCAACATGAAGTACACTTGGTTGCTCCCAATCAATGATTTTAGAATGAGTGAGGGGTAGGTATATGAGGTTGATGGATAGATTGTGGAGCATGGATTTTCCTAGGGAAATGTTAGTATCATGGATATCATCATAGGCTCTCTTTTCAAATTCCTCAGGGATGTGTTTGACCTCTATGAGTTCACTATGGATGCTAAGGCATGAAAATCTTTACTAGTGGTCCCAATTACTGGGAATCCAAATCTTAGACCTTACTTCTTCTCTTCTTTGTATGCTTCTATGGGTTTCCTAATGCCTAACTCCTCTTTTCCTAGGTGACCTCCTTGATAATCCCAATATTTAGTGGCAAGTTGATGTGAGTGGGGATATTTAGTTTTTAAGTAGTCTAGGATATTTTTGTCTTTTGGAGGGGGCCTTTGTATAGCAACGGGCTAATATTAGGGGCTAGTTCTTCACCATTGAGGATCCCATTTGCAACAAATATGTTGGGCCCAAGTTTCTTGAGTTGAGGAGTTGTGTCTTCCTTTGGTCCTTGATAGGATTAGTGCCCCTAAATATGTGGGTCAAAAGGAAAGGCACCAAAAACAAATGCATCTAAGAGAGTATATTATCCATAACCTTGGTGCTTGATCTTAATAGTAGAGAGTGTGGAGGTTAATATGGTGTCAGGGTTGTGGTAGGTACCAGAAGAGCTAGTGATGGTAGTGTCAATCTCAATACATGGGAAATTATTTTCATAAGGTGTTTCTACCAAATTCTAATCTATGTATAGGGTTCTAGATCAACATAGACAATTATCTCAGTGGCATGATGCAGAAATTTGATGTACTAATGATAAGTGGATGGAATGGCTTTCATGGCATGAATCCATGGTCGATCAAGGAGGATGTTAAAAGGTAGGTTAAGATCAACCATGTGACACACTATTTATTGAGTAGAGGGCCCAACTCTAATGGGAAACAAGATAGTTCCTTTTGTAGTTCTTTCCAAGTTTTCATAGGCTTTGATAGTGATGACCTCATTGATAATGTTTGCATTACTATATCCTGCTTGTTTAATGAACCTCTAGGTGCATAAGTTCAAGATGGACCCATTATCTATCATGACCCTATTTACAAAAAAATTAGATATCATGATGGCTATGAAGAGTGGAAGGATCTGATATAGTTCACTTTTTGGGACACCAGAGAGTTTTAAGGATAGTGCACATGAGGTAGAAAAGTGTCCCACTAGATTAATGAACTTAGTGATATTGATATCAGTAGGGACACAAGATTCATGAAGGGCATTGTTAAGGACCTCTCTATAAAGTGGGTTTGTACAGAGTAAATCCATGGATATTTGGGTTGGCATGTTTCCAAGATGCTCTAGAATATTGTATCACATGGCTGAAGGAGCAAGTCTAGGTGTAGGTGGCCCTACAACATTGAGTTGGGTCCATCATGTTCTAGCTGCACATTGATTGTTTGGGCCCTTGATATTTAGCACATTGATAGAGGTTCATCTTGGGATATATATCTAATAAAATTACCATAGTCAAGGTATGATGAAGTTTATTATTGTGATTTTTCATGATTGTCACCTTGCTTGTGTTGGGAAATTTTTCTTCTATTATTATTGGAATTATTGTGTTGTATGAGTACCTTGCTTGCATTTTTTTTGTGATGTGTTGGAAATGCATTTTGATAGATCAATAGACCAACATTTGGGAAAGTTTGTGCTCCCATTATGATTTTCTTGTGATTAATTAGGTCTTGTACAAAATATTTGAGTTGCATGCATTCGATGATGGGATGTCCTTTCACACAATGAAATTTGTAGAATTTGGTCTTTCTGTACCAAGGTGCTTTAGGTTTTTTTGAATTGATGGTTTTTTTTTTGGATAGTGGATGAGGTTTTCATGGGATAGTTTTTCAAAAATGACATTGAGCAGTTCTTCAAAGGGAGTGTATACACAAGGTGTCTTTGGGACCCTCAGTTTTTGTCCAGTTGTGATGGTGATAGCATTGGTCTAATTTTTTGGTCCTTGATAATTAGGTATTGGTGGGTTGTGTTGATATTGATGTTGTGGAGATTATTGATATGTTTTTTGATAGCACATATTTGTTTTGATATGATGTTTTTTGTTGCCACATCTATTGTTGATGGATGTTTGATGTGTTGGGTGCAATGTCAACTACATGGATGTATCGATTATTAGTGACACCATTTGTTAGTGTGTTGTTCTTGTTCCAATATCATGGTTTATGATTGGAGTGTCCTCACTCTTTGTGATTTCATTTGTGGAGCTTTATGATTCCATCATTAATAATCCCTCACTCAATCCCCATGCCTTTCTCCCTGATCTCTTTGTATATTTGTAGGAAGTTCATGACCATGTGGTGAGAGAGTTTAGAATGTGCATTATCAATGAACATTTTGGCAAGGTGACACTCTAATATGTTACAAGAGATTTGTGTTGTGAAGATTGTACACCTTTATAATTAATTAGTGGGGATTTCATGTTTGATGTGGACTAAATTGACCACAAGTGACTTAGTTTCAACAAAACGGGTGTATTGTGCCACACGGGCTTTTGAAAGATCAACAAAGGTGTTAATAGTGCGATGAGGTATTCAACAAAGCCATTCAAGAGTAGGAACTCCTAGAATTTTGGGAAAAGGGTGCATGAGGAATACATCATTGTAGGCTACTTCTTGGTAATGCATGTACACTTTTTTGACATGTGTGATTGGATCCCCTTTCCTTCTAAATTTATCAAATTTTGGGATCTCGAAGTACTTGGGAAAGGGTATCATGGTGATAGATCTATCAAATGAGTAAGGAAAAACCTCTTTAAATTTGAAGGTCTTTGATTTAGTTTCCTCTTTTAGTGCCTTCAAATAATTATTCATTTCTTCCCACTTGGAGTTGATAAGTGTTATCACTAGTGCCCCCATTCCCAATGCCCCTAGTGCAAGGTATGTTTTAGATGGGGTAGGTGAGTATGGATGGTTTTGATGGGTTTATTGTAGTGGGTGGTATGTGGATTTAATTTCTATTGGGATATGATTTATTAGTTGATGGGGTGGTGGTTGGGCATACTACTAGACTTGTTGGGTGATTTGTTGGTATTGCTATTGTTGCTAGAGTGGAAAGGTGTAAGATTGTTGAGGAGATGAATGATCTAGTATGGGTTCTTTAACATACTACTTCTATGGTGGATTTTGATGGAGGGATGGTGGATGTGTTGGTGTTATGTTTTGGTTTTGAACATTTTTCCCAATGTAGGTTGGTTACTATCTTGCTTGAGATGGAAATTGGGTATTAAGGGGTGTCAAATAGATTATGTAGGGAAGTGACCCTATGGCTGGTTGTTGTTGTAGTATTGCTTGGCTACTCCCTAAGGGTGGCTTGGTGAAATAGTTGGTAATGGGTGCTAGCAGATTGATGTGAGGTTGTGGTGGGTGTTGCACTTCAAAAATTGGCATGAAAAAGGTACTAATTGGGAGGCTTGTGGCTTGCCCCTATGATTGTCTAAAATTCCAAGGACCAAGTGGGAATGAAGTGGTGGTGTTTTATATAGATTTAAATAGACTAGGGGTGGTGAGAGGTTGGTTTGTAGGCCTTGTTGATGACATCCATGTAGTGAATTGTGATGCAAATTGGGTGCTCTATTGGAATATTTTGGGTGCACTACTAGTAGGTAGATATCAAGTGGATGCATTGGTTTTGGAGGTAGAATGTAATAAAATTTTAAGTAGAATGGATGTGGTTGTGAAGTGGCAGCAACAATACTAATGGAAGTGGTGGTGGGTGTGGGTTATATTATTGTAGATTGTTGAGGTGTTGCATGGACTAATGATTATTTGGATGGTGGATTGGTTATTTTGTGGGATGGGAGCATTGAGTTAGGTGGAGGGTATATTTGGGTCCATGATTTTTAGTATTACTATCTAATGTCCTCTTCTAGGTATAAAAAAGGGGTCATTTGGATTAGAGGGACCAATGGGTGGTGGAAATCTTCCAAATAATGGATATGTAGGATTTGATATGTCCAAAAGTGGTGGCCTTCCAAAGTCAAAGGCACCAATATTATCTCTCTAAAAATTATCCATGATGGTTTCTTTGTTTTTGTTTATGATGGCATTGACAAGGGTCACATGCCTAGGTTGATTCATAAAGACATCTATGTCTGATAGTGAGGGACCCAAATCTTCAGGATTCTGTGGTGGTGAGTCATGTCTGATCAGAGATATCATCAGGTTTGGTTCTATGCCAGCTAAACTACCACTTAGACTAGGATCCATGTCTTTCTTCTTCCTTTTGTTCTTGATAAAAATGTGGTTGGTAGTATGAAATGATAATGCTCCTAAGGATGAGATGCAAGATGGTATGAAAATGGGTGCAAATAATGCAAAGGGGGTTCTTTCTAAGATTATTAAGGATATGAAAACTATAATGCAACGATTTCCTAGGATGTATGATGGGTGCAAAGGAGGAGGATGGAGGATCTTACTTCTAATGATATGGTATCTAGCGGTCCTAAATAATTAGTGATGATGATGCCAAAGTAAAAGAGATGTTTTTCCTATGTGTAGACTTAAGATATGATTATAATATGATGATAATGTCAACTTTAGGATAGAATTATGACCCTTTGGAAGACAAGTCACTAATACATTTGGTACCAAATTGTAACGGCAATGTCATTGCAATTTTTTCGTCACAACCTTGTTGTCATCGCAATTGCGATGGTCATTGCAATTTGGTACCAAATGTATTAGTGAGTGATGATCAAATGTTCATCCCAACCTCTAGCTCAAGGTGATGAGAGCCACAAGTGACAAAGATTGACTACCCTATACAATGCTTGGTTAAAGGGACAATCTTGATTGTATGATGGATGTAAGATGTAGGATAGACAACTCTGAAAAAGTGACACCAAATGTTTAAGGATGATGAGGATGATAGAGGATTTGGATCTGTGATATTATTGGGGTAGGGATGGACTTCTAAAGCATGATCTAAGGATGATGGATCTAAGAATGCCTAAGGAGGAAAATGACCTATATGATAACCCTAAGGGAAAAATATATGATATGGTAAGTGAAAAGTGTGTGTGGAAAAAGAGGGACCTAATAAAAGTGAGTATAGCTAATGTAATCAATAAGGTTGTGATTGAGTCCATGTCTTAATGTTAATTTTTGAACTTTATGGTCCCATTCATTCTATAGGGAAATCTCAATACCTTCTTTCTCAATTTGATATAGTTTATAAAGTCTTGGATTGGGTGTTTTTTTTCTTTTATTTGACTTCAATCTCTCTATAGACTATTGGTTTCTTAAGTTTAACCTTTTTGAACTTAGGTTTTGGTTGGTCTAACATGAGGTTTCCGTTGATTTTGGCCCTAGGTTTATCCAAAATTTGGTTCAAGTTAGTGAATACACTAAGTATGCCTTTCACTTGGGTTGAAAAAACATGATTCATTCGATAATAAATGAATTTTAGTGGGAAAAAAATGATTTACCAATGGATGATACAAGATATAAAGTGGAAGAAACTAAACTTAGGGTTGTTGTGAATAGACTTTCTAACAACTATTTTGAAACAAGGATATGACTCATTTGAAAAAAGATATGGTGTATTGTGAGAAAGCAATCTCTTAGAAGATAAAGAAACTTTGAGAGAGATAGACAAGTGATCTATTTAGAAAAAGGATTGGGTAGTAACCAATCTGTATGTTTTACAAATACTTTTCATGAGGTCATGTCACAAGTAAGACAATTCAAACACACACTATCCTTAATAGGAAGTGACTTAGTAATCAAAATCCTTTCCCATGCTAAGTATCACACAAGAACTAAGATATTGGGGGATGAGTAAAGCTCAAGTTCAAAGAAACCCCATGCATGTTTGTATTTTTTGGAGTACATATGGTGAGTGTAAAAATCTTTAGGTGATCCAGGTAGTCCATTGGATTGATCCCTACACAAGGATTATGATACTTTTAGAGGTGAATTAGATAGGATATTAATTTGGTTTGTAATTAGATTTGTGGAGTCTGCCAATCAGTTAATATGTACACGATTCACTTAAGAATCTATTTTGGACATGTTGAAATCATGGGAAAGTTTTCCCACCTCAAGCTACCCCCAGAAACACACGACCTAAAATTTCTTGATGTAGAATTTTTTTTTACCTTTCTTCTTATTTATATACTGCCTAGAGGGTTTTACTAGTTTGAGCTTCTATCCAATTAGGGCACACTTCCCAAAGGATGATGAACTCACTAGAAGCACTCATAAGTTGTTGCAAATGATCTTGCTAACAACTTTCAATACATGCATCATGTATTTAAAGGGTTTTATTCTAAAGTAAAATAAGGATAGCTCAAAGATGTGTTGAAAAACACATCTTAAAACACATAAGACACATGATTAATTCCACTTTGGATCTTTTAGGTTTTTCTATCTATGACTTGAAGACACACATGATTAGTATGCAACGGTCTTTCCAACTTGACAGTGATGGTCAAAAAAATAAATTGAGTCAAAAAAAGTAAATCACACATGAAAGATTTGAAAATGAGGGAATAAGAGAAATTTTCCTTTGGAGCATTTGAGATTGGATGAGTTCCTTTTATGCCCCAAAGTTAAAGTGTGTCAGTTTGCAATGTTCATTGGTTTTTAGGTATTTGATATTGAGTTAAAGTGTTTTATGCCCAAATTAAATTATGAGTCATAGAAATGGTTCTTTGATCCTTGGCATTCAAGATTTATTTTAGCAACATTTATTCAATGAAAGATTTGTCCAATTGATTTAGGCGCTAAAGATTGGATTTGATTGTTTTAGCCTTTTTATTCATTCAAGATGGGTTTAATTTTATAAATATTTAAAAACATTCATTCAAATAATATGATTAATCATGTTAAGTTCATTCCCAAAAGTAAAAAAAACTTTAAGAAAAATGAGCAAGACGCATTGTTACTTATTTCTAGAATGCTCCGATCTACAATGCTACAAAGAAGTAACTAATAATATTAAAAAAGTACCACTAATTTTTACTTACCTTTGCAATTAATCTAGATCCCAAGCATCCTATTTTTCTTCCAAATTAGTCAACATAAATATGATACAGTGAAGAACAAAAAGGAAAAGTAAAACTTTTCTTAAATTTTGTTCACGATAGTTTTCTATACTTCTAAACAATAACCCATAAATTTCACAATTTTTTTTTTTGAGAATCTAATAGTTGAGAATGTGCAAAACTAGGATCTACCAAACATCCTCTGAAATCAAAAAAATCCAATGGTTCAATAAATAGTTATTATCCATGCACCAAGAGTGAATTTGACTGTGATATTTTTAAATTTTTTTGGACAATTTTCTAGACATGTAAACAATACCCCATACCTTTCATAAAAAAATTTATTTTAATAATCTGATAGTTGACAATGTGTATAATTAGGATCTACCCAACATACTCTAAAATCAGATAGATCCAATAGTTCAATGAATGTTTATGCTCCACACAACAAGAGTAAATTTTACTGCCATAATTTGTTTTTATTTTTTATTTTTGAATAGTTTTCTAGACCCATAAATAGTAGTTCATAAATTTTTTAAAAAATCATATTTTGACAATACAACCATTGAGATTGGGCCCAATTAGGATCTACCCAATATACTTCAAAATCAACAAGATCCAATGATTCAATAAATAGTTATGTTCCAAAAATTGAGAGTAAATTTGACTTTCATAAAATAATAAATCTGGCACAAAGTTTAGTTTACACCTTGCAACATACTCAAACAACAACAAACATTAGATTGTTAGTATGTAAGGAAACTACATTGAAATAGATGAATGAATGACCCATTGTGAGGTCCCACTGGGTGTGTCAAAATGTAAAACCCAACTTGTTATTGCCAATGGAATACTAAGATTAGATAAATAATTCAACAAAACAAACAAAGTTAACACCTATGAAAAGACCTTCAACAAGAAACCATGACAATAACAAAAGGAATTCAAAGCTCACTCCTTCATGCAGCTCCAATTTGAAGAGGATTTTTCCAAGTGATGGAGATGTATGCTCAAGTGTACCTCAAGCCTTCAATGGATAGTAAAAGAGAGAGCAAGTGTGGATGGATTTTACCATTATAAGGGCATTTTGGTAGTTTTTAGGCTCTCAAAATAGCATCATAACATTAGCATAGAAGTGCATATGGATTGTGAGGGGAGAGGGTTTCATTTATAGGCCAAAGATGTGAGAATGGAAGGTCAAGATGCAAAGATGAGGTATGACTAGGATGCAAGGAGAGGCAAGCACATGGATTATGCATTCTCAAATCCATAGCCTTGTGACAAGTGTCACAAGGAGGATGTGAGAAGGTGGGAAAAATGGAGGGAAAGTGGACGGACAAAAGGAATCATTAGGGGGATGGTGTGTGTAAGAGGAATGTAAGAGCATTTAAGGGATGTGTAAGAGGTCATTAAGTCTTTGTAAGAGCCTTTAATGCATGTGGGTGGGGGGTTTGACTTTGGTTTTTCTTAGGAATTATTAATCTAGGATTAAAGTTGTACACATGATTAGGGTGAGGATTAGGCTTGGATTAGAGGGAAAATTAGGGTGCAAGTGGGGTAGGTACTCAAGTGGGTTTAATTAGTTGGCTAAGTGAGGTTAGAATGGGTGAATGGGTTAGATTTAGCTAATTATAGAGATTTAGGAATAGTAACGGGTTAGGGATTGATTTATTAAATGAATTATTTAATAAAAAGGGATGTGTGATTAAATTAAATAGGCATAGTGCAATTATTTAATTTAATAGGAGAATAGGGATTTAATTGATAATTTAGACTTTGGATTGTCATTTAAATTTATCAATTAAACTATAGTTAATTAAAATGAATTAATTAACTAGGGGATGACAATAAATTATTTAAATATTAAATACTTAATTAATGATGCCTTAGGAGATGACTAAATAGGATTACTTAAATGATGTAATTAGATTTAGGTGTCTACATGTTTAAAAACCAAAATTTCAAAATACATGGTTTACGATCATAACACATTTGTGTATGCCCACCCTATTTTGAAGGAAAAAATGAATTTGTGGGATTCCTTTTTGGGAAAGGTACCTAACACACCAAATATTGATAATAATATTTTCCTTATTTTTTATTGAGCATTTTTTTATTAATTTTTAATTGACCATAAAGTGCATTTTGAAAACTTCTGGTATGTGACCACCCTAATTTCATGAAAAATTCAACTTTTTTTTATTTTAAATTTTTTTTTATCAAAATAAATTCTATATAGATTGATGATATATTATTCATTTTTCAAAAAATGTTAAATCAAAAAAGTTATTAAAATTTTAGTCAACCATACTATTTGAAGTTTAGTTACCACTTTGGCTTAATAAATATTGTAAAATACTAAAATAAAGCATGTCACTATAAAATATACATTTTAAGAATCTATATAAAAAGTTCTATATTGGATTTTTGTTTTGTCAAAAAATTCATTCTGAATGTCCTCTAAAAATTATGGCAATGTAGAAATTTCATGTTCCTATGCCTTATCAAAAAAATTGTTGGCATAAGTACATAATTGGTCCTACCAAGCCTATCCCAAGCCAAAACTAAATGCAATATGTGGCTTGTGAAATTCAAATTTAAAGAAATGAGTATACGTTTCATAATGTATACCCATTTCTAAAAATGAGTAAAAATGAGTTGTAGGCACAAAAAAAAGTAATTTAATTATTTTTAGAGACATGTACTCATTTTGAAATGTTAGCCATTTAAAAAAAAAGGCAGCCTCTTTTGGATTTACGATCGAGCACCCAAGCCTAAAATGGGTACCCATCTCTAGCAAAAAAGTTTTTTCCTCAAGGACTTTTGTGATTTTGGTACTCAACTTTTTGCATTTACCCAATTGTGTCAAGAAAACTGATATACTTGATTCTCCTCCAAGAGAATAAAGGATAAAATCTTTATCAAAATTAGGATTGACAAGAGTGGGTGTTGATACAATTAATTTCTTGATTACATCAATGATTTCCTTTCCTTCCCTTCCTTGGTGCAAGTAAATGTCATATTTTTCTTCAATGTGGTTGTAAGAGGTTTAATGATAGTAGCAAGATTAGGGATGCACCTTCTCACAAAATTGATCCTAACAAGAAAACTCTATAATCTCTTCTTGTCATTCAAAAGTGGGACATATAATTGCTTCTACCTTTTCCAAATATATGGTTAGGACATCTATTGACATAATGTGTCCCATAATTTTTCCTTTCTCAGTAGAAAAAATACATTTTCTTGTTAAAATTCACAAGTTGGAAGATTTACTTCTGACTGGGATTGAATAAGAAGTAACAAAGTTTAAGCTAATAAAACCTTTTAACTGAAATCAATCAGGTGCATGTTACACATCTAATTAACATGAAAGTAAAGGCATGCATGAAAATAAAAAACTCAATATTTCATCACCTAGAAACCTTCCAAAATGAGAAGGTAAAGCTGGGGTGGGGATGACACCGACAACTTATCACTACAACAATATGTAACTAGTTAAGGTTATAAAGTTTGACCACCATCAATAGTTTTCCCTATGAAAGGCCTACCCTGTTAAAGGTTCTAACATCCTTTTAGAAGTGACCTATCTAAAGGATTTGCAAGCATTCACTTGGAATGTCACCCTATTAAATGATTTAGCAATATGGTTGTTAAACCAACCTATCTTCACAGGATTTTCATTCTCCTAATACAATGGCTAGAAAGTATTATAGAATGTGTTGACTTGATGACTTAAAACCTTCAATTGCTAATTTCATATCCTTGTTCTGTCCAATGTGATCTAATCCTTCTTGATCTGATATAACTTTGTTCAAAGTATTGATGCTCTATTCTTGTTAACTGATGTTGCAATGTTGTTCTTCCTGCAAGTCTTTTTCACCCTTTCACTTCCTTCAAACTTTGCTAGCATTCTCTCATGCATTCTACACAATCCATACTCTCCTAAATTGTGGGGTTTTGACCTCCTTTAAAAGGTTTCGAGACTTAGGGATAGGTATTAATCTACAAATGAGACTCATCCATCTTTCTCACTCAATTCTTTCCAATTTTCTGATTGGTTGCATGTTGATTGTATAGTGAATGTAAGAGATTCAATATTATCTATTAGATCCTTCAAGATTCATCTTGAGTTAGCTCAAAAATGGTTTACATATGAGTTTGTGAGGGCACAAACTCTTATGTTGATTCTGTGTTACTTAGCACTTATTGATTACTGATGCTTGGCACATATAGAAATTTTGTCTTGCTCATCATCTATACGAATTTAGTCTTGTGTGGCACCTATACATTACTCGGCATATATACTAGCTCGGCATCAATTGTCACTCAATACTTGAAACTTGCTTGGCACTGTCTATCTGCTTGGCATTGTAATACCCCAAAATTGGCTCATTGCCATCTCAACCAATTCTAGTCAATTTTTGATCAATCCTAAAGTCCTATTCCATTAAGAAAATTCTTATTCTACTACTCGCTACTTGACTTAATTGTCATATGCAGAAAATCCTAACCTACATTCATCATGCTTATTATTTAATTCCTATAGTATTTACTCATATTAGTCACATTAAACCTATTGATTAATATTTAATTTAATTACTAAGTATTTATACTTTAATTAAATTAAATTATATCTTAAGGCTAATGTACTATGGAATTAAATTTATTAAATTTAATAAATATGACTATCTTGATTAATTAAATGTAATTATTTAATTAAATGGGAAAGGTATTTCTAAGCAATTGAAGAAAATTATTTAATTAAATGGAGTACTTACTTCTAATTAATTAAACAAAGTTATTTAATTAAATGGGAAGCCATTCCTAATTAATTAAATGAAGTTATTTAATTAAATGAGAAAAGTGTCTCTAATTAATTAAAGGATTATTTAATTAATTAGAAAAGGTAATTATGCGAGCATATCTCATTTTATTAAATTAAATATCTCTCCAAAATCCTTCTTTAGTTCAAAAAGGGAAATTTCTAGTTCACTGTTGATCAAAAAGGAATTAAATTAGTTAACTCCTTTTTCTACTCAAATTAAATCAGTTAACTCTTTTTTCTACTCAAATTAAATCAATTAACTCCCTTTAATTTGGGAATCTTCCTTTATGACTAAACTTCATCTTCAATCCTAACCATTGATTGAAATCGATCTCAACCGTTGATGGATTCCAGGAAAGTCTATTTAAGAGACCCTCATCTCTTCATTTTGAGAGAAGTTGAATGAGAATTTGCATCGAATTGCTGCTAGATTGTGCATTCATTTGAGCTCCTTACTTTCATAAGATATTCATTTTCTAGTTTAATCTCATTTAGCATAATATGCATACATTTTGGCATAGCTTTCTTTTACATGTTCTTAGATTAAATGTGCATACTCCATTCTAGATTAATCTCCATTCTCATATAGATTAGTCACATTTTCTTTCAAATCCTTCATTCATAGAGGGTCTGGTTGCTTAACACCTCAAATCTGAGGATATCTAACAAGAAATTCCCTTTAGATAGAAGGTAATAGGTCACATTGTCGGCTGATTTTTAGATGAAAAATCCAATGTTCATTCCAAAATGAATCTGCATACAATGATCGTGTTGAAGTGTGTGTGTTAGTAGAGGTCGCATATTCATGCATACATTTCTGGCACCCACCATGGGGTAGGGAAAATCAAATTTTCTTGCCTCTTTCTGCATTTTTTTGTTCTCTATCCGTACTATTCCATATAGATTTAGGAATCTTCATGCAAAATTGTTCATTTTCACACGAGAATCCAAAATCTTAGTGTGAAGATTCTTTACGTATCATGCAAGAAATCGCCTAAGTGTGCGAAACTTTGCACGACACCTAATTCTTTGTGCAGGCCGAATATACTTTCGTGCGAGTCGTGAAACTTCTTCGCATGGACTGTCAAGAATTTTGCGTGAGACTCTACTGACAGAGGCTATTTTTTGCATGGTTTTCATGTTTTTTGGTTTTTCTGCTAATTGCTCACGATTTCTAGTTTTTCTATGTTCTCTGATTTTTTGGAACAACATAACAGTAGTTTGTAGGATAATTGGAAAAGCATGATAAAGTTGCTAAAAATAGGTAAAACATCTACTAAGTGTGTTGTGAGGATTAACAGGTAATTCTCTTTGACTTATAACCCTTCATTTGGAGCTAAAATGAACATCTCTTATGTCAAGCTTGTGTGTATTTCCTTCCATGTTCGCATTTTAAAAGACATGCATAATTTGATACTAGGTTGTGATCTCTATTAGTTTCATCTAGCAGACTTAGTTATTAGTGATAGATCTAATTAGCTATCTTGGGTTATTGTACTCGCTAATCCGTCAGCCCCTCATTTCACCCTGTGGTTGCAAGATCAGCACCACGTTAAAAGGGAGCGGTCTACAGGAAAGAAGCGTTAAATGCTCCACTAGGCAACCCTTTTGTGCTTTCTAGAACTCATTAGTTTTTGAGTTGTGGACTCATTTTAGCTTGTGTGAGGGGTTAAATGTTCCACATCTTTGGACTCACCTCACATTAGTTAAAGAGTTAAGTGTACCACCTTGTGCTCTTTGACTACTTTTGGATAGATTTTCTTTCGGGAATTAACATCTGTACACATATAGTAATTAGACCCCCATGAACACTATTCGTGAATCTTGAGAGAGTGGGTTCCTAGTGAAACTCCTCTCTAAGAAAAATTCCTTGTAGGTGGGGAGGATACTTTGAGCATCTCACAGATAGATGAATCTTCAACTTGTTGATTGAGACATCCTTTCTCCAGAGAGGTTGATAGATCACTTGGAGTTGATATCATAGATCTTTAAGAGATAATCTTAGTTTAGCATGTTGGATTAATCTACTTGCTTTGATTGGGCTGAAAGTGTAAAGGTGTCAAAACCTTGGACCTGGAAGCTAAGTCCCCTTGTGGTACACTATTGTGAGTCGGTCACCTTTAGAGAGGGTTAACCGTAGCAGACAATCCCTCTACAAGGAAAACTGCATTGACGAAACCTCAAGCAGTAATAGCCATTTTTGACGTGGTAGTGACAACCACTATATAAATGTCCTTGTGGAAGAAATCTCCATGGGTGTGGTTCATTGTGGGTTGTTAGATCTCCCTAGTAGCTCTTGAAGATTAAGTTCTTGGACTGTGTTAAAACCTTGATGCATCGGGATTGGAGTTCACCCCTGTGAGTATAAAAGTTGCAGAGTCAAAACATTACTAAAAACCTTAGAGAGGCCAAACTTTTCACTTTCTAGGAATGTGTGCAATGATTGTAAAAACTCTTTGAAAATATACACACATAGCTCTCCTAGGGATTAGCACAAACTAAATCACTTGATTGTTCATGCGCAAGGTTGCTTTTGCCTTTTCTCATTATTTTCAGACATGCTTGAAATCACCTACTTGCTATTGTATGTGCCTACTTATCTGCCTAGTTATTGAAATGATTAAAAAAAAAATTGTCAAAATCAGTTGATGTTGTAAAACTAGTCTGCCTTCTCGTGCAAAATCATTTTGGTCTAGCGCGAAATCATCTGGTCCTCACGCAAAATCATTGTCTTCTAGCGTGAAATTAAATTGTTGTTATAAATCTTTGCACAGCCCTATGAACTTCTTCATGTGAAATTAAGCTACTATCACTGACCTTTGCACAAGACAGAAACTTCTTCGCGCAACTTGTAAAACTTCTTCGCGCGACCCATAAAGGTTTTTCGAGCAAGATATTGTGTCAGCATTGCCAATTTGGGTCTGTTTTAGCTATCTGTAGACTGCACATTGTCCTTTTTTGCATCTGTTTATCACTCTCTATTTGCAAACAGTCTTGAAATAGTGACACTTCACTTAGCTGAAGACTCGTGTCTTACAACTTGACTAGTCTTGTCTCATAAGTAATTTTTTTTTGGTCTCTATCTTAATGCTTGTCATATTTTATGTCGCATTGGTCATAATCTCTAGCTGTTCTAGCCTTTAAATCAGACCATTTGTCCCTTAGTGAACAACATTCTTACTATTATCTTGTCCTTTTTGAGACTCAGTCTTAGTGTAGTCCTTGTCCAAGTTCTAGCTTCTTGTCCTTGTCTATGACTATCACAACCAAAAGCGGCAACATGTTTTATCCTGATAACCTTAGACGTGGTCGTGCTAGGGGTCGTAATTGTAATAGAGGTCACTTACCTTTCATTATGAATTCTATATCTAGTTTGACTAGTGAGGCATCTTCACTATCTTCCTCACCTACCTGGTCATCTCAAGTTCAACAAACATTTTCCAATTTGCAACAAATTACGAATCCTTTTTACCAAGAGGATACTAAGACAAGTAGAGGTCCTGCATTCCAAAATACAATGTATGATCCTTTCTCCATAGACCCTTTTGAAACACAACATATGGAAACTAAACACATTCCTATAATGACTAATCGTGAACCTAAACATGGTAGTCATAGTCGATATCAAGAACCACCTAGGGGTGAGAAAGAGAAAGAGAAAGAATATGACATTGATGAGGAACAGGAAGAGGTGGAAATCCTCCCTGAACACATAGCAAAATGTCGAAGAGACAAAAAATTTTAGAAGGTCATGGGAATCCTAATCAACGAAGAGAAAGAAAAATACTTTCTCAAACTTGCCCAAGAGGGAGCAAAGTTAACTTCTCATTTCAATGTAGAAACCATTGTCAAAACTGAAGAAGAAACTGAGACCTCCAAAATCCAAAATAAATTGAAAATTATGCAAGACCAATTGGCTTAGATGATGCACAAGAAGGAGAAACCTACAAAGAAATACACATTGGATGCTCTTTGTTCATTTCCATTTGACAAAAGCATAAACATGCTGCCTTTCCCATGAGGTGTAGAACTACTCAAATATGACAAGTACTTTGGTACTATTGATCCCCAAGATCACTTGCGAGAATTTGGTGCTTTGTTTATGGAGTTTATACATAATCAAACGTACCTCATGCGTTTATTCCCTAAAAGCCTAGGTGGTCAGGCTTTGGAGTGGTTCTCACATTTACCTCCTGGTATCAAGACATTTGACAAAATTGTCAATTTATTTGTTCAGCAATATTCTCATAATATTCAACACCCTGTCAATATTCGAGATCTATGCAACCTTAAACAGAAGGTTGGTGAGCCTTTTCTCACTTTCCTCCAATAGTGGAGACAACTATACACTAAGTATTCCCATAAAATCCTAGAAATGAAGAAGCTTGACATTTTCACTAATAACCTCTTACCTAATTTCAGGTATAGAGTCCAACTACAAGGTCCACATACCATTGAAGACATGATTACATAGGCTATCAGTATCAAAGAATTTATGGTCAAGAAAGGTGAGCTCACTCTTCAAAGACACAAAACAAGGTTCCACGCCAACAGGGATAAAACCAAACATGTCAAAAACAATCGAGAAATTGTACACGATGGGGTTGTTGACAATGTCACACCCAAACCTACTAAAATGGCATTTAATCTCACAGACTGCCTCAAAGCGACCAAAAATGCTGAGAAGCCTCCCCGTGACAATAAGGCATCTGGGAACAAACTAAGAAACTCATGGACAACATGACCTAAGTGAGAGTATACCTCTTTGGGAGAACCTTTGGATGTTGTTTACAAAACATTGCTACAACATAAGCTTATCTCACCAATGGATAACCCTCATCCCTATGATCCACAACCACGTCCACCATGGTGGAATGAGACCTCATTTTGTGAGTATCACCAAAACAAGGGACACAAAACCAAAAACTGTATAAACTTGCGTCATAAAGTCTAGGACATGATTGATGCTGGTGATCTTGTGGTAGATGGACATAACAAAAACTTGGACCACAAGAAATTCAAAGAGCCTTTCCTAGCTTATGAAAAAGGAGAGACTTTGAAACTAGAACTCTACAATAAGGTCAACTATACATATTCCAATGATGACAATGTCATTCACATGGTTGAACCTATAGATTCTAAATACTACGATGTTATTACCATAAAGGGCAAGCAAGATAATGACAAACCCAAGACACCATTTCTCTTGAGAGGCGCTACTTCCAATAAGATGGATAATGTATCTTTGCAACACTGTGCTAACACTGTTACTCACTCTCATGCAAAGTTGGTGCTCAAAGGCCCTACACCTCCTACTTCAAATCTTGAACAACATAAAGACAAAGCCCTTACTAGTCCATCCGGTAAATGTGTAAAACACACAAAAAACTTGACTGCAACTAGTTATAGTGTTCTTGATCAGTTGAAACGAACTAAGGCTTAGATTTCCATATTTGAGATGCCTAAAATCTCGCCTTCTCATAGGAAAATTCTAGAGAAATCCCTCACTGAGGAAAACATTCCTCAAGATCTTAATCATGAGTGATTTCAATCCATGGTAGGTCACCTAACCTCACCTTATCTTATGACCTTCTCTGAGGAGGATGACAACTTGTTGAATCACCCACACAATCAGCCTCTATATATTGAGGTTATGATCCACCAGACATGTGTTCGTCGAGTACTTATTGACAATGGTGCTAGCCTAAATATTGTCTCTGCTACTCTACTTAGACAATTGGATTATTCTCAGGACTCTATTGATCCTTGATGAAAGATCACTATTAAAGCATACGATGAAGTGGAATGAAAGTCACTAGGTCTTGTGGTTTTACCAATTCGTGCCAGTCCTGTCAAAAGGGATGTCACCTGTCAGGTGCTTGACATTCCCTTAGCCTACAACATTTTGTTGGGATGGCCATGGATACATGAGATGCATGTTGTGCCATCCACATACTACTAATGTATCAAATTCCCATTTCATAGGTCTGAAGTTACTATTCCTACCACTACTAGCTACACCTGCAATATGCTCAAAGCTGTTGATTCTTTCATCCCTGCTAACCATGAGTCTACTGATTGTCATGACAATAAGCTAAAAAAAATTGAGCAGTCATTTAAACTGAAAGAGAATGGTATGGGAGAATACCACATGGAACCAATACTATTAATAACATCTCTTCTAGAGTCCCCTCGACATTATGGGAGGCCCTTAGAAGCAAAGAAGCCATTCGTGCTGACACCTCAAACCAAGTTTAATGGCTCTTTTGTCAAGGCTACAGTTCCCTTAGAAGATGAAAGTGAAAATAGAGCCATTGCTACATGGCTTAAAAAGAAGAGGCTCCAGTGGACCTAACAAAACAAGCTCGAGAAATCACTCCTAAGAAATATGGACCTAGTCTTAGGCTTATGAAGCATTTTGGTTACAAGGGAACTGGCCCTATTGGGTGCAATAACAATGGCCTAATTGATGCTATCAAAGAAAAAGCTCGAAGCAACAGTGATACAACTGGCCTAGGGTTTAAGAAGGTCCCTTTCCATCTGGGATCAAATCAATTCATCCCCAAACCTGAAAGTTCATCTAAAAATGAGTCACAAGCTGAGTCAAATACTCAAGAGGAAGAATCTGATGATAAGGATTCCTACCCTCATCCTATTCCTTATGATCTTGCTAAATTCTTTGCTGAGCTAGATGACTTTGTGCCACATGTTAGAACCGTGGATGATACTAGTGATTCTTCTAAGGACAATACTGAGCAACTCATATATCATTTAGAAAAGGGAGAATCTAGTTAGTCATGTCGTATTGAGTATTTGTGTAAGAATCAAGAGACTAAAGGAGAGTATTTTCCTATCACTATTGGGGAGTTCTATAGTCTCTCACCATGTAGCACCGATTCTCATGAATATGAGTTTGACAATCTTTCAGAAGTGACTACTGAGAAAGACATTGACCAAGTGCATGTCTATGAAAATTGAATCAAAGTGGGTGAAACATCTATGATTAGGTCATAGGGGTCTGATCTAACTAGTGTCCTAGAGTCATCAATTCCTGATGTTAGTATTCTAAGGCATTTGAATACACCTATGGATGAGGTCACCGTAGGTCTCAAATTGCTGGTCCATGCACTTAATGACTATACTATGAACATAATTGAACTAGCCACTACTCTGTCACTCACACATCTTGAGCTTATAGACTAGAACCCCAATGCATCTAATGAAGTCCCCACATTCCAAAATGACTATGCTCTTGCCTATTACCTAAATGCTATCGAACCTGTAATGTCTTCCACCAATGAGTAGAGTATCAACATGACTGAGGTTGACATCAAATATCCCAGTCACACAATTTAAAGGAAAAAATGCGAGAGGTTCGATGGTGAAAACCACATTGTGGCAGTGTCGGATCACAAAAAATTAAAAACAAAATACGTATCCAAGGGTGAAAACCTCTCTGAGGCACCAGCAGATGAGATATTTGATGTCCTTCCCAGTCACTTTTAGGAGAGATCATCAGTGTTAATAGAGCCGATGCAACCAGTTAACCTAGGCACAGAAGAACATCCTCATGTGATACATCTGGTGTAGTCAATGTCACCTGAAGAGAAGAAACAATTCATTCCCTTTTTCAAGGAAAAATAAATAAATTTTGCCTGGACATATTCTGACATGCCAAGATTGGATCCTGATCTTATCATGCATCACTTGTCCATAGCACCAGGCATCAAACCAGTTAAATGGAAGCTTCAAAAAATGCACCCTCACATTGCATTGGTCGTCAAAGCCAAATTGGAGAAACTTCTGAAGGTTGGTTTCATATGTGCAATTGATTATGCTGAATGGATATCTAATATTGTTCATATTTCTAAGCATGATAAATCTATTAGAGTTTGTACAGACTTCTGTGATCTTAACTTGGCATGTCCTAAAGATGACTTTTCACTCCCTAATATTGATATGATCATAGACATGACAGCTAGCTATGAGATGTATTCATTTATGGATGGTTTTTCTGGATACAATCAAATAAAAATTGAGCCAGAAGACCAAGAGAAAATGGCTTTCACATGTGTATGGGGAACCTTTTGTTGGAATGTGATGCCATTTGGTTTAAAGAATGCTGGTGCTACATAGCAACGGGCTGTTACTACAATTTTCCATGACATGATGCATAAAACCATGGAGGACTACATTGATGATACCTTGGTCAAAATTGCTAAGCGCAATACTCATCTACAAGATTTGGGTCCCATCCTAGATCGTATGGAAAAATTCAATCTTCAACTCAATCCTAAGAAATGCACATTTGGTGTCACATCGAGGAAATTGTTGGGATATATTGTTTTTGCAAAAGGAATTGAAGTAGATCTAGAAAAGGTACAAGAAATAAGGGACATACCACCACCTTGGAACATCAGTTAGATGAGAGGACTATAGGGAAGGCTTCAATATATTCACAGGTTCATTTCACAATTGGCGGATAAATCACTACCCTTCACAAAGACCTTACATAAGGGTGTGAAATTCGATTGGAGCCAGGATTGTGAGCAAAGCTTAACATAGATCAAACAATATCTTGTCAATCCACTAATCCATGGGAAGCCTTTTCTTTTATACATTTCAGCCACTGAAACATCTTTGGGAATCCTGTTGGCTCAGGAAGACAATGACAACAAAGAAAGAGCTATTTATTACTTGAGCCAAACATTGGTCTCTTATGAGAAAAACTACAATATTATTGAGAAATATTGCTTGGCATTTGTCTTTGCTTCCTAGAAGTTGAGACACTACATGCTTGCCCACACTACACAGCTTGTGGCTAAAATAGATCCATTAAAGTACTTGCTCAGTAAGGCAGCTATAACAAGAAGATTGGCTAAATGGGTCATGATACTAAGTGAGTTTGACATCCAATATGTTGAATGCAAAGCTATAAAGGGATAGGCAATTGCAAACCAGCTGGCTGAGGCACGCATACAAAGTCTTCTACCAATGAACATTGATTTCCTAGATGAGTCAATTCTGACACTCACACACCATACATGGGTTATGTTCTTTGATGGGTCCTTCACACAACAAGGATCAGGTGTTGGATTACTCTTCATTACACCACAGAGATACTCATTGCCCAAAGTGTACAAGATTATGTTTCCTTGTACAGATAATATTGTTGAATATGAAGCTTTGATCAATGGTATGAAAATTGTAGCTGAATGGAGAGTAGATCAGTTAGACATCTTCGATGACTCTCAGCTTGTTAACAACCAATTAAATGATGTGTATCAAACAAAGGATGAGAAACTAATTCCTTACAAACACATGGTTGATGACTTGATGAAGTATTTTGCACACATCACCTTCCAGCAAGTTCCACGCATAGATAATAAAGTGGTTGATGCCATGGCCACTCTAGCTTCCCTGCTACAAATGCCAAAAAAAATCTCCGACATGAGTTCTTGGTGGAAGCATTACACTACCCAGCCTATGACACACCTAATTCTAGGATGATCTATTCTATTATAGGGCAAGAATCATCTCGCTACCATCACATCTATTCCTACCTTCATAATCAAACCATTCTGAAAGGTCTGACCTAGAATGAGAAATGTTACCTAATCCATAATGCTTTTCATTATGTCATTATTGCTGCCGATCTATAGAGGAGAGGTCTCGATGGAACACTCCTTAGGTGTTTAGAATTTGATGAGTCCAAACGTGCATTAATTGAAGTTCACAAAGGAATTTGTGGATCTCATTCCAATGGCCTGACACCAGCTCGTAAAATCCTTCATGCTAGTTACTACTAGCCTAAAATGGAGCAAGACATTGTTAAGTATGCTAGGTCCTACAAGTAGTGTCAGCTATATGAGAATCTCATTCATGCTCTAGCCAGAGAGTTGATTCCCTCTAATACAACATGGCCATTTCAACAATGGGCCTTCGACTTGGTGGGGCAGATTCACCCAATCTCTTCCAATGGACATAAGCTCATTATCATGGCTATAGATTATTTCATGAAATGGGTAGAGGCAGTCCCTCTCATAGTAGCTGATGGAAAAACTGTAGTGCTTTTCATCACAAACTAAATCATTTGTAGATATGGCATACAGTCCTCAATCATTACTGACAATGGAGGATAGTTCAAGAAGAAAGACCTCAAGGAACTGTGCAAGAAATTCAAGATCACACAACATTGGTCTTCCATTTATTACCCCCAGGGTAATGGCCAAGATGAGGCATCCAATAAGGTGATCCTCAAAATTCTTCATTGCACAGTTAGTAAGTCAGGGAGAGATTGGCATCTCCAGATCAACCCAGCCCTGTGGGCATATAGGACAAGCATTAGAACTCCAATGGGCATGACTCCTTTTGCGTTGGTGTATAGGGCGGATGTTATGCTTCCAATAGAGGTCAAGATTCCTACCTTGAGAATCTCTATGAAAGGCCTTATCACTAATGATGACTACAAGATAGCTCGGCTTCAAGAGCTTGTGTTACTGGATGAATGATGACAAGTGGCATGTGATCATCTATGAGCCTATCAACAAAGAATGGCACAAAGCTACAATCGGCGAATTAGGCCACGTGACTTCCAGCTGGGTGACCTTGTCCTAAGAGAGAACCCTAAGAATCAACAACATCAAGTGCAAAAGGGAAAGTTTGAACCAAACTAGCTAGGTCCATACATAATCACTGTAGTATATGGATTTGGCACTTATCAAGTTTCCACAATCGAAGGAGAAGTGCTTAAAGAGCCTATCAAAACTCTCCACCTGAAGCGGTTTTACAGTTGATTTAATCTCAACAAGCCCTCTGTACATATCTATATGTCCTGAAAAAATATAAAAATTAGAAAAAGTCCTGAAAAAATTGTTACTCTGGTGAAAACCTAGCAATAGGCACCTTGAGAACACCAAAAAAAGTGAAAAATCTCAAAAAATTCAAAAAAAATAAAAAAGAGAAAAATACAAAAAAATTGAAAAACAAAAATAGTGTCATTGATGAAAACCTAGAAACAGGCATCATGGTAGCAAAAAAAGAGAAGCTCTACCAAGAAGGTGAAAACTTGGTAAATAGGCACCTCTTGTTCCCAATGCTCCATCTTGTAGTGCATCTTCTAGCTACTCTGTACAGTTTCTTTCATGCTTTTTCTTTCTTTCTTTTCCTACTTTTCGCTCATGGATACATGGATTGAGACTTGTCATAGCTCGGGGGCATTCCCCCTTACTATCACTATTTTCGAGATTCTTCTCATAGAATCTCTTTCGCGACAATCACTAGTGGTCCTCACTACGTCTGCCTACTGTTGCTAGTGTCACTCTTTTTGAGATTCTCCTCATAGAATCTCCTTCATGACAATCACCAGTGGTCCTCACTACATCTTCCTATTGTCATCAGTGTCACTCATTTTGAGATCCTTCTCATAGGATCTCTTTTGTAATAGTCACCAGTTGTTTCAGTTGTGTCTGCCTACTATTGCTAAGGTCATGTCTCCAGATTCCTTTTGGAAAATCTCTCTTGTGTCAATCACCAGTCATCCTAGTTGTGTCTGTCTACTATCACTTAGTCCTCTTTAGGTTCTTCATCATGAAGTTTCCTCTTTGACCTCAGTCATCAGTTTTTCTGACTGCATCTACCTACTATCGTCACCCTACTGAAGAGATTTCTTACAAACATATTTTGGACATTGACACTTGACATCAATCCAAAACATTGAATTCAAAAAAAGATATACTTGTTTGGATATGCTAAGAATTTTCTTTTTTTTGTTTGTTTTTCTTTATCATATCCCCTTGAGCAACTCGATGATGTCATCTTTGACTATAGAGGTAACAACTGAGGGCATGATCTTTTCTTTACTTTTTGTTTGCAGTTTAGTTCTAATAAGTTGATATATTCCTATAAGAGGGGTGTCCACTATAAGAACCTCCATCTCATATTAGATGGCCATGTATACCTCGACTCCTTTTATACGAATATGCCAATAACGTTGGTTCTTCTCCTTGTTTGTTGGAGTAAACTCTTCATGCTATAGTAAATACTAATACTCATCCTGCTAAGTGAACGTATGGGTCACTACGAGTATATCTAGCGCACTTTTGTCTTAGGTTATGAATGCAAGGGTCATTGTAGATAGAATGAATATTGAATACTTAGCATAAGAGGGATCTCTCATGTGTTTGGTGTGCCTATCATGCAAGCAACATTCAGGTCATCCTAGCATTTATGCTCTGATGCTTATGTTAACTTGCTACATTAAAAGAGAAAAATATTCTGGTCATTTTGGCTTCTTGTGCCTCAAATGCTTACATTTAATCTCAACAACTCAATAACATATTTTATATTCATATTTTCATGATTGCAATGTCAGTGGGAATTGTATAACATACGAGCTTTATTTTATATCTAGTGATGATTAAATATCGAGGCTTGGAAACCAAACCTAGGGTTACATTTAACATAGTCTTGCATTACATACTTCATTTGCTTTAGCACACAATTCGATGGTCATTTTGTTCATACTCCACATACATCATATTCCTCCATAGCTATACAAGCATTTGGTTTGTCGATCCATGCTCCTCAATGAATAACCTATGACCATCAAGAAAAAACATGCAACACTACGTGAGATGTCAGTTCATACGTATGCATTCTATCTAAATACAACATACATCTCGTGTACATCAAAGTAAAACAAAATAGACAATGACATGTACACAGGAATACTTGGCTCAAAATTTAGTATATATATATCAAAAGAATAGGTTAGTAAAAAAATGGGCGCTACTCAAGCGCAATCGATCAAAAATGATACATGTGGTGTTGGCACACCAATCGATACATAGCCAGGGATAAAAAAAAATTAGGCACAGAGCATCTAACTGTATCCTGAACCCTCACCTCTAGGAGGAGCAGGGGTAGCAGGTGGTAGAGGTGACGGTGGCATATCTGGCCTGACAGGAGGTCGTGCACCCCTAGACTCTCACACGTATTGAGAGAAGCGTTGAACCTACAATGTCTCATATGGTACCTCGCTAGTATATGCAGCATAATAATAGGTGGCCCTAGCTGACTAAAAGCAGATCTCATCCTGTGCTAGCTCCAACCTTCGCTCTACAGTCTCTGCACACTCCCTATGTCAATCTATCTCTTGTTGTCTCTCCACTAGCTGTGCATCCCAGACTGCTACTATAATCTGCAACTCTCCCAACTATCGGGAGGCTTGAGAAACTCGCTCCTTTTGTTCTGCACCCCACTTGCTAGCTGATCTGGCATATCCTCATCAAGCATCTCTAGTACCTACCACTGTGGTGGTGCCTTCGGCTATGGTGGTGCCTGCTGCTGAGGTATCTCCTACTCAGGGGCCTGCTCCTCTATCCTCTGCCTCCTCTGCTGATTGTTTCCTATCCTACTACCCCTGGCACCTAGGTTTGATCCCATCTGACGAGGGGGAATAGGCATCTACTGTACCTGGTGCTGGACCTATGGCAGAATCTGTGGTTGACCTAGCAGCTATAGCTATGCTTGCTATTACTGGGGCACCTGTCTCTGTACCTGCCCTCCATCCCTAGTGGATCTGTGAAGTGTGGGAATGGATAATCGATTTAAAATGTTTGATATGCAGGCATCATCCCTACATCTACTACCTCTGGTAGGTAGTCCCACTGAACTATAGCTAGAGTACGGATATCTATCATGGATCACCTTGGATCCATCTATGGTGGCCATCCTTGTTCAATATCCTTTTGCACCCTAGCATAGGCACAATACTCATGTGAAATGTCCCGGGGATGGCCATACTGCCACCACACTCGTGAGATAACAAATCTCTCAATCACTAATGTCGTCCTACCTGCCAGAGGTCAAGAACTAAACATCCATGGCAGCTCTCTGGGGGCATCATCCCAGTCCTCTATCTCTCTCTAGGTTCGCCATACAACGAACACCAATTCATCAAGATGTGTTTGCTAGTGCTCAGTCTTACCCAGGTGGGCCTGGGTAATATGCCCTTAATATCTGCATATGTACGGCTCCATGGGCTCTCTAGCATCCTCAAATATTGGCCTACATATAGGGAGATGCTCCCAGGCCTAGATCTATAACACATATACTCTCACTGCCATGGTCTTCTTCTCGTGGAAGATGACCTCATGCATCTCATGGAAAAGATGGGCCAACATGCACTAACCCCACCTAAAGATCTTGGGTGCCTCAACCATCCTACAGAGCATGACTCCCCACTTGCACTCCAAACCATGTTGTCCTCTGTTAGGACATAGGAAATAGCTCAAAAATATAGCCAGCATAGCTGCTAGCCTGTGTGTCGATCCATAAGTATGCATGAGCTCATCCTAGCTGATGGCCCTACCCCTCGGTAGCTCTCTCCCAAACACAACTGATAATGCCTCTATCCCTACTTGGGGCACTATATCATAGATGACACAAGTTTCGTGGAAAGGAATCTGCAAAATCCTCCATATATCCTCTAGTGTGATGGTCATCTCACCCATCGACAAGTGGAAGGTGTTGGTCTTTGAATGGAAATGCTCTACCAAGGCAGTGAGAAGGCCGTGATTCACCATCATGGCTGGAATTCGACACAAAGAAGACAAACCCAATTGGGTAATGTGTGTCTAATCAGTGTCATCAAGACTCTACAATAGCTCCCCGTATGGTGGGAAATGAGATTTGAATGCAATATCTCCAAAGACCACCTGCACACACAACGAGAAATGAGAAACAAACGATCAGTATCAAGTCGAAACAAAGCACCAAAATGAACTAAAATCAATTTTTAAATGCGAAAATCAAATATTTAAGCATAACTGTCACAGAATTTCATGCAAAATTTGTGAAATCTCGTGCAAAATTATATCAGTTTCATGCAAAACCATTCTTTCTTCGTGCAAAGAATCTCGCCTTCACGCGAAAAAGGATCTGATCGCGTGAAGAAAGAACTATTCGCACAAAGAAAGTTTTTTTGCACAAGAAATGAATCACCTCGCATAAAGAATCTCCTTCTTCGTGCAAAACCAAATGCCTCCCGCACGAAAATCCTCACTACTGTGCGCAAAGAAACAGCGCACCCTATTTCTTCGTCGAAGAAAGAAGATCTTTGCATGAAATCTGATCGGTCTCATGCAAAGAAAGATTAAATAATCCTAAAAGCATTCTAAAAATGCAATAAATGACCTCAAAATGCATAAACATGAAAGTACAAAGATGGGAAATTGATGACTCACCGGTGGTCCATAGTCTGTTGGCCGACTGTGTCATCTGGAGCGCTCAAAATGATGATATCTCATATTCATTGCCATGACTCTATCAAAGCTCAAAATCACTAAAAGAAAAAAGCATAAATGAATTGAAAATGACCCCTCAGGCCCTTATATAACTGTTGATCAAATTTTTCAAAGTGCTCAAATTTGCGTGAAAATCAAATCCCTAGCTAATTGGACCGTTTTGGATCCATTTTCAGGATCAAATTTGAAATCTGACACACCTAAGAGCCTCAAAAATGCATTTTAAAATTTTAGGGACTGACGCGATCGAATGCTTGTGCAGCCCAAATCTTTTTGATACTTTGTGATTTTTTTGGAATCCTTTCAACTTTACATTCTCCATATTTTCAAAATTCATTTTGAAAATAGTCAACTCTAGTCAAGGTTTGGTCAAACTTGGTCTTTACAACTTCACAATCATTTCAAATTAACCCAAAATCTTATGTCGATCATTCTAGTCTCTTCTATATTTTGTTGAATCTTAGATTTTTCATATATCTCATGATATAATGCTTCAAATCATATTTCTGGTGTGTCATCTTTCGATTTCGCTCCTGAGGGGGCAGGATGATTAAACATCATTAAATACCCATCACTCAGGGCATCTTGTTCCCTTCTATCTGGCATCTTTGCCATCTATATTATCTTTTCATCAATTGATCAACCTTATAACACCTCTTCTCAGAGTTCGATGGACAGGTATTGAGACAATCTAAACCTCGACTCCTGAGGATCAAGCCTCATTCTGGGGATGATTCTACGACTCATGATTGGACCTTGTTATCTTTTATCAATCTTAGGTATCTAGGTGTTCTATCTGGATCCTTGAAGGTTAAGCTCCGTTCTGGAGATAATCTTCTAAATGCTTTTAGTCTCAGGTATCTAGGTGTTCTATTTGGATCTTTGAAGATTATGCTTCATTTTGGAGATAATCTTCTAAATGTTATCAATTTTAGGTATCTAGACGTTCTGTCTAGATCCTTAAAGATTACACTTCATTCTGGAGATAGTCTTTTAAATGCTACTAATCTTAGGTATCTAGGTGCTCTAGTTGGATTTCTTGGGATTAAGCTCTGTTCTAGAGATAGTCCTTAAAAGCTTATCAATTGTTCTTCGTGTAATCAACTTTGGAACCAATCTCATATTTGCATCATGCTTTCTGATTATCTTTGAATTGAATGTGCTACTCGCACATTCATTCAAAGAGGGGCAAAATTTAATACCCCAAAATTGGCTCATTGCCATCTCAACCAATTTTGATCTATTTCTGATCAATCCTAAAGTCCTATCCCATTAGGAAAATTCTTATTCTACTACTCGCTACTTGACTTAATTGTCAAATGTAGAAAACTCTAATCTGCATTCATCATGCTTATTATTTAATTCCTATAGTATTTACTCATATTAGTCACATTAAATCTATTGATTAATATTTAATTTAATTACTAAGTATTTATACTTTAATTAAATTAAATTATATCTTAAGGCTAATGTACTATGGAATTAAATTTATTTAATTTAATAAATATGCCTATCTTGATTAATTAAATATAATTATTTAATTAAATGGGAAAGGTATTTCTAAGCAATTGAAGAAAATTATTTAATTAAATGGAGTACTTACTTCTAATTAATTAAACAAAGTTATTTAATTAAATGGGAAGCCATTCCTAATTAATTAAATGAAGTTATTTAATTAAATGAGAAAAGTGTCTCTAATTAATTAAAGGGTTATTTAATTAATTAGAAAAGGTAATTATGAGAGCATATCTGATTTTATTAAATTAAATATCTCTCCAAAATCCTTCTTCAGTTCAACAAGGGAAATTTCCAGTTCACTATTGATCAAAAAGGAATTAAATCAATTAACTCCTTTTTCTACTCAAATTAAATCAGCTAACTCCTTTTTCTACTCAAATTAAATCAGTTAACTCCCTTTAATTTGGGAATCTTCCTTTATGACTGAACTTCATCTTCAATCCTGACTGTTGATTGAAATCGATCTCAACTGTTGATGGATTCTAGGAAAGTCTATTTAAGAGACCCTCATCTCTTCATTTTGAGAGAGGTTGAATGAGAATTTGCATCAAATTGTTGCTGGATTGTGCATTCATTTGAGCTCCTTACTTTCGTAAGATATTCATTTTCTAGTTTAATCTCATTTAGCATAATAGGCATACATTTTAGCATAGCTTTATTTTACATGTTCTTAGATTAAATGTGCATACTCCATTCTAGATTAATCTTCATTCTCATATAGATTAGTCACATTTTCTTTCAAATCCTTTGTTCGTAGAGGGTCTGGTTGCTTAACACCTCAAATCTGAGGATATCTAACAAGAAATTCCCTTTAGATAGAAGGCAACAGGTCACCTTGCCGGCTAATTTTTGGATGAACAATCCAATGTTCATTCTAGGATGAATCCGTATACAATGACCATGTTGAAGTGTGTGTATTAGCAGAGGCCGCATATTCATGCATACAGGCATCTAAATAACTCAGCACCAATTGAATTCTTGGCTCAACACATATTGTAGCTCAACATCTATATTATACTTTGCATCAACTTAGAAATTTCTTAAGTGTGTCGACACTCAATTGTCAAAACCAATCTAAGACCAATTATCTCCCCCTTTGATATGAGTGTCAAACACACTTAACTAAACTTTATGAATTTGACTACTTTGAGTATAATATACACTTTGTTAGACATATATACAAAATTTCAAAGCTGTTCAAAATTTTGTGAAAGATATCTCAAAATTTGTATCTCCTCCTAAGCTGATGTGCCTTTTTTGTTGGATATAGTTGTTTGATTGTGTGTTGTCTTTGATGTTACACAAATGTTATATTAGTCAATAGATAGAGTCTACCAAGTCTAGTTGGTTAGCAAAGAAAATTCCAAAGTCTACTAAGCATTCTTGAAAAATACTCTGTGGAAATAGTGTCTACTAAGCTCACTCGGGCTTTGAAGGATTTTGTGGTAGAAGTCAGTGGTAATCAAGTTCACAAGGTTAGCAAAGGAAAGAAAATGTTTACCAAGTTCACTCAGTCTCCAAAGTATTTTGCAAAGTTTGTAGTGTTCACCGAGCTTCAGCTGGTTAACATTGGAAATCATTTCTAGAACAATGTTTACCAAGAAGGGTCGGCTAATGAAGGATTTCATTATTTTGGGAAATAAAGTTTAATTGTTTTATGTAATAATTGCAACTAACTAATATAATGATTATTGATAAATATAACTTGTAAATGAGTTGACTTGACAATCTAAAAGGTATATATCAAAGGTCAAGTTGTGAATTCTAAATTGTAATGAGTGAGCATGCAAGTGTGTTGATTGTGTGAAGAGGAAAGTGTGAGAAAATTTTGAAGAAGGGTCAAATATCCTTGAGGAGAAACAAAGATTTATTTGATCAAAGAGGATCTAGTGAAGCGAAATAGAGATCTATATTAGAAATTCAATTGCATCTCATTCATGTCAAGTCATTGTTACTTTCTCACCATTGTAGCAGTGATTTCTAAATCTCTTAACAAAGTTGGTAATAGCCATTTTGTAAATCCTCTAACAAGGTGATAGTTATATTGAATTGTTCTAAAGTCCTCTAGCAAGGCCACTCCTAACAGGGTGATTAAATCCTCTAACAAGGTCACACCTAATAGTGTGTTTTGTAACCTTTAATAGGGTTGGATCCTAATAGGGCTCACTTTAGAAGAGTGAAAATTGGTAGCTAGTTACTTGGTGTTTTTTTCCATATTGGGTTTCCACGTTAAATCCAATGTCTCATGTGTTCATGTTTTTTCTTTTATGTATGCATGTTAATTACTATGAATACTTAAAGATTAGTTAACATACACTACATCTACCGAGTTACAACATTTTTCTGTATGGTTACCAAGTGATAATAGTAACTAGTTTTATAAGACATCTAAGGGATTTGTGGATTTTTTTTTGTGGTAATTGATTCACCCCCTCTCTTAGTTACTCCATCTACATTTTCAACAATTAGTATCAGATTTTTTGGTGCTTGCAAGAAGGATTTCAAGCATCTAAGCTAAAGATTAGGATGTCTTACAAGAGAGAAATTCCAAGGCTTAATAGGGATAAATTTTTACCATGGCAAGGTCTCATGAGACTCCATCTAGCTTCCATTGGAGATATAAGATTGAAATATCTTGATGAAGAATATGTAACTCCTACTGGTACACTATCTATCAATGAAATTTTTGAGAAGAAGACTCATAACACCATGATGATAGACATTACATCAGCCCTAAGCTATGAAGAATTTGATGATATGAAGAAAACTATCTTTCCTATGTGGAACAAGCTCAAAGATATCTATGAAGGTGATGACAATGTGAGGAGAGCCAAAGCAAAAAGTGTAAGAGGAAAATTTGATTAGATGAGGATGAGAGAGGATGAAAACATTGCCAAATATGTTGAAAGAGTCAAAGCAAGCATTAGTACAATCAAGGCTTTTGGAGGAGATATCAAGGAGGAAATAGTTTTAAGTAAAGTTCTTAGAACATTGCTTCCCATTTATGCAATTAGGGTTTCTGCAATTTAGGAAAGAATATGTGAATCAAATCATAAGATAAATTTAGAGGCCATAGTAGGAACATTGACTGCATTTGAGCTAGATAACTATGACAACTATGTTCTAGCTTCCAAGAACACTAAATCAGCATTTGAAGCCAAGCTTTCACTCAAAGAAAAGGGAAAAAAAGATAAAGGATTCTCAGTCAGAAAGAGGAGAAGAATTAGAATAGAGTTTTGATAGTGGTCTTGAGGTGGTTGAAGCCTACTTGCAAGAAAATATTCTAGAGGCAAAGGAAAATACAAAGGTAAGGTTCCTCTAATCTATTTTTCATGTGAGAAAATTAGTCATATTGCTGCTAGGTGCC
Source organism: Cupressus sempervirens (assembly GCA_028749045.1). Classification (NCBI taxonomy): domain Eukaryota; kingdom Viridiplantae; phylum Streptophyta; class Pinopsida; order Cupressales; family Cupressaceae; genus Cupressus; species Cupressus sempervirens. Next base: position 993,357,001 of record CM053787.1, read on the forward strand.
CAAACAAGCAAAACAAAGATGAGAAAAAAGGTCACAAGTGCAATGGCAAGAAAGACTTCAAATCATTCAAAGACAAAGGTAAAAAAACATGTTTTATGGCTAAAGATTCTAAGGATTCTGACAATAGTGAAAATGAAATTGTTTACATTGCTATGAAAGATGAATCTAATAATGATGAGGAAGATAAGATGGCACTTATCTCTCATGTAAGAAAAAATGATACATGGATCTTAGATAATGGTTGTTCTCATCATATGACTAGTGACAAAACAAAGTTTGAACATTTTGAAGACTATGATGGTGGTAGTGTGAGGTTTGGTAATAATGAACCTTATTGCATAAAAGGAAGAGGAAGAATCTCACTAACCAAAGAGCTTGTATGTGATAATGCCTATTGGATTGAAAGACTAAAACACAATCTGTTGAGTGTGGCACAACTAATCAATATTGGATTCAAGGTGGAATTCATGCATGGAAAGGCAAGACTGTTTGATGACAAAAGAAAGCTAATTGGATCAGGCATACAAACAAAAGGTAACTTGTTCTATCTTGAACTTGGTGAATCCTCATGTTTTATTGCTCAAGTTGAAGAAATTTGGCTATGGCATAGAAGGTTATGTCATGTGAATTTTGATAACCAAGTGAAAATAAGAAAATTCAAGAAAGTAAGAGGCATTCCTAGTATAAAGAAACATGATGTTGGTCTATGCAAGAATTGTTAGATTGGTAAGATGGGAAAGACTAGCTTTAAAAGTAAAAACTATTAGTCTGAAGAAATTTTGGAAATTGTGCATACTAATTTGTGTGGACCTATTGGAATTGAGAGCTATACTGGAGAAAAGTTCTTCATTCTTTTTTTTTATGACTACTCTAGAATGATGATTGTCATGTATTTGAGAGAGAAATCAAAAGCATTTGAGAAGTTCAAATGGTACTTGGCTAGAGTAGATAAGGAAACAAGGAAAAGATTGAAATGCTTGAGATTAGACAAAGGTGATGAATTCATCTCCCATGAATTTAATAACTTCTGCATTGAAAGAGGAATCAAAAGATAGGTATCAGCTCCTAGAACTCCTGAGTAGAATTGAATAGCTGAAAGAAGGAATAGATCTATCATGGATTACATAAGAACTCTAATGATTGAAAAGAACATTTCTATCAAATATTAGAAGGAAGCTATCAGCACTACAGTTCATACCTTGAACTGAGTACAGTAGAAGGACTCATTCAAAACCCCCTATGAGTAATGGTATGGCTATAAATCCAATGTAAGTTACCTAAAAGTATTTGGAAGAAAATGTTATATTTTGAAAGAATCTAGAAAAGGAAAATTTTATGTGAAGGGTGATGAAGGCATATTTTTGGGATATTCTTGCAAGAGTAAGGCATATATATTTTTGAATTTGTCTACTCTAAAAGTCATAGAAAGTGCACATGTGAAAGTTGATGAGTTTGTAGAAAGGACTGAAGAAGAAAGAAAAAAGGAACTAGAAGATTACATGAGATTTGTTTTCATTGAACCTTATATAGTGCCAAATACATCTATCAATCAAGAACTTCTACTCCTAAGTCTTCAGTCACCAAGTTTTAGGAACTCGAGTCACATTCAAATGCTACTGAGCTAATGCCTACTAAGCTACATTAGCCAAAACCTAAAGTTGAAGTGCAAAAGGATGACAATGTATTTCATTCAAAAAGAAAGGAATCTATATTGGCCAAGTATGTCAGGAGATATCATGCACTAGATTAGATTATTGGAGACAAATATGAAAGTACTTGTTTACTTGCTGATTTTGAACCTAGAAATGTCAAAGATGCATTAAAAAATAAAAGGTAGATTGAGGCTATGAATGAAGAGATAGAGAAAATAGAGAAGAAAAAAACATGGACTCTTGTACCTAGGCTTAAGGATAAAAATGTGATTGGAACTAAGTGGGTATTTAGAAATAAGTTGAGTAAAGATGGTAAGGTATCAAGAAACAAAGCTAGAGTAGTATGTAAAGGCTACTCTCAAGAAGAAGGAATAGACTATGGAGATAATTTTTCTCCTGTTGCAAGATTGGAAGATGTTAGGACCTTACTTGCATATGCTACATACAAAGGATTTAAGGTATATTAGATGGATGTCAAATCTACATTTCGCAATGGTATTCTAGATGAAGAAGTCTACATTGAGCAACCTGAAAGTTTTGTTGATCCAAACAAGAAGGACATGGTCTGCAAATTACATAAAGCATTGTATGGTTTGAAACAAGCCCCTAGAGCATGGTATGAGAGATTGCATAACTATCTTATTTAGATTAATTTTTAGAAAACTAATGATAATAGTAGCTTGTATATCAAGGAAGGACTAGATAACAAGGTTGTTTTGGTAGAAATATTTGTGGATGATACTTTTTTTACAAGGAATGATGATCTATGCAAAAAAAATTTAGAGAAAATGAACAAGGAATTTGAGATGTCTATGTTTGGTGAGATTAAATTCTTCGTTGGTCTTTAGATTCAATAGAGCAAGAATGGTATCTAAATTACTCAGTCTGAGTACATCAAGGAGATACTCAAGAATTTTCTTTCTTGAAAATAATTTGGTTTCTTGGACTAGTAAAAAAAAAAATTGTACATCCCAATCCACACCAGAAGCAGAATATGTTGCTACAGCAATAAACTATTCTAATATTGTTTGGTTTAAATAGTTGTTGGAAGGCATGAAAGTTAGCATCAAAGAACCAGTTGTTATGTTCTGTGACAATACAAGTGCAATCAACATATCTAAAAATCTAGTGATGCATTCCAAAACCAAGCATATTGCAATAAAATATCACTTTGTTAGAGAATTGGTGAGAGATAAAGAGATCAGATTGGAATATGTCCATAAAAAAGAACAAATTGCTGACATATTCACCAAGACATTACCTAAGGATGCATTCTTGTATCTAAGAGGTAAGTTAGGGTTCATTCCCCTATCTAAAACTCACTAAAATAAAGTTTTAGTGATGCATCAACATGAACCAAGTTGAAGATCTATCAGTAATGTAGCATAGCCATGGAAACATTGCATATGAATTAGTACTTAAGGTATATTGTTACTCATTTTTTTTGTGTTGTCTTTGGCATGTTTTGTTAAAGAGGGAGAGTGTATTGTCATATCTTTCTAAAATTTGAATTTGTTTGTGGATAGTTTTTTTTTTGAAAAGAATCTATGTAATTCCTTCACAGAGGCAGAATATTGCATTAGAGAAGTTTGTGGCATAAAATCTAAGAGGGAGAAATGTTCTATCAAAAAAAGACTTGTTTTCAAATTTCATTGTGCTATGACATGTTGTGTTGCCATCAATGCCAAAGAGTGATATTGTTGGATACAACTATTCAATTGTGTTGTCTTCGATGTTACACAAATGTCATATCAGTTAGCAGAAAGAGTCTACCAAGTTTAGTTGGTTAGAAAAGAAAATTCTAGAGTCTACAGAGCATTCTTGAAAATTACTCTATGGAAAAAATGTCTATCGAGCTCACTCAAGTGTTGAAGGATTTTGTAGCAAAAGTTAGTAGTAATTGAGCTCACAAGGTTAGCAAAGGAAAGACAGTGTTTACTGTGTTGTTGTGATTACAATTATGGAGTCAACCCTAGCTGGTGTATCTTGTGCAACTCGCTCTTGGGGTTGTCCACTTGCACCTATTTCAAAATGTGAAAGTGGCTCTTGTGGATTCACCTTCTCCTTTGTGATATCAACCATAGCTTTCTATAGTTCTTCCACACTCAGCAAGACTGGGTTAGTACATAACTATTATTGTAGAGTACTCTAATGAAGGATCCTTTTAAGGTCCTCTATAATTACTGGGTTTATTTTTTGACTAGAAGTGTCAAGAACATCCTGAATGGTTACTGTCTTTGTAGGGGTGGAAGTTACAACTAGAGGACTTGGTGGAGGCAATTGTGTGTCTTGCACAGTTTGATTTGTCTATTGATGTTGAGCAGTTGCCATTTCAATCTTTTATATGTCCTTCTCCATTGTAACATCTTCATTATCCTTTTCTCCTTCTTCTTCCTTATCATTCACATCCTCTTATTCTTCTTCATTATTTCTACCTTCAAAGGGATCTTCCTATTCTTCCTTTATAGTTATGAGGCCATAGATTACTTTCCACATTAGAGTTGACTTCTTCATGACATCCTCAATTTTATTTTGAAGTATACTAAAGGCTCTATACTTGGGTGTAAATTTTTTCCCATGCTTCTTTTTGCCTTACTTATTTACCCTTTTGTAAGTTTAGGCATAGCACAAGCTAATGTTGACTCTCTTATTTCCTTTTCCATATTTAGACAATAATTCCATTTATTCTCTATAGTTGAATATAACTCCTTAGGAATTGTATTGTCTAGTTCAAGTGGAGTATTCTTGAACTTTGCCATCATGGTGTAGACTGACTCTTCCACCATGTTTTGTTCCTCTTTAGTCAACTTATTGAAATCAATACCTTTTAATCTAGATAGGTCTGCATTATCTCTAATATTGTGACAAATATTCTCTAAATCATACTTAGTGGTGTGACTTACCACTCTAAACTAGCTATTGTCATTTGATTCAGTCCTTTCCTCATTGGATTTAGGAGGTACCATATACTTCCTTCTCAACTTCTTCTTTGCTAGTCCTTCCTTCTCTATGGCCTTCTTCTTTTCCTATTCCTTAGCCACCTTTGTTTTAGCTCTTGTGTTTTCCCTTGTGGTGGGTTTTTTTGGGTTAGGTTTAGCTATTTTCTTTCCTCTAAGCTGATTTGTAGGCTCTACCTTAGGTGCTTCCTTGGTTTGCTCCTCCTTGACACCTTCTACTTCTTTAGCATCTTCACCCATTCCTCGGGTCAATGCAAGTGGCTCTTGGCCTTGTTCTTCTTCATCTTCATCATCATCATCTTCTTCCTCTACTTCTATTGTTCCTTCACCAAATTTGGCCTTAAGCTTCTTGACCAATTTTTCCTTTTTCTTCAAGGTTGAATTAGTTTTCAATTCCATATCCACCTTTGATCTTACAACATCAAAAGTGCCAAAGGGTTGGGTACTCTTATCTACTTCCTCTACAAGTAGAGAAGTGATTATTACAAATGCCTCATCAATGTTGATTTCATATCCAAGTGGCCTTAGCCATCTTACCCTTGGTACTACTACTTGGATGTATGTGAAATCAATGTCCATTAGAAAACATATGTCATAAATGTGCTGCTCAACTAATGAAATAGGTATCCTGAGTCTCTGTTTCATAGACTTCTTGAAGTCCTCAAAGTAGCTGGTCATTATGGTCTCAAAATTTGCCCCCATTTGTTCAATGTATTCATTTACCTGTACTACTATTGATTTTTTTTCTTCTAGCTTACTTTTCCAAAAGAGGGAAATTCATTTTGAACATAGAAAAATGTGCATATCAAAATTATTCCAAATTTACATTGAGCACCCTTGGACTTTCTTATGGCTCCCAATTTTTCCATAATCTATTGAATTTTTAGTTTAGCTAGATCATAAGTATGATCCTTTTTGAAAAGTTTGTAACCAACATCCACTACAATACAGGGAACACTGTTGAGTTGGCTTGATTGATAAAATTTGTGGGCTATGACTCTAATTGCAAATTCATGAAGAGGATCTTTGATTGTGTCTATTTTCATCCCTCTCTTATTCTATTTTGCCTTGGTATTCTTCTCTATGGCTTCTTTAGAATCACTACTTAGGGTTTTAGGCCATTCTAGGGTTAGATACTTGGTCACCCTATGTATAATTCTCTTGGATATTTGAATGGGTCCATCCTCCAACCAAAGGCTTGCATCATGGATTCGACTTAACACAATTCTAATCCATTCTATCTTGAACATAGTTGGAAAATCTAGGGCATGGGTTAAGCCCTTCCTCTCAACAATTTAAAATTCTTCCTTCAAAACTCCATTCTCACACAATTTTTCATATGCCTCCCTGATTTTCATATCACCTATTGCACCAATATTGCAATTGTAACATCTTCACACATCTTGCACCATCATCACTTTAGCTAGAATCATAGATAAAGCTTTGGTAGGGTCATTTTTGTATGCAACCTCAAGGATTGGTCTAAAGTCTAGTTGTTTAAATTAATTACTCACTAACTGAACCTCAAACAACTCTTTTTCTTGAGGTTTCTTAAAGCTAGAGGCCATTTTTGCAATCTAGGGTTTCAAAACTTATAAATAACAAAACTGTGTAGCTCAGTACAAGTGCAAATACATTAAAATTGAGGAAATGGTGTTGAATTTGTGTTGGAATCTAGTCAAATGCTTGAATCTCAGCTTGGAAAACCTTTCTATTGTCTTCTTGCTTTTTCTCTATGATCACAATAACAAAAAATAATTAAAAACTCAATCATATAGCCTTTATTTCATAGCATTTAATGCATAGTACTTGTACAGTTATCCACTTAGCTTCTTGAACAATTTTGTTTCACTCAACTTCCATTGATTTTCAAATCACTTGGCATACAGTCGAGTTTCACTTACTCAGCTTCAATAAAAATTTTCCTTCACTCGGCATCTACTACTAACTTTGACATACAACTCGACATGTACTAGGTCTTTATTCGACATCTTAGGACAACTTTTCTCACTTGGCAACACTTGTGAAAACTTGAAGTTTTAACTTTGCATCTCTATACATGTTGATCTATCCTTTTTAGTACTTACTTGTCTTGGAATTGATGTATGACAAAGCGTTTAAATATTAGTCCCATATACCTTTTTCCATTTAGTTGGATGAAGTGTGACCACTTGACCTTTTTGGTGAAGTGATCCCTCCACTAGATGTGTTGTTTCTATCTTTCTTCTTCCATGTTTTATTCATTTTTCTTCTAATGTGTTCATCATCTACCTTCCCTTTTCCTTTGTTGAACTTAGAGTTAGGTGCCTTTGACCTTGTTGGGAAATTCTTGCTAATGTGACCAGTCTTCAAACAAATAAAGAATGTAGTTTGGCTCAATCATCTATTGTAGCTTCCACTAAAATGTGTTCTTATGCAATTTTTAGGGATGTGTCCATACTCTTGATAGTAGTGATAGGTTTGCCCAGTGTTGTAGTCTCAATAATAGTGATGTCCATGACTTTTGGTCTTTGCTAGTTGATTAAATATCCACATAGGCTTTGATCTACACTCAAATTCTATATGTCCATTCTTCTTGCAATTCTAGTTGTGACCTTCAAATCTAAGTGTCCTAGTTGTTCTAGTCTTGCACTCATGTGGTTGATGACCTTGCTTATTGCACTTGTGACAGTGACCTATGCTTTTGGGTTTGTCATAGTGTTTGGTGTTCTTGCTCCTACAAAAATTAGAGGCATGTCCTTTTTTACCATAGAAATGACAAGTGGGTGTAGTGTTCTTACCTTTGTCACTTCTTTCTTCTATAGTCTTAGATAACACTCCTTTCTCAATGTTGGTGTATCCTAGTCCTAAAGTTTCATTGTTGGATGTTGGTGATTTTAGAAGTTGTTCAAAGTACTTGATAGCTTCATTAGGTTTGTTGAAGCTTTCTACAATATCCTTCTCTCTTCTCAAGTCATTTTGCAGTTGTTTATTTTGCATCTTTAGTGTGGAGATCTCAATGTCCTTGATGTTCAGCTCATGATGTGCATTCATCATTTGGCTTAGGGTGTCTAGCTGCATGTTGGAAATTCTTGCAAGTTAAATTTAATTTTCCTCCAATATATTGGCTAGGTTTCTCTTTTCTTCTTCTATCATAGCTTTATCTTCAATAGCTCTCTTCTTTTGTTTAGTCACTTCACAAAGCATAATGACTTGTGATTCTTGGTCAACCTTAAGAGTTTTGATCTCTTCTGCTTGGCTCTATTTTTCTCCATCAAGTCTACTATTGTTGCATCAAAATCTTTGGAATCTCCATTGGAAAATACTTTTGAGGTGTCAATCTCCTTGTACTATGTATCATTCTTAGCTATAGAAATTTCTTTTCTTCTCTTTAGGGATTTCCTCAATTCTTCCCTAGCTTCTTCGAATGAATGTAGAATGAGATGTATCTTGATCTCCTAGTTCTCTATGATCTTCCCAAGTTCCTAGACTTCCATTTCTAGATCTTATTCGATATCTATAAGGCTTCTCCTTGTGAGAACTTAGCTTTGATACCATTTATTGGAATTTAAAAGTGGGAAGATTTATGTTTGAGGGGGAGGGGTGAATCTAAAGTAACAAACTTTAAGCTAATGAAACCTTTTAACTAAAAAAAATAACATGCATGTTACACATCTAATTAAAATGAAAGTAAAGGCATGCATGAAATAGACAACATGATATTTGATCACCTAGAAACCCTCCAAAATGAGAAGGTAAAACTAGGGTAGGGATGACACCCACAACTTATCACTGCAACAATATGTAACTATTTAAGGTTACAAAGTTTGACCACCATCAATGGTATGCCCTATTAAAGGCTCTAACACCCTATTAAAAGTGGCCTCTCTAAAGGATTTGCAAACATTCACTTGGAATGTCACCCTGTTAAAGGATTTAACAATATGACCATTAAACCAACCTATCTTCATAGGATTTTCATTCTCCTAATACATTGGCTAGAAAGTATTGTAGAAAGTGTTGACCTAATGACTTAAAATATTCAATTGCTGATTTTAGATCCTTGTTCTATCTAATCTGATCAGATCATTCTTGATCTGATATAACTCCATTCGAAGTACTGATGCTCTATTCTTGTTAACTAATGTTGCAATGTTGTTCTTCCTCTAAGTCTTTTTCACCGATTCACTTCCTTCAAACTTTACTAGAATTCTCTCATGCATTCCATACAATCCATACTCTCCTAAATTGTGGGGTTTCAACCTCCTTAAAAAGGTTTCAAGACTTAGAGTTAGGTATGAATCTATGATTGAGATTCATCCATCTTTCCTTCTCAATTATTTCCATTTTTCTAATTGCTTGCATGTTGATTGCATAGGGAATGTAATAGATTTAGTTTCATATTTTAGATCCTTTGAGATTCATCTTGAGTTGGCTCAAAAATGGTTTATATCTGATTTTTTGGGGATACAAACTCTTATATTGATTCGGTGTTACTTGGGACTTACTGATTACTAATGCTCAACACATATAGGAATTTTTCCATTCTTGGCATCTATAGGAATTTAGTCTTGCTTGACACCTATGTTAGATAAAATTATCTAATTGTGTGTTTTTTTTGATATTACATCAATTTCATATCAGTTGTCAATCAATGCTTACCAAGCTCACTTGGGTAGCAAGACAGTTTTCCTTATCTACTGAGCATTACTAAAGATTACTCTATGAAGACAATGTCTACCAAGATCACTTGGGTGTCAATACAATTTTGGTAGGAAATAGTGTTAACTAAGTTCACTTATTTGTCAAAGGATTTTGCAATTTTATAGTGTTAACCAAGCTTTTATTGGTTAACACAGGAAATAGTCTCAGAACTAGTGTTTATCGAGCAAGGTCAGCCAATGAAGGATTTTGTTGTTTTGACATAAGAAGCTTAATTAGTTTAAGTATTGTTTCTAGCTTACTATGATGATGATTATTGGACATTGTAATTTGTAATTGAGCTGACTTTTCAATCTAGATGGTATAAATGAAAGGACAAGTTGAGATTTTAGTGAGAGTGTGCAAGTGTGCTAACTAAATTTAGAAAGTAAGAGTAAGAGTGAAATTGAAGGATAAGCAGGTATCCTTGTGGAGGAGAAAAGCTTTATTTGATCAAGAAGGATCTAGTATGAAGTAAAATAGAGATCTATAATCAGCAATTTAGTTACATTACAATTAGGTCATTTCATTGTTACTTTCTTATCATTATAGCAATGATCTAAAATTTCTTAAGAGAGTTGGTTTAACAGCCAGTTGTAAATCCTCTAACAAGGTCACACCTAATAGTGTGTTTTGTAACCTTTAATTGGGTTGGCTCTTAACAAGGCTCACTTCAGAAGAGTGAAAATAGTAACTAGTTACATTGGTGGTTTTTCCTATATTGGGTTTTCACATTAAATATTGGAGTCTCATGTGTTCATGTTATTTCTCTTATGCTTGCAAATTAATAATTTTTAATGTTTTAAGATCAATTAAAAGTAAATCACACTCTGCAATTACCAAGTTACAACATTTTTTTTGTATTTACTGAAGAGCTATAGCAATCAGTTTTATTGGTGACATCTAACAGATCTAGGATTTATTTTAGTGGTAACTAACTCACCCACCTCTTAGTTACTCCTTAGATATTTTCAGCAATTGGTATTAGAGCTTTTGGTGCTTGCAGGAAAGGTTTCAAGGACCTAAGCTAAAGATTAGGATGTCTTAGAAGAGATAGATTCCAAAACTTAATAGAGATGACTTTTTAGCATGGCAAGGACTCATGAGACTTCATTTGGTTTCCATTAGTAATTCAAGCTTGAAATACCTTGATGAAGAATACACAACTCCTACTTGTACATTATCTATTGGAGATATTGCTAAGAAAAAGAACCATAACACCATGATGATTGATATTACATCTGCTCTTAGTTATGATGAATTTGATGAAATCAAGGACTACAAAACTATTTTTGATATGCAGAACAAGCTAAAAGACATCTATTGTGTTGATGACAATATGACGAGAGCCAAATCAGAAAGCCTTCAAGGATAGTTTGATCAAATGAGAATGAGAGAAGATAAAAATGTTGCCAAATATGTGGAAAGAATCAAAGACTGTGTCAATGTAATCAAAGTATCTCAAGGAGAAACCAAGGATGAAACTATTGTAAGTAAAATTCTCAAAAAATTGCTTCCTATCTATGCAATTAGCATATCTACTATTCAAGAAAAGAGGTGTGAGCCAAATTGCAAGATAACTTTGGATACCTTAGTAGGAAGATTGACAGCCTTTGAGCTAGACAACTATGATAATTATGTTCCAGCTTCCAAGAATATTGAATGTGCATTTGAGGCCAAACTTTTACTTAAGGAGAAAAGTAAGAAAATAAAGGACATTCAATAAGAAAGTGAAGAAGAATCAAAAGAAGGTTTTGATAGTGATCTTGAATTTGTTGAAGCTTTACTTGCAAGAAAATATTCTAGAGGCAGAGGAAAATACAAAGGTAAAGTTACTAAAGATTACTCTACGAAGATAGTGTCTACCAAGATCACTTGGGTGTCAATAGAATTTTGGTAGGAAATAGTGTTAATTGAGTTCACTTAGTTGTCAAAGGATTTTGCAAGTTTATAGTGTTAACCAATCTTTTATTGGTTAACACAGGAAATTATCTCAGAACTAGTGTTTATCGAGCAAGGTCAACCAATGAAGGATTCTATTGTTTTGACATAAGAAACTTAATCATTTTAAGTATTGTTTCTAGCTAACTATGGTGATGATTATTAGACATTTTAATTTGTAATTGAGCTGACTTTTCAATCTAGATGGTATAAATGAAAGGACAAGTTGAGATTTTAGTGAGAGTGTGCAAGTGTGCTAACTAAATTTAGAAAGTAAGAGTGAGAGTGAACTTGAACGATAAGAAGGTATCCTTGTGGAATAGAAAAGATTTATTCGATCAAGAAGGATGTAGTATGAAGTAGAATAGAGATCTATAATCAAAAATTCAGTTACATTACAATTAGGTCATTTCATTGTTACTTTCTTACCATTGTAGCAATGATCTAAAATTTCTTAACAGAGTTGGTTTAATAGCTAGTTGTAAATCCTCTAACAAGGTTATAATTCCATTGAATTGTTTTAAGACCTCTTGCAAGGCCACTCTTAATAGGGTGATCAAATCCTCTAACAAGGTCACACCTAATAGTGTGTTTTGTAACCTTTAACTAGGTTGGCTCCTAACAGGGCTCACTTCAGAAGAGTGAAAATAGTAACTAGTTACATTGATGGTTTTTTCCATATTGGGTTTCCACATTAAATATTGGAGTCTCATGTGTTCATGTTATTTCTCTTATGCTTGTAAATTAATCATTATTAATGTTTTAAGATTAGTTAAAATCAAATCACACTTTGCAATTACCGAGTTACAATATTTTCTATGTATTTATCGATGAGTTGTAGCAATCAATTTATTGGTGACATCTAAGGGATCTGAGATTTATTTTAGTGTTAACTAATTCACCAACCTCTTAGTTACTCCTTCTATATTTTCAGCAATTGGTATAAGAGCTTTGGTTGCTTGCAGGAAAGGTTTCAAGGACCTAAGCTAAAGATCAGGATGTTTTACAAGAGATAGATTCCAAAACTTAATAGAGACAAATTTTTAGCATGGCAGGGACTCATGAGACTTCATTTGGCTTTCATTAGTGACTCAAGATTGAAATACCTTGATGAAGAATACACAACTCCTACTGGTACATTATCTATTGGAGATATTGCTAAGAAAAAGAACCATAACACCATGATGATCGATATTGGATCTACTCTTAGCTATGATGAATTTGATGAAAACAAGGACTACAAAACTATTTTTGATATTTAGAGCAAGCTAAAAGAAATCTATGGTGTTGATGACAATGTGAGGAGAGCCAAAGAAGAAAGCCTTCAAGGATAGTTTGATCAAATGAGAATGAGAGAAGATGAAAATGTTGCCAAATATGTGGACAGAATCAAAGCTAGTATCAGTGCAATCAGAGTATTTGGAGGAGAAACCAAGGATGAAACTATTGTAAGTAAACTTCTCAAAACATTGCTTCCTATCTATGAAATTAGAATATTTTCTATTCAAGAAAAGAGGTGTGAGCCAAATCACAACATAACTTTGGATACCTTAGTAGGAAGATTGACATCCTTTTGTGCTAGACAACTATGACAATTATGTTCTAGCTTCCAAGAATATTGAATCTGTATTTGAGGCCAAAATTTTACTTAAGGAGAAAAGTAAGAAAATAAAGGACATTTAGTCAAAAAATGAAGAAGAATTAGAAGAAATTTTTTATAGTGATCTTGAAGTTGTTAAAGTTTTACTTGAGAGAAAATATTCTAGAGGTAGAGAAAAATACAAAGGTAAAGTTCCCCTAATCTATTTTTCATGTGAAGAAATTGGTCATATTGTTGCCAGGTGCCCAAACAAAGAAAGCAAGGATGAGAAGAAAAGTCACAAGTGCAATGGCAAGAAAGATTTCAAAAATCACAAATCATTCAAGGATAAAGGTAAGAAGACTTGTTTTATGGATAAAGATTCTAATAATAGTGAAGATGAAACAGTATACATTGTTGTGAAAGATGAATTTGATGAAGAAGAAGACAAGATGACACTTATCTCTCATATTAGTAAGAATGACACATGGATCATAAATATTGGATGTTTACATCATATGAGTGGAGAAAAAACAAAGTTTGAACACTTTGAAGACTATGATGGTGGTAGTGTAAGGTTTGGAAACAATGAACCTTGTTGCATAAAAGGGAAAGGTTGAATCTAATTAACCAAAGAACTTGTATGTGACAATGCCTATTGGGTTGAAGGACTAAAACATAATCTACTGAGTGTGGCACAGCTAATCAACATTGGATTCAAGGTGGAATTCATGCATGGTAAGGCAAGATTATTAGATGAAAAAGGAAATTTGATTGGATTAGGCAAACAAACAAGAGGTAACCTATTTTATCTTGATCTTGGTGAATTCTCATGTCTTATTGCTTGAATGGAAGAAAGTTGGTTATAGCACAAAATATTATGTCATGTAAACTTTGATAATATGGTCAAGATAAGAAAATTTAGAAAAGTAAGAGGTATTCCTAGTTTGAAGAAACTAGACATTGGTTTATGCAAAAATTGGCAGATTGGCAAAATGGGAAAGACTAGTTTTAAAGGAAAAAACTACCAGTCTGAAGATGTCTTGGAAATTGTGCATACTAACCTATGTGGACCAATTTGAATAGAAAGCTATAGTAGAGAAAAACTCTTTATTATTTTTGTTGATGACTATTCAAGAATGATGATTATTATGTATCTTAGAGAAAAGTCAGAAGAATTTGAAAAATTCAAATGGCATCTAGCAAGAATAGAAAAGGAAACAAAGAAAAGATTGAAATGCTTAAGATCAGATAGAGGTGGGGAATTTATCTCCAATGAATTCAATAACTTTTGCATTGAAAGAGGAATTAAAAGATAGGTGTTAGCCCTTAGTACTCTTGAGCAAAATGGAATAGCTGAAAGAAGAAATAGATCTATCATGGTGTTGGAATAATCAAATGGGAAGTATACTTCTGGCGGGGGGGGTGGGGGGTGGGGGAGTTGTGTGAATCAGAAGTATCACAATTTTAACCTTACAAACTTATAACTAAAAATAAACTTCATGCATGTAAACATATCAAACAACCATAAAGTATACACATGCATCACAACACATAACACCAAATTTGGTAACCCAGAAACCCTTCAAAATGAAAAGATAAAACTAGGGTGGGCATGATACCCACAAAATCATTGCAGCAATAATGTTTGACCACTTCTAATGGTCTACCCTATTAAATACCTGCCTTATTAAAGACTTTACATTGTGTCAATAGTGACCTATTTAAAATATTTACAAACACTTTACATGAAGTGCCACTCTATTAAAGGATTTCATCACCTCTTCAAAGGATCTACAACCTAGTTGTTAAACTAACCTTTCAACATAGGATTTTCCTTCTAATACAATTGCTAGAGAGTATTATACTAATAAACTTGATAGCTTACAATCCTTGATTGCTAAATTTAGGCACTTGATTTGATCATTTTGATCTTGATACTCTGAGATCTGATATCTATTCAATGCTCTTGCTCTATTTTGATCAATTGAATACTATAATGTTGCTCTATTCCTCTAAGTCATTTCACACTTCACTCTAAATTTTGCTATAGTTTACCCATACACTACTCTCTTCAACTCATACAATGTGTTTCATCCTCCTTTTAAAGATTTTGAAGACTTAGGATTAGGTATGGATCTATGATCCATATTGAATGTGTATCTCCTGTATATTGCTTGCACTTCTCTTATTAGTTGCATGCCTTCTCCATTTTTCTTATTTTCTATATGCTAATTACATATGAAATATAAAATATTCATTCTTATCCTTATTATCCTTCAAGATTCTTCTATGTCGGTCCAAAAAATGGTTTACATCTAAGTTTGTGAAGGCACAAACTCATATGCTAATTCTGTGTTACTCATCACATACTAGATTACTAGTGCTTGGCACATCTATGATTCTTGTTTTCTTGGCACCTATTGCATTCTGGCTTGCTTAGCATCAACTATAACATGACACCTACATATCACTCAGCCCATATGGTTCACTCGACACTTGAGTCACTCGACACCTGTATCATGCTTGGCACTTGATCTTCACTTGGCACCTAAAGATCACTCAGCACCTATTAGAATTCTGACTCAGCACATACTATGGCTTGACATATATAGTGTACTCAACTTCTATGTGAAAATTGGTTAAGTGTGTTGACACTCAATTGTCAAAACCATTCTAAGACCAACACATGGATTTTAAAAGGACTCTAATGATTGAAAAGAATGTTGCTATCAAATACTGGAAGGAAGCCATTAGTATTATGGTTCATACTTTGAACCAAGTATAGTTGAAGAAAGGCTCATATAAAACTCCTTATGAATTATGGTATGGCTATAAAACCAATTTAAGTTGCCTAAAAGTATTTGGAAGTAAATGTTATATCTTGAAAGAATCTAGAAAAGGCAAGTTTGATGTGAAAAGTGATGAAGGTATATTTTTAGGGTATTCTTGTAGAAGTAAGGCATATAGATGTTTGAATTTTTCTACTCATAAAATCATAGAGAGTGCACATGTGAGAATTGATGAGTTTGTAGAAAGAACTGAAGAAGAAAGCAAAAAGGAACCAGAAGATTACAAGAGATTTGTTTACATCGAACCTAATATATTGCCAGACACATCTATCAACAAGGAGACTTCTACTCCCAAGTCTTCCTTAATTACCGAATTGCAAGAATTTCAAACCAAGTCACAAGGACCTAAGTCACATTCTAAAGCTACTAAGCCAATGCCTACCGAGTCTAAGAAACTAGAGCCAGAAGTTGAAATTCAAAATGAAGATGGTGGAATTCATTCAAAAGGAAAAAAACCTATATTGACTAAGTATGTCAAAAGGCATCATGCACCTAATCAGATTATTGGAGATAAATCAAAAGGTAGTATGACAAGAAGTAAGCTAAAAGGTACATATTGACTTGTTGATTTGAACCTAGAAATACTAAAGATGCATTGGAAAATGAAAGTTGGATTGAGGCTATGAATGAAGAAATAGAGAAAATAGAGAAGAAAAAAACCTAGACCCTTGTTCCTAGGCCCGAAGATAAAAATGTGATTGGAACAAAATAATTATTCAAAAATAAGCTAAATAAAAATGGACAAGTATCAAGAAATAAAGCAAGACTGGTGTGTAAAGGATATTCTCAAGAAGAAGGAGTTGATTATGGTGAGACTTTTTCTCTTGTTTCAAGATTAGAAGGTGTTACGAATCTACTTGCATATGTTGCTCACAGAGGATTTAAATTATATTAGATGGATGTTAAATCTACATTTCTCAATGGTATTCTTGATGAACAAGTCTACATATAGAAACTAGAAGGTTTTATTGATCCAAACAAAAGAGATATGGTCTATAAATTACACAAAGCATTATATGGTCTAAAACAAGCTCCTAGAGTATGGTATGAGAGGTTGCACAACTACCTTATATAGATTGGTTTTTAGAGAACTAATGATAATAATAGTTTTTACATTAAGGAAGGACTAGATAATAAGATTGTATTGGTAGAGATATTTGTGGATGACACTCTATTTATACGGAATGATGATCAATGCAAAGAATTTTTAGAATAAATGAACAAAGAGTTTGAAATGTCCATGTTTGGTGAGATAAAATTCTTTGTTAGACTACAGATATAGTAGCGAAAGAATGGTATCTACATTACTCAATCTAAGTATATTAAAGAGATATTCAAAAAATTTGGAATGGAGGATTCTAAACTAGTTGGAACCCCCATGTGTGCTAGACTAAAGCTTACAAAATATGATGATTCAAAAGAGCTAGATCGGACCTTATACAAATCAATAATTGGAAAATTATAGTATGTAGTTCATACAAGGCCTGATATTGCTTTAGTAGTTGGGATAGTGGCAAGAATCTTAGCTAAACCCAAAGAAAATCATATGATGGCAATCAAAATAATTTTGAGATATCTAAAAGGTACTACAGACTATGGTTTATGGTACAAACTAGGAGGAAATTTAGACCTAGAGCTATTCACTGATGCTGATTGGGTAGAAAATCTTGATGATGAAAAGAGTACAAGTGGTGGAGCATTCTTTCTTGGTAAAAGATTGGTATCTTGGACAAGCAGGAAGAAATACTGCACATCCCAATCTATAGCAAAAGTAGAATATGTAGCAGCAATAGTGAATTTTTCAAATATTATTTGGTTTAAAAACTTGTTGGAAGGAATGAAGGTTGAGATTAAAGAACCAGTTGTCATGTATTTTGATAACACCAGTGCAATTAACATATCAAAGAATCCAGTGATGTATTCCAAAACTAAGCACATTGCTATAAAATATCATTTTGTCAGAGAATTGGTGTAGAATAAAGAAATTAGATTGGAATATGTTCATACAAAAGAACATATTATAGACATATTCACTAAGCCATTATCTAAGTAATGTAGGTATGGCTCTGATACCACTGATAAAGGGCCACACCACTCTAACAACTCAAAGAATGCAACAATATAGAGACCAAGAAAAAAATGCTTCACAAATAATTTTATTATACTTGAAAAATCCTTACAACACCCACAAGATGATATCAAGCTTCTCCTTCTTGAGCTTCCACTCCTCGAGCTTCTCCTTGAGCTTCTACTCCTCAAGCTTCCCCCTTGAGCTTCTACTCCTCAAGCTACTCCTTGAGCTTCTCTTTGAGCTTCATTAGAAATGTTCATATGCCTTGCTTAAATAGGCACTTCTAACCCAAGACATTACAAACACAACCAATGTGGGATAAAAGGTAAATACAACTACCTTTAAATAAATATTAAATTTCCACCCAAATACAACTAAGCACCCAACAAATATTAAATACATGATTTATCCAAAACCTTCTAGAATTTCTACCTACACACCTCGATTAATGGAATGACAACTATTTTTCTTATTTTTCTATTATGCCACCTATGCACCTCGAAAATAGAAATCACCTTTTCCTTTCTTTTCTCCTTTTTATTTTTTATTATTTCTCCTCTAATTTTTGTCACTTTTCTCTCTCCTCCATAATTTTATTTTTATTTTTTGCCTTTTTTTCTTTTTCAAATTTTTTTTTTTTTTTCCCAATAATTTTCCAATGCAAGATGCTCCTGCATCAGACTCCCCAGGTAGATAGAAAAGTGTGTCCCACACTTGGACGCCAAAAAGAAAATCTACAACCATCTTCATCTTCACCAAAGGCTTCCACCTCAACAGAGACAAGAAAACCACCATACAAATCCTCCACATATGCATCACTCTATCAAACACCAGAATCTCAACCATCCAATCAGCATGCTTACCCTCAGAAACAAACTGAACATAATGCTTCATTACCAAACTCTCATTCACATCAACAACTAGTGAATCCATACCAGCAATAACAAGCTCTGCATTAGCATCAACATGTAGATCTCCATCAACACATGCCAAACTCTCAACACCAGCAACCTCATTGCTCACAATAAGATGCTCTGCAATACATAACTCACCTCCAACAATTAGATCATTCACGACCGAGTGCTCTGCAACATACAAGTCACCACCAACATCAACTAGATCATCCATGATAGAGTGCTCCACAATCTCCATGTCAGTCTCAACCATTTGATCATGAAAACCAACCTCTGTGCCAACATTAGCAAGGTTAGGAATATCCTCAGCAACAACCTCTATTTGCTCTAAAGGTTCTGCATCAGGCTCCACAAACTGATCAGCAAAACCAACCTCTTCCACCTCAACCTTGTGATGCCATCTTCTCTCACGAACCTCCTTAACTTGATCAGCCAATCTATCATCCAACCGAGAAATCATCTTAGAAAAATTCCTCTCCACTATATCATGGATTTTTGCAATCATCTTAGGGTCCAATCCTCTTGGAGCCATCTTCCAAGATCTTCGTAAACCCTCTGCAACAAATCCTTCCCACGCTCCTTGTGACAACCAAATTGTTTGCAAGTCAGATCACAACCTGCCACCTCGCGCGAACAATCAGGAACCACATCACAAGTCTAGGACAACAGATTTGCAGTCCACCAGCTCTGATAAACTTTGCCCAACCAAGGTCCTGGTACAAATTGCCTCACACTTCGGCGATCTATTTGTACACTCAGGATCTCCCGCTCTGATACCACTAATGTAGGTACGGCTCTGATACCACTGATAAAGGGCCACACCACTCTAACAACTCAAAGAATGTAACAATATAGAGACCAAGAAAAAAATGCTTCACAAATAATTTTATTATACTTGAAAAATCCTTACAACACCCACAAGATGATATCAAGCTTCTCCTTCTTGAGCTTCCACTCCTCGAGCTTCTCCTTGAGCTTCTACTCCTCAAGCTTCCCCCTTGAGCTTCTACTCCTCAAGCTACTCCTTGAGCTTCTCTTTGAGCTTCATTAGAAATGTTCATATGCCTTGCTTAAATAGGCACTTCTAACCCAAGACATTACAAACACAACCAATGTGGGATAAAAGGTAAATACAACTACCTTTAAATAAATATTAAATTTCCACCCAAATACAACTAAGCACCCAACAAATATTAAATACATGATTTATCCAAAACCTTCTAGAATTTCTACCTACACACCTCGATTAATGGAATGACAACTATTTTTCTTATTTTTCTATTATGCCACCTATGCACCTCGAAAATAGAAATCACCTTTTCCTTTCTTTTCTCCTTTTTATTTTTTATTATTTCTCCTCTAATTTTCGTCACTTTTCTCTCTCCTCCATAATTTTTTTTTTTTTTTTTAATTTTTTTTTTTTGCCTTTTTTTCTTTTTCAATTTTTTTTTTTTTTTTCCCAATAATTTTCCAATGCAAGATGCTCCTGCATCACTAAGGATGCATTCCTATATCTAAGAGGTAAGTTAGGGATCATTCTCCTATCTGAAGCTCACTAAATAAAGTTTTAGTGATGCATCAACAAGAACCAAGTTGAAAATCAATCAGTTGATGTAACATAAAGGGAATATTGCATATGAATGAGTACTCAAGGTACATTGATACCAATTTAGTATGTGTTGTCTTTGGCATATGTTGTCAAAGAGGAAGAAGTTTACTGTCATATCTTTTTGAAATTTTTTTAGAGAGAGAAAGTATAAGTTATGTAATTCTTTCACAAAAGGAGTTTATTGCATGAAAGAAAAGAATTTTTTGGTAAAAATCTACGAGGGAGAAACTTTCTATCAGAGAAAGTCTTGTTCTCAAATTTCATTTTGTATTGACATGTTGTGTTTCCATCAATGCCAAAGAAGGAGATTGTTGGATAAAATTATCTAATTGTGTTTTGCCTTTGGTGTTACACAAATGTCATATTAGTTGTCAATCAGTGCTTATCGAGCTCACTTGGTCAGCAAGACAATTTTCCTTGTCTATAGAGCATTCCTAAATATTAGTCTATGAAGCTAGTGTCTACTGAGCTCACTCAGGCGTTAGAAGAATTTTGATAGGAAATAGTGTTAACCAAGTTCACTCAATTGTCAAAGGATTTTGCAAGTTTGTAGTGTTAACCAAGATTCAATTGGTTACCACAAGAAATCATCTCAAAACTAATGTTTACTGAGTAGGTTCAGCCAATGAAGGACAAGTTGAGATTTTAGTGAGAGTGTGCAAGTGTGCTGATTGAATTTAGAAAGCAAGAGTGAGAGTGAACTTGAAGGCTAAGCAGGTATCCTTGTGGAGTAGAAAAGCTTTATTCGATCAAGAATGATGTAGTATGAAGTAGAATAGAGATCTGTAATCAAAAATTTAGTTGCAACACAATCACATCATTTCATTGTTACTTTCTTACCATTGTAGCAGTGATCTAAAATCTCTTAATAGAGTTGGTTTAATAGCCAATTGTAAATCCTCTAAAAAGGTGATAGTTCCATTGAATTGTTTTAAGACCTCTTGCAAGGCCACTCTTTATAGGGTGATCAAATCCTCTAACAAGGTCACACCTAACAATGTGTTTTGTAACCTTTAATTGGGTTGGCTCCTAACAGGGCTCACTTCAAAAGAGTGAAAACAATAATTAGTTACATTGGTGGTTTTTCCCATATTGGGTTTCTATGTTAAATCTTGGTGTCTCATGTGTTCATGTTATTTCTCTTATTCTTGCAAATTAATCATTGTTAATTTTTTAAGATCAGCTAAAAGTAAATCACACTCTACATTTACCAAGTTACAACATTTTCTATGTGTTTACTGAAGAACTATAGTAATCAGTTTTATTGGTGACATCTAAGGGATCTAGGTTTTATTTTAGTGGTAAATGATTCATCCCCTCTCTTAGTTACTCCTTCTATATTTCAAAAAACCTATACTTTACTCAGCACATATACTAGCTTGGCATCAATTGTCACTCAACACTTGAAACTTTCTCAGCACTATCTATTTGTTTCACATTTGAATAACTCAGAACCTATTGAATTTGTGGCTCGACACATACTATAGCTTGATAACTATATTGTACTTGGCATCAACTTAGAAATTTCTTAAGTGTGTTGACACTCAATTGTCAAAACCAATCTAAGACCAACATTTCTTGGATTTAGAGGCATGCCATATTCTCTACATTTGATGAAAACTTGCTTCAAATGATCAATGTGATTAGCTACATGCTTTGAGTAGATAGTTATATCATCAAGATATATTAGCACATAATTTTTAATACAAATACCCCACTTAGTAGTAAATTATGTCTTGTATTGGTTTTATTCTTGGATTAAGATTTGGTTATAATCTTAAAAAGTCATCTAAGAAATAAATCCTCTTTGAGCCACTAACTTGGATAAGATTTACTCCCTAAAAGGGAAGGGGTGGTAATCTTCAAGAGAAGCCCTATTAAGGTCCCTGAAATCTAAATATAATCTAGTTTCTCCATTTTTCTTTCTTATGAATATGATTGGATACCCATGAGGAGTGCTTAATATGAAAAATAATATTTTCCTCTATGAGTTTAGAAAACTCTTTTCTTTTTAAGGGTTCAATCTTGGGGTTGACTGGTCTTTTCTTTTTCCTAACAAGATCTACATCTTGATTTTATTCTATGGTATTTTGGGACAAGCTTGGCTCAAAACACTTTAAGAATTTATATATATAAGAAATAAAATTTCTAAATATTAATGAAGAAATCTTGTTCATTCTTAGACCATACCTTTCCCAAGCTAAGATTTTTTCCATCAGCACTAGTGATAGGTCTCTAGTTATCCTTCCTTACATCTAGGCTCAATCCTTTACTTCTTGTGTGATTATCAGAGTTGAATGTGACCTTCAAGGTGACTAGACCTTTATGAAATCTGTTGGAATTAAGGTTCATGATTTGATCTTCATACTAACTTTGTATCTTAGAGTGTTTTTTTGCAAAGAACTCTATTGCATTTTTTTATTTATTAGGAAAATAGATTTTGAAGGGTGCTTGAAACCCTTTACAAATCAAAAGATATTCAATGAATCCCATACCACAATAAAACAACAACTCAAGTTGAAATAAGTCACCATACAAAAGGTGACCATCGTCTTGACTAGGCTCCTAAAAACCTTTGATGAAAAGGGGAAAAGATGTCCCCAGCCATTACATAATACAAAGAACAACATGCCAAAAGAGCCAAGGGACACTACAAAGAACTATAGGTCTAAAGAGCCAAGAGAGCCATAAAGGACAACCACATCAGGCTTTCCCTTTTGATTCCTTCTTTTGAGAATGTAATGCCATATCAAAAGAGGGAGAAGAGGAATTGACTTTTTTCTCCTTTTACTATGGTCCATCCATCCTCCACCAAACTAGTAGCCTTCTACCACTATAAATTAGCAACACCACAACCATTCCCTAAAACCACCAAAATCAAGAAAAAGACCACAATTGAAATATCAACAACCTAAGAAGGATCCACAAGAGGATCCATCATCAAATCACCAAGAGTGGATGGCTTGACCTTTTTTCCTTTTATTGTGGTCCTTCCAACCTCCACCAAACTATCAGCCTTTTTCCACTGTAAGTTAGCAACACCACAACTAGTCCCTAAAACCTTCAAAGCTAGGGAAAAAACCATAGTAGAGGAAGTGACAACAAAAACTTGAGACAGAACATCAACTTGAGA
Organism: Cupressus sempervirens; assembly: GCA_028749045.1. Taxonomy (NCBI): domain Eukaryota; kingdom Viridiplantae; phylum Streptophyta; class Pinopsida; order Cupressales; family Cupressaceae; genus Cupressus; species Cupressus sempervirens. The sequence continues at coordinate 993,380,389 of CM053787.1, forward strand.
AGGAGCCATAGGAGGAGCCACCATTGAATCACTAGAAATTGGGATAGCAAAATCCAAAGAACTCTACTGTATTTTGTTTAAAAATCACAATATATAAATTAGAATCAAAGACTTTCCAATTTGTACAATTGTCTAGGACATCAAGCCTTACAACAAGTTTGATATGTTGTTCCCTTGTGTTTGCAATATGCTTTGGTATGTCATAATGAGAACCAATTACTACAAGTCTATGAGGATGTCTATTCTTATTTCTAGAAACATTTTGAATACTGAATTCCTGGAAGCCCTCAAGTAATTACAAAACTCTATGTTTATATGATTTGAGAAGGTTATTCTTTGTAACATTCCAATTTCTGATTTGGTTAATAACCAACTTCTTGTCCCCAAATACTTTTAAGATTTTTACAGCTCTTCTTTGTAAAATTTGGAGGCCTTGGATCAATGTTTCATACTCATTCACATTATTAGGACAACTAAATTGAAGTCTATATGAAAATTAGTATTTCTCTAGATTGGGAGAAAAAAACATTACACCAACACTTGGACCATTTTTATTCCTTGAGCCATAAAAAAATATTTTCTATAATCAATTAGTATCTTCTTGTCTTTTCATGAGATTAGGAATAGGATCACCCTCCTCATGTATACAATAATTTGGAAGGCCTATATCTTCAGCCTCTTGGACTAGATCAAATTGGAAAGAATTAATCTACTCATCTAATAGATAATCTAGAACCTTTGTCAAGAGAGTAGCATTTTCATATGTTATGCATTCTTCATATTCTTTATGGAGTATGCAATTCATATCTATAGGGCTTGCTATATAAGTCTCTATATGGTTAAGAGTTAATGGTTCTATCTTTATTGAAGCTTATGTTCCATATCTAGTCCTAAATAATATATATGACCAATCAAATGCAATACAACCACCTATCTATGTAGTGAAGTCTCTAGAAAGGCACCTAAAAAATGTGGAGGAAGCTCAATAACTATTATGTCTTGTATGAGAGTAAAACCTAGACATGCATGAAATTCTAATTTGATATCCTTTAACACTCCCACTACTTGGATAGACCTACCATCCAACCGAATAACCTCTTTAGTCATTGGCTCATACTTGATACCGAGAAGATTAGCCACAGACTTTGGCATAACTAAACTACTAGCTCTAGAGTCTATCATACAATTGTGAACTAATTTATCTCCTATAATCAAAGAGAGATAAAAATGGGTGAGACTTTCTCTTCTTACTTTTATCTTCTTATTTTATAGCTTCCGTAAAGCTTTTTGCTCCATTCATGGTAGCTAGTCCATTAGCAGACTTTTATAGTCTTCAATTCTTGTTGTAGCAATTCCAACTAAGATAAAATTGTGAGAATATCCCACATAGGAAAATTAATAGTATCCCTCTTCATTTCATCTAAAATATTGAGAGGAGTGTATGTTGACTTGGTTGGAATATTAGCAACCACAGGTTCTAATCTATGGATTTGGATAGCTTGAGGTTTCTTAGGATTCTTATTGTTCTCATTTTGTTGTAGAGAAGCAACATCATGTTCCATTCTTGAAACTATAGTGTATGTAATGACTTCTAAATTTGAATCCTAATTTGATGGAGAAGGTGAAGAACTCTCCACAACTCTCTATTTTCTTCTTTTGTTATGAGTTATGTCATCTTTACTATCATGATTGACATGGTAATACTAATTTCGATGATAATTCATAAAAGTGGAATCCCATTTTTTTGGGGGGTTTGGAATCCAATAATGGACATATTGACATTATATTGTTACCATATATCTTTCTCTTGTATGGCTAAGGAATGAGAAGAATATTCAATATTACATATACATTTTTTCACTAAAAGAGCTTAAAGTAACATAATATTCTTATTCTTGAGCAAGATTAGCAAGATTATTTTGAGAAACAAGTGTCTTTACTATATTTTCATTTCTATTTGAAGAGGTAGCATCACCCATGAGCCTATTTTGGCTCTATGAAGCACAATTTTGATTTTTTTTCCTATTGAAGGAAGGATTTTGAAAATGGAGCTAATGAGGCCTATTACCTTGAGCTTGTTGCCTCTCTAAAGTCACCACCTTGTTGCTCATTTTCCATACTAGTATATCATGATCCTAAAATTTCCTATTCATATTTTGCATCATATTTTTTTATTCCTCTAACTCATTGGAAGATGTAGAGGCTAATGGAGCAACAACAAGAGGTTGCCTTGTAGTTGTAGTAGGAATAGGGTCCATAATAGGCTGATGTGTAGGTGTATTGGAAATAAGTGGAAATGGAGGTCTTGGAGCCAATTCCCCCCTTAAATTAGAGTATTTTCTTCTCTTATAGAAATATCATATGTAATGGGTAGAGTATCTCCAATGTTTGTAATGCGGTAGCAATGCCACTATTAAAAGACCTAAGATAATGAAGGAAAATATTACCAAGGGAAGGAATCACTGTAGAAGGTATGCTATCCCATTTCTTTTGAAATAAATAGTTGAAATCTATCATATCATGAGGTTCTCTTTTAATTTTAGTTAGCTACTCCAAAAGTGATAGCTGGTCACTTTTATCTTCAAAGAGCTTACAAATCATTTCACCTAATCTATCCCAATTATGGATAGAATTATGGGGTAGAGCCTTATACCATTGCAAGGCCTTTCCTTTTAGTAATTAAGCTGCAAGCCTAAAAAAAACATCATCCTTTGTCATACCATGTATATTGTAGATATTTGAAACTTCTTGAATATGTTATTTTGGGGGAAATAGAAGTTTCACTAGTAAAATATGGCTCTTAAGAGAAGACACTGGTATATAATTTCTTTGATCCAAAACAAGAGGGATGCCACCATTAAAGGTAGAAAATACCTTTTTTGTAGGGATAGCCATGCAAAATAATGATCTATTCAAATGAAAAGATAGTTCCCTAGGCTATGATCTATCGATGGGAGGAGTAGAAAGATACATAGAAGGTGTATGTGTTGCTTCTAATCTCTTGACTAGTGATAGATAAAGTATATTTCTTTTCCTTCTAGTATTTAAATGTCAAAGATGGGTAAACTAAAAATTATTTTTAGAAGATGCCCTTGTTTGAATTATGGACATGAATTGCAAAAAAATTAGTTTGAAGACAAAAATGTAGAGATGGAGTCTCTAAGTGTTCGAACATGATCTTCTTGAAGGCTAAAACAATAAGAGAAGAACTCTCCTCTCAAAATATAAGTTGAAGTTCTTTATTTAACACCAATAAACTAGTATACTTCTTAGTAAGCTTGAATGTTGTCTCATCAGGTGTGCTAAAAATTGTTGACACAAAATTCTTCAAGAAACCTTGTTACAATGGAAACAATCTCCAAGTATGGGACTTGAAATGAGATATTGAGTCTCTAGAGAAGGCTAACTTCCTCACTATCAGGGTGTACCTAAACTAGACATTTTGAGGAAAAGGGGAGAAGGATGCTAAAATAAAATGCTAAAAGGTAAATAGGTGATGCACCAGATTAAATTTTGATCGAATCCTTCCAATAATTTGCACTTACATTCAAAATAACTCACAAACTATATTACTTCTTGTAGTTTACACGTTTTAGCACAAGAAAAAATTCAATAAATAATATAATTAGGAAAGGAACATAGATGTTCTCTTAACAAATTTACTCAATGAAACTAACATAATCATGTAGTGTTGCAAATGATGAAAGTACATCAAAAAAAAGAAGGAAAAAGTTTACACAAGCTTATTTGGATCAAAAGTAGATATAAAAATCACAATTTCTATTGAATAATTCAATAAGATATACAAAAAAGAATTTTGCAGTAGAACCAAAAAAATAGATCTTTGGAGAATATACAAGGCTTCCAACCAATAGTGTTATGTAATGTTCTCTATAAGTTTATTATTAAGGCTATTTCTCTTTGATTGGATAAAGTAATACCTCATATCATATCTGAAGAGCAAATGGTTTTAATCCTAGTAAGGAGACTACAAAGGGTGCTATTTTAGTACATGAATATTTTCACTCATTAGGAGTAGAAAATATAGCAACCATGGTTTTAAAGCTTGACATGATGAAATCTTATGATAGGGTGAGCTAGGATTTGCTTTGGGCAATTTTTGCTAGTTTTTGGTTTACTTGTAGTTGGATTAAGTGAATTTCATCTTGTTTTTCTTTTGCAATGCTCTTAGTTTTTCTTAATTATTTACCCCATGGATACTTTGGATCATCTATGAGAATTTAATACAGGGATTCTCTGTCTCTTTTTCTATTAATTGTCATGTTAGATGGATTGAGAAGGAGAATTAAGAGAGCTAATTTGGTTGGGAATTAGAAATGAATTTACATTGGACAATTAGATGAATCCCTCATTCATAATCTCATTAATGGTAATAATTTTCTTATTTTGGCTTGCAACTATGGAGGATTGTATGGTCATTAAAAATACCATCAATGATTACTCTCTTCATTTGGTTAGCTTCTTAATCCAAGGAACTCAAAGGTTTTCTTGATCAACTTTTCCCTCTTGGTTTGTAGGGCCCTCATTGAATTTTGGAGAATTGAGGTGGGTTTTTTCCCTTTTAAATATTTTGGGAATCCATTCTTTTCAAGGGAATGAGAGGCATGAATTTTGGGATACGATTGGGATTGGGAATAGAAACTTAGACCTGCAAAATAAATCCTTTAGGTGCAAACATGTTATGGTTAATATATGAATCCTTCTCTTAAGTGGTGTAAACTCATGAGGAGTAAATATATTGACAATCCTAATATTGAATGGATTTTCAAAGTTTCTGATCTACCTTTAAGGTTCTAATATTTGAAATTATGTCATTATACTACATTTATCTTGGTTAATTCATGATGGATCTTGAGCTCATTTTGGAAGGATTCTTAGAATAATGACCAACCTCTATCCTCCATCCATTAGTTCTCTTCCATTTTTATCTATTTAAAGGCTCTTTGGGGCAACAAAGTCATGAATTATCAGACTCTATAATATTCTAATATCACCCCCTTTTTATATGGAAATGTATCAATTTTCTAGATTGCCCTTAGAAAATTAAAGATAAATTGTTTCAGAGTTGAGTAGTAGGTTGGTATTGTTTTCTTATAAGGAGGATGTACTAATTTTGGATAAATCAAAATCTAGAGATTATTATGTCACGGATGGGTTTAATTCTTTAATGCCTATGCATTCTACCTCTTATTGGCCTAAAAAATTACTTTGGGGGGTCGACATCTCTACCTAAGGTAGGGGTCTTTTCATGGATTTCCATTCAAGATCATGTTCTAACTAGAATGCAATTGGATAAAATTGGGAATTATAGTTGTCTTCCCTTGATTTATTTTGGGCTCTTTTCTTGACTCATTTGATCATTTATTCATGCATTTCCCTTTTACACAATAATGCTAGTATTGGTTATTCAACAAATTAGGCTAGCAATATTCCCTTTGTACTTGATTACTTCTCCAGTTCCAAACTTGGCCTTTCTATTTGGATCTTCCATATTTGTATATCTATGGGATATTAGTCCTATCCTTCTCTAGAGTATTTGGTTGGAAAGAAATAACATGCTCTTTAGTAAGAACTTTAATGATTTTCAATAATTCTTGATTGTATTGAAAAAACTATCATGGAAGTTGCTCTTAGTTATCTCTACAAGACTATTAGCTTTAAGAGGATTTTTTCTTGTTGGGATAGAAAAGTTTTAAAATCCTAGCCATTATTGCACAAGTTTCTTGTCCCAAGATCAATCTCTTATGTTCAATCTATGAATAAACATGTTGCTTTAAGAATGGAAAAATCTTTCTGATAACATATTTCTATTAAAATTTCATGGGGCTTCTTAAGGGAATCTAGGGGAGTTTGTAACTGAGATCATTATAAGGTCATCTTGTAGCTCTATTGTCAAGATTTCTTGCACCTCTATTGGTAATGATACTAATAAATTTGTAAAATTTATGGGTGAAAGCACAAATGTGCATCACCTTTTGGGCTAACTTTACAAATCCAAAAGGACCAAATTTAGTCGGACAGCTTTTGGCCAAAACAATTCTGACTAAATCCACATGGCATTGAGTAGACAACACATGGCATGTACATCTCCACAAGGTTCCAACAAAAATTGATCCAACTAGACCTAGTCTCACTGGATCAATATCAATTGGAACATGAAAAATATATAATCTACAAAAAATCTAATTTTCCACTCATTTACATGAAATGAGTTTGATGGAATTGTGGAGCGACAAGGGCTATAGGAGTAATTCAACTAGATTAGGTATGTCAGCAATTTTTCCCATTTTTAAATATCTTTTAAGTTTTATTTTATGTTTCCTTAGGTAAAATATGGGTTTTAATGTTTATGGTTTTAAACACTTCAAATATTTCCTTATTATTATACATCTATGTTTTAAGTAGCATATTAATTTTTAAATAGTGTAATTTTAGATAACTTACAAAAAATATTGAATTTTAGTAAAGTTTAGACATTATTAGAAAAGTTAGATAAATTTTTTAAAAATATTATTTAGAGAAAATAGTATAATAGTTAGAAACTTTTGAAAATTTAGAAAATAGTATAATTTTTTTATTAAATATAGAAAATTGTTTAGAGAGAATATAAGAAATTTTTTTTTTTTTAAATTTGTTAAAAATCATTAGAAATTGCTAGGTAAAAGTTTAGAAACTACTATTTGAAATATTTGATAAAAATCAAAATTTTAGAAAATAGTACAAAAGTTTTTCTAGCATAAGTAAAACTCTATCATTGAAGCAAATGAAACTGGTAACTAAAACCATTAGATTGAACTAAATTAGACTCTACCTCTTATAGTGAACCCAATTAAATTCTAATTGAAACCTTAACATTGAACCTTATAAATTATAGGCAAGGGTGTAACTTAATATTGAATGTAATTAAACCACAACATAAAACCTAATCAAATTCTAACTAAAACTCTCACATTAACCCAAATTAGACTCTAATTCCTATATTGAATCTTAAAGCCAAATATGTTGACCTAAACCCTAAAATTTTAACCCTCTATCTCTCTCTAACTCCTAAACTTCGTCTCTCTAAACCCTAAACCCCTCTCTAACCCCATAAACCCTAAACTTGTTTCTCTCTTACTCTCTCTAACTTACATAACTTAATCTCTCCCAAACCTAACCTCCTCTCTCTCTCTCTCAAAATTTTCATCATTTGTCTCTCTCTAACTCATAAGCCCAATCTCTCTAAACCCTAAATAGCACTCTAACCCCATAATCCCTAAACCTATTCTCTCTCTCTAAAGTTGTTCTCTCTCTCTCTCTCTCTCTCTCTCTCTCTCTCTCTCTCTCTCTCTCTCTCTCTCTCTCTCATAGCTTCATCTCTCCCAACCCTAAACTCCTCTCTCTCAAACATTTCATCATCTATGTCTCTCTAACTCCTAAACCCTATCTCTCTAACTCCTGAACCCAATCTCTCTAAACCCTAAGCCACTCTCTAACCCCATAATGCCTAAAATTTTCTCTCTCTAAGCTACATAACTTCATCTCTCTCAACCCAAACCTCCTCTTTCTCTCTAGATCTCAAACTTTTAATCCTATGTCTCTCTCTAACTCCTAAAACCCATCTCTCTAAATCCTAAACTACTCTGTAATCCCATAATCCCTAAACTTATCTCTCTCTAACTTCATCTCTCCCAACCCTAACCTCCCCCCCTCTCTCTCACATAGGGAGGGATGAGATAACTAGGGCCAAAGGCACACCCAACTATTCAAACCACCTATGAGAGTAAACACAATAGAAACATAACACAAATATAAAGAACTTGGGAGATATAGGAACACAATGCCTTCATATATTCATCAAACAATCAAATACATGCCTAGTTATAAAGCCTTTTGAGTTATAACCACATTACAATCAAATTCAAACTTTAATGATCAAACTTTGCATCTTAGCTTCTTTTTCTCCTCCTATGCTTCTATCTTCTAAATTCTCCGTAAATCTCTACCAAAGACTTCTTTAAATACCTGCACACCAACAAGTCAGCCTAATGCAAATATAACCAAAATAAACTCTCATATTAAATGCTAGGATAAGCCACAAGTCAATTCACAATATCTATACCTATCACTAAATTAAATGCAAAGGTCAGCTTCAACAAGAAACCACACACAAACAACTCATCAAACAAAGAATCCAACAAATGCTATAACTTGATGAACTCAACAACACTCGGTAACCATAGGAACTTGGCAATCAAAGAAAGCTCAACAACCAAAGAGAGCTCAATGACCAAAGGAACTCAACAACCTCTCTAACTTGGCAACGAAAGAAAGCTTAGTGACCAAAGGATAACTCAGTAACCAAAGAAAGCCCAATAGCAACTATGAACTCTTCAAACAAAATATAAGTTGGCAATTCAAGGCATTGCAACTCAACATAAACTAGAAAACTTGGTAAACATGTAGGATAGTAATGCAACCCAAGATTCTCCTACATTAGACAACAAGGTTGGAGAATAATTTGAGCTGAATCCAACTTAGATTGAGAAATCTATGTAGCACCTTCACTTGGTTTATTTTTCCACTTTACCAAATACTCATATTTTTCTTTTCCTCTTATTCTTTTACCAACTTGTTATTCAAATATCTACTCAATCTAATTCTTAGGATAACTATTTGATACAAAAACTTCATCATCTAACTCATGATACTTATACAAATCAACAACATTGAATATAGGAGATATATCCATGTCATCAGGTAACTCAACTTCATAAGCATTACCAATATCAAACTTCTTCAAGATCTTATAAGGTCCAAACTTATTCATCCTCAACTTACTGTATGTCCCAATAGGGAATCTTCCTTTCTTCAAATGAACCATCACCTCATCACCAACTTAAAAAACATGATGTCTTCTAGAATTATTAGCATTCTCCTTATACTTTTGATTACTTTGTTCAAACTTTAGCTTCACTTTCTTATGCAAAGACTCCATAAAATCAGCAAACTCTTCTCCTGCATTTCTTTTTTTCACTAGCAATATACCTAAATTTGATACTCCTCTAGGTTACATTCTTTGCAACATGCTCAACATCTAATGTCTTCTTACAAGGTATAAAATGAACCATCTTAAAAAGTCTATCCACAAAAATAAATATAGAATCATATCCCTTCGCTATTTTAGGTAATCCAAGAACAAAATCTATACTAATGTCTCTCCAAGGTTTCTCAAGAATAAAATAGGTTTATACAAGCTAGTATTCTAACTTACTCATTTTGCAGCTTAAAAAACTCCACATCTCTTTACAAACTTTTGAACATCTTTATACATCTAGGGCCAATAATACTTCTCTTTCAACAAACTCAATGTCTTATCAATTCCAAAATGTCTAGCCAATCCACCACTATTTTTTTCTTTAATCATATTCAATCTCATAGAAATCTTAGGAATACACAACTAAATACCCTTAAAAAACATACCTTCTTGAATAAAATACTCATCAAACTTACTTTTTTGTTCTATCAAACTAGGTTCTCTATAGTCTCTCCACATCTAAAAAAAAATAGGATTAGTATCATACAACTCCTTCATCTCATCAAAACCAAGAACTATAACCTTCATCTCAGTAAGAAAATAATGTCTTCTACTCAATGCATCAACAACTCAATTAGTGACTCCACTCTTATGCTTAATCACAAATTTAAAACTCTACAAATACTCAATCCATTCCATATGTCTTTGATTCATCTTATGTTGACTTCTAAAGTACTATAAAGCTTTATGATCAATATACAACACAAACATTCCTTAGGAATTAAATAATGTCTCCAATTCTTCAATGCATTTATAATAGCATAAAACTCTTGATCATACATAGAATACTTCCTTTTAGCATCATTCAACTTCTCACCAATGAAAGAAATAGGTTTACCTTCTTGACCCAATACATCTCCTATTGTACTACTACTTGCATCATATTCAACTTGAGATACCTTATTGAAATTAGGCAAAGCTAATACAAGCAACTCAACAACCTTTCATTTCAAAGTCTCAAAACTATTATCAACTCCATGTGTCCACTTGAATTCCTTTTTATCTCCTCTCATTTTCTCAGTCATAGCATTACAAACATAACTAAAATTCCTTTTAAACATTCTATAAAAACTAGCCAAACCATGAAATGATCTTATCTCACCCATATTCTTAGGTGTAGGCCACTCCAATATTGTTTTAACCTTCTTAGGGTCCATCTTCAAACCATCAACTAAAATCACAAATCCTAAATACACAATCTGTTCTTCCATAAAAGAACACATCTTTAGAATAATCATCAACTTTTCCTCTTTCAATCTCTACAATACTTGCCTAACATGCTCAATATTTTCTTCCTTAGTCTTAGTAAATATTAGAATATCATCCAACTAAACAATCACAAACTTACTAAAAAAAATTTTTAGAACTTTATTCATCAACCTCATGAAAGTACTAGGCGCATTACTCAAACCAAAAAGCATTACCAACCATTCATACAAATTATGTTTTGTCTTAAAAGTAGTCTTCAATTCATCACCTTCTTTGATTTTGATCTAATGATAGCCACTCTTCAAATCAATCTTAGTAAAATACTTTGCTCCACTCAAATAATTTATTATGTCATCCATCCTTGGCATAGGAAACCTATATTTCATTGTAATCTTGTTAATAGCTTTGGAATCAATACACATACTCCATTCTCTATTCTTTTTATGTGCTAATACAATAGGTATAATACATGGACTCAAACTTTCTCTGATCAAACCTTTCTCCAACAACTCATGCACTTGTTTGTTAAATTCTTAATTTTTAGTATGTGTCAATCTATATGATGCTTTATTTGGAAAACTAGCTCCAAGAATTAGATCCATGCAATGAATTATACTTTTGACTAGTGAAAAACCATTAGGTATATCCTTTGAAACAATTTCCTTATACTCATTCAGAGATTCTACAATTTCTACTTGCACTTGATTGACACTAGCAGTTTTTGTTTCCATTCAGTTACCACTGACTAGCACTTAGTCATCATTATTTTCTAATACTCAGTTACTACTAGAACAACTTGGTCTCCTAGGGATTATGGAAAAATAGATTTGATTCTTCTTCATTTCCTTTTCAAATTGATTTCCATTAACCATACAAATCCTTACAATAGTACACTTAACCTAATTTGAACTTTCAATCAAAGGCAGTAATATTTTCTTCTTGCCATTCACCCAAGGAGTGTTTTGATTCAATCTTCCATCATGTATAGCATATCTATCATATTTTCAAGGTCTACCCAAAAAAATATGGCAACAATATATAGGCATAATATCACACAAAACTTTATCAAAGTAATATCCAATCTTGAGCTTCACAATACATTGTTTACTTGTAAATATCTTATACTCATCCTTTATCTATGAAACATGACGATGTTCCAACCTCTACAACTATAACTTTGTAACTAATTATTTTGATTCCAAATTTGTATAACTTCCACTATCAATGATCACATGGCATCATTTTCCAACCATCTTACATCTAGTTTTGAAAAGATCTCTCCTTAAGATAGGTTCATCATCACTTTCTTTATTACATAGGGTTCTTCTCACCATCAAATTTTCTCTAGCCTTAGGCCCACTAGGTGAACCCTCAGTATCTCCTTGAACCATAACATTTATATTACCTTTCCCACTTTCAAAGGATCTACATTCAAAAGATATATGTCCTTCTTTAGCACATTTGAAACAATTATCATGAAAACCACCTCTAGAATAAGAATTACCTCTTCCTCAGTACGACCCAATATCTCCTAGGTAAGAATCACCACCTTTCTATTCAATCTTGCCTTTATCATCATTCTTCCATTCATATTTTCCCTTATCTTTTATAGAACTATCAGATCTACCACCTTTTCCATAAGATCTACCTCTACCTCTTTGGAAGCTACCACTTCTACCTCTTTGTCTTTGTTCATGCTTCTTTATTAAGATCTCCTCATCTTTCAAAGCATATTTATATGCTTCCTCCACACTTTCCAATTTCATAAAACTTATCTCATCTTGAATGCTAGATCTTAATCCATTTTTATACCTTGCAATTTTATCAACACCATCATCCATATGTCTAGATCTAATGTCCAATCTATAGAATTCCTTAGTATACTCCTTTACAGTCCTGTCTCTTTGTTTCAAATTTTGCTTCTTTGTCAATAGACTAACTTGTTAATTATTAGGAAAGAACTTTTTCTTTACCTTGTTCATCCTCTTTTCCCAAGTCCTTATCTTCTCCTTTCCTCTCCTTTGTCTAACAAATTGCAAATGCTCCCACTATAGTGAGGTATCTCCTTTCAACCTAGTATCTGCAATCTTCACCATCCTATTATTAGGAGTGTTATCATAATCAAAGAACTTCTCCATTTCAAATATCCAATCCAACACAAGATTAGTATCTAATTTTCTATCATACGGACCAAATTCAACAATAGGTTTTGAATGTGCCCTAGACAACATGCTCAACAATCTTGCTTCATCTTGATCTTCTTCAAGCTCTAGATTAGAGTTTGGTCCTACTGCTTCATCATCACTCACATCATCAAGATGTACTCCTCTTCTCTAGGCTATCTCTATAGCATCTAATCTATCTACAATTTGTCTCAATGTATCCAATATGGTATTTTTTTACAATTTTCTCTACCTCAAACCATCTTTACAATCAATTTCCTACAAGACCATAACCCTCTACAAGTTATAGGTCAAATTCATAGATCTACAACCCTACAATCCAAATTTACTTAGAATTCTTCACGATCCAATCTCCACAAGGATGAACCTCATGCTTTGATATGACATAACATAGGGAGGGATGAGATTACTAGAACCAAAGGTACACCCATCTATTCAAATCACCTGCAAGAGTAAACACAAGGGAAACACAACACAAATACAAAGATCTCAGGAGATAGAGGAACATAATGCCTTCATATATTCATCAAATAATCAAATACATGCCCAATTGTCAGGCCTTATGGGTTACGACCACATTACAATCAAATTCAAACTTCAATGACCAAACGTTGCATCACAACTTACTTATTCTCCTCCTAGGCTTCTATCTTCTAAATTCTATCTCTAAATCTCTACCAAAGACTTCTTTAAATACATGAACAAACTGCAAGTCAACCTAATGCAAATACAACCAAAATAAACTCTCATATTAAATACTAGGATAGGACACAAGTCAGATCATAGAAGATACCTATCACTAAATTAAATGAAAAGGTTGGCTTCAAAAGGAAACTGCACAAAGACAACTCATCAAATGAAGAATCCAATGAATGTTGAAACTTGGAAAACTCAATAAGGCTCAAAAACCATAGGAACTCGATAACCAAAGAGAGCTCAGAGACCAAAGGAACTTGGAAACCAAAGGAACTCAAAAACCTCTATGACTCGACAACTAAAGAAAGCTCGGTAGAAATAGTAAACTCAACAAATAAAGCATAACTTAGCAATGCAAGGCATTGCAACTCAATATAAACTAAGAAGCTCTATAAACATGTAGGATAGTAATACAACCTAGGATGTTCTTGCATCTCTCTCTCTCTCTCTCTCTCTCTCTCTCTCTCTGTGTGTGTGTACATGTCTCTAACTTGTACTTCATCTCTCCCAACCCTAACCTCATCTCTCTCTCTCTCTCTCTCTCTCTCTCTCTCTCTCTCTCTCTCTCTCTCAAACTTTTCATCATATGTCTCTAAACCCTAAGAAGCTCTATAAACATGTAGGATAGTAATACAACCTAGGATGTTCCTACATCTCTCTCTCTCTCTCTCTCTCTCTCTCTCTCTCTCTCTCTCTCTCTCTCTCTCTCTCTCTCTGTGTGTGTGTGTGTGTGTGTGTGTGTACGTGTCTCTAACTTGTACTTCATCTCTCCCAACCCTAACCTCATCTCTCTCTCTCTCTCTCTCTCTCTCTCTCTCTCTCTCTCTCTCTAACTTTTCATCATGTCTCTAAACCCTAAACCACTCTCTTACCTTGCAATCCCTAAACCTGTCTCTCTCTCTATCTCTCTCTCTCTCTCTCTCTCTCTCTCTCTCTCTCTCTCTCTCTCTCTCTAACTTACATAACTTCATCTCTCCCAACCCTAACCTCCTCTCTCTAGATCTCAAACATTTAACCCTCTATCTTTCTCTAACTCCTAAACCCCATCTCTCTAGACCCTAAACCACTCTTTAATCCTATAATCCCTAGCTTGTTATCTAAATTTGATTTGTACCTATTACTAGAATAAAAATGCAATGTAGTTAAAATTTCTTTAAATGTTGTAGAGTAGGTTTGTTTAGCCAGATTCATTTAGTGTGTTTTGATTTAATTATTTTTTTAAATTATGTATGTATATATTTATACATATGCATGTGCAAATCTCTATTATCAACTATCTTATGTTGTTTGTTTATATATTTTATCATTATGGCATTTTGGGGTAGTGATTGTGCAGATTTTATGTACATGGTCATCCCCACAATGGTTCATCATGTAGATCCAGTACTAGTACCTAGGATAGGCAAACATTGTTCACTAAAACTACTTAGTGCTTATAGAGTGCACTTGATTCTATTGATTAGACCTTATAGGCTTCACCTACCCCACAACATAGGGATAAGGTGATTGTGGTTAGAGATGAATTGATGAGTATGATGCACACTGTCAAGGGTTTTGACCCTTATATAAAGGTTTTAACCCTTATAAGGGTGTGAAGAGAATGTTCCCATATTATCAACCTTTAAAAAGGTCAAAAGGTACCATGCTGCAAGGATCCATTGGTGGAACCTTTCACATATCCTTGTTAGTTGATTGCACATCACATGTGGCCCCAAAAGGACGAGTTCCCCTTATATTTCTACAAAAAATTGTTTGTATAATTTCATCTACATGGAGATTTTGATTACACTAGTATCCCTAGGCATGTCGAGAAGGATCAACGTAGGTTCTCAAATAAAATTAGACACCCAGATGCTCCTGCATCTATTAATAAATAGGCATTGATTGGTCCAAAACTTTTGGTGATGCCAAAACAATTAGAGTTGGCTATAGCTATATATAGAGTGACAAATGATACGTGTAGAGATATGTACAAGAGGATTGCCACTAATGCTACTCAGGTGCATGAGATGACTTCTGATCAAGTGCATAATACATGACACACTCATGATATGCATCTATAGGTGGTCATAATGCTACATGATCTTCAACTGATGATATGTATCATGAGTTTTACATCCCATCTCTAGTAGACATATATGTGGAGTCTTTAGTAGACCATTTGAAGGCTATTAGTACATATTTTTCTACTAATCTACTTTTAGCCTATCAAGCTATTCAGTTGTTCACCAAACAACCTCTTAGTACAGTGTCATCATATGTGAGTGGTAGCATCATAGGTACATTAGAGGCATAGGGCAGTCAGGGGTAGGAGGACATACATGTTGTAGCTACTGCTCCATTGTAGACCATAGTTGAGGAGTATGCAACCCCCCCTATCGAGGTAGTTCTTACCCCCCACGACGTTCAATATTCACAAATATGCTCACAGATCCTATGCTTGACATTAGAGATATGAAATTTACTGAAATAGGCCTGAGTAAGATAGGTAGACATATATTTGCAATGACACTGTCATATGGGGACTTACAACAAGAGACACAAGTAAAAATTTACAAACATGTCTATTTAATTGTCTATAGATCTTCTCTTTATTTTTAAATATAATATTAAATTCAATTTATTAAAGTATAACTTGTGACATATTTTTTTCTTCTATTGCATACAGACTACATCTGTAGCTCCTAAGGGTGGAGATGGAGAGATGCTTGTCGACCCTAGTCATCCTAACTTGCAGGTAAATTTGATTGTATGTATGTTATTATTTATTGAATATATACACATGGTCATGATACATTTGTTGATGCAGGAGCATCTAGAGGTATAAGGAAAATCCTGTGTCACCCAAAAAAATGTACTTAGATTTAGTTTTTGTTTCACGTGTTTTCATTTTTGGATACCCATTTGGGTCAAATAAAGGTTCCAACTCTCAAAATTCCACTATTAGTGTTCTGGGTTAGAGTTTTTAATCACCTTGGGATATGTGTAAATGCCAAAAAAATAGGAGTATGTAATTGAGCCATCATTTTGGTGAACTAGAAGGTGTAATTGGTCAGATGATGGTAATTGTAATTTAGAGCATTCTAGAAAAAGAATCAGGTCAAAAGGCCCCACGATTTGAAAGTTATTGCAGTTTTTCAATTTTTGGAGACCTCCTAAGAATGCTTCAAAGTCAGGTTAGGGGCATTAAATGACCTCAAATAGGACCAAAAAATGGGGGACGAGCAAAGCTGGTCTATAGCACTATAGAGCACTTTGAGATCTTTCCAAAAATGTAAACAGTTTGTTAATCAGAGCTATGGTTCAAAATTTATGCCTCTCCGAAGTTCGATTACCGATTTTGAATTCTTCTAATTTTGTGCCGACTTCTAATGCAACTTCTAGAGCCTTCTATTTGGTCAATGGATGCCAACTAGCACTTTCTAGAATGTATTCCTAATCCTTAACCCTTTGGGGTCTATTTAAGAATATTTTTGGCATTGTAAAAGGCAGTTTGGAGTGGAGTTTGAGAGAAGGTTCTAGAAGAAGAATTTATCTCCAGATTTATGCTATTGTAAGCCCATAAGGCATGCTGTGGAGTTAGTTTCTCTGCACTAAGTGTACTAGCATATTTTTATAGTTAATAAAATTTTCCCTTTCTTGTTGTGTCCATTTTGTGCTTGGATTGTGTCCCCATCATTTGTTCTTATATTGAACATAGAGTTTGAGATCTCATGTCAATCAATCACGTCATAGAGGGTGACATGATCATGTGATGCAGTGCAAGGTAGGAGAATCTCCAAAGGAGATGTCCAAACCCCCAACAAATAACCACATGGTCGAAACACAAAAAATAAGAAACAATAATACAAGATCTAATACCAAATCATAACTCTTTATTTATAAAATAACTATCTACATGCAATATGCCTAGTTGTAAGGCCTTCCAGGTTAGGGCCAAATATAACAATAATTACAAAAATAGTTCTACAAGATCCCTCAAGATCCAACTCAATCCTAGCTATCCTAGATCTATAACATAACAACAATTTGGTAGAAACCTCCAAGATCTCAACTTGTGCTTGTAACCCACCAAGTAACCTCCTTGTTTCTAAACTACAACCACTAGCTCTTTTTACAAACTTGAAACTCCACCACAATGCTATTGTAAATTGCCTCATATTTGTTGCTCTATTCACGGACTCAGGAAAACTCACCCTTTAGCTACTCCATGTTGAACTTAGGATCCACTTCCTTTGAATGAATGACTCACTTCATAAAAAATAAATGACTAAAAACTCCACAAGACCCCTTACTTATACCCAACTAACCCACAAGTCGATGTAACAATAACAAAATTAAATAAACCCCTTACATTAAATGCATATTTAAGCCACAAGTCAACTCAAAATAAACATTAAATACAAAATGTTAACCCACCTGCTAACCCATAGTTAACACATGATAACCACACAAAAATTACTTAGGACAAGCCCTAAGTTTACAACCATGATCAAATGTACGTAGGAGAGATAACCAAGACCACAAATAGGTCCACACAAACTCCCAGAGCGATCCATATCGAGATCACATGCTACATGCATCAAATGCACCAAGAACTCCAGTCAGCACCAACACACTATTGAGTGTCAGCAAACTCCAAAGTGTTGTTGAGCAACCAACACATGCTGAGCAACCAATACATGCCAAGCACCCAATACATATTGAGAAACCAACACATGCTAAGCAACAATATCTATTGAGATCCTTCAACAATTGATCCCCCTTTAATGATCGAGCTACTCAGTCGACACTAAACCCAATAGTAGCCGACCACCACTCATTGTTCAACTGAATACCAATCCAAGCACCCTCCAAAAACTATTGAGCATCCTTCCAAGAACTCCAAAGTAACCATCAAGAAAACCCAAGATGCTCTTGCATCATCATGTTTGATATTTCTACATGACATATACATGAGTTTGGCTAATATGTTTTAGATGTTTGATATTGATTTACAATTATATCATTTAGATTTATAGCTATAGGACATTTTACATTTACAACATGCTCATATTTGACATATTTCATATTTGCATGAGTTATCTAACCATTTGCATTTATAGTAGACATATTTGATATTTTCATGAGTTATGTGACCATTTACATTTATAGTTGACATATTTGATATTTTCATGAGTTATGTGACCATTCAAGTTTATAGTTGACATATTTGATATTTTCATGAGTTATGTGACCATGTTTATAGGTAGTTGATATATTTTATATTTACATTTATAGAATATCATTTATGTAAATGTGGAAACATGTTTTTGAAATCTATATACATTATTTTTTAGATAATTGTTAATGTGAAAGAATTTTACATGTTCTATAAATTAATGAAAATATGTCTTACATAATTTTCTAGGTGTGTTGTAAATGTGTATAGAAAATGAAAATATAAATGTAAATAGAAATAATTACATTATTTCTATTTAGACACTTAAAGCAATGTAAAAATAAAAATATGTATAAATATTGAAAAAAAAACTTAAAGCAATGTGAACAAATAAAACAATTTATGTATATATAAATTTAAAATACTTTTATGAATCATTAAACCTATCTATTAATGTACACATAATAAATACACACATATCTAAAGAAATTAAAACATTATATGTACATATAGACACTTAGATAAATGTTTAAAAAACCATGTATAAATATTGAATAAACACTTAAAGTAGTTAGTAAGTAGATGGCACGTAAGTAACTTGTACATGTGTATATCAAAGTAGTATAGATATATAAGAAAAATATCGAAGTAATGAAATATAACTACTTAACAGAAAGTTGCCGATACATATGGTTAGGATCCTCTCCATCTTTACTATTCTCCAACAACTTTTCATGCTTCTTGATATCTAACCTCCACTTTGGTTTGCTATGTCATTTTTTGGCACAATGTCAAACTAAATCTTTGTGGCTAAAACCAAGTGGCTATAATGAAAAACCTTTTAGCATGGCATGTATTCAACAAATTGTACACCATTATGGTCAATTTTTTTTGTTGATAATAGGTGCCTACAAAATAAGATTTACTTCATTAAGTATTCTTAATAAAATAGAAAATAAATAACTTTTTACAATTAATCTCTCACTCTCTAATTACTTGTATAGATCTCATAAGGGGATAATCTATACCTTCTATAACAACTAAAACAATTGGATATGAATAGTTATCATCATCTGTAGTGGTTTAGTCAACTTGTTTTTCGCATGTGTGCATCTAAGTAAATAATGATCTGCACCTTCCACATTTTTAGGATCTAGATAAACAACAAAGATGTCACCTACAAATGTACAAAAATAATAGAAAATATAAATAAATAAATAAATATGAAGACAATCAAATATAAAAATGAAACATGTTTTTAAAAACTCACCTAGAATAACTAAATCAAAAACTCATTTATAATTAGCTAAATACATAAGATTATGAATGTCTATGTCATTGTCATCTTCTTCATTGTTGAAAATAATTATCCAATTGTATGTTGTCTTTGATGTTACAAAAAATGTCAAGCCTTACCAAGCAATCAGTGACATCCAAGCTTACTCAAGCATTGAAGGAAGTCTCCTTTGTATATTGAGCATTCAGTGATGACCAAGTGTAGAGATAATTTTAATCAAGCTCAGTTGGTTAATGAAGTAGATCTAGTATTGACTAAGTTCATGTTGTTACCAAAGGAAAGTTAGCATGAAGTTAGTATTGATCGAGTTGGGTTGGTTAATGTTAGAACTCTTGTTCTAACTAAGTTGGGTCTATTAAGGAAGGGATTCTTAGTGTTGATCGAGTACTCAATCTTGTATTAGCCGACTGTTAATATATTATGTTTGATAAATTTATTGGTCAATTCAAGCTGAATTAAGGGTCAATATTTGATTGATTAAAAGAATATTCAATCTGACTTGACTAGGTAAATCATATATATAAAAGGTCAAGTTGAGTTTTGAAATATGGAATTGAAGAAGACAAATTAAGAACGTGAGTTTGAAGGATATATGTAAAGGGCAGAGAATCTAAGTTGACTGAGCTATCAAAGACATTATGATCAAGGAGGATCAAGTGATCAAGCCATAATTGAGATCTAAATTAGCAAAGCAAGTTGCCTTACAAATCAATTCAAGTCATTTTTACTCTATAATAATTGTACCAGTGAATCAAATCTCTTAACAAATTTATCTTAACAACTATTTTATAAATCATCTAACAAGGTGGCAATTCTAGGTTGAAGTGTCTAAAAACATCTCAAAAGGCCACTGCTAATAGAATGAATTAAATCCTTTAATAGGGTCACACCTAACAGTGTGTTTTTTAACCTCTAATAGGGTTGACTCTTAATAGGGCTCACTTTAGAAGAGTGAAAACTAGTAACTAGGTGCAATTGGTGGTTTTCCCAAATTGGGTTTCCATGTTAAATCTTGGTGTCTCTTGTGTTCATGTTATTTCCTTTATGTTTCTTAAACTTATTTAATAATTGTTAATCACAATAATATCTTAATATCTTTGTGCTAACTGAGTGACAATAGTATATTTAGTGTTAATTGAGTTGCACCAAGTTATAGGTTTTATATTGTATTGACATCTTAAAGGGACTTTTGGATTTTTTTTTGTAGTAACTAATTCACCCCTTCCCTCTCAATTACTCCTTTCCATCTCCAAAAATCGATATCAAATCTTTTGGTGTTTACAAATAAGGTTTCAAGGACATAAGCTAAAAATCAAGACATCTTACAAAAGGGAGATTCCTAAACTAAACAGAGATAACTTCTAAGCATGGCAAGAACTCATGAAGCTACATTTGGAAACCATTGGAGACATACGCCTAAAATATCTAGATAAAAAATATGTGGCACCTACTAGAGACCTTTATCTATGGATCAAATTGTAGAAAAGAAGAATTACAACATAATGATGATTGAAATTGCATCTACTTTGAATTATATTGAATTTGATGAAGTCAAAGATTGTCCTATTGCTAATGAAATGTGGAACAAGCTAAAAGATATCTATGGAGGAGATGAAAATGTGAGGAGAGCCAAGGTATAAATTCTAAGACTTTAATTTGATTAGATGAAGATGAGAGAAGATGAAAACATTGCATAATATAGTGAAAGACTCAAAGAAAGTGTAAGTGCAATCAAAGCTTCAAGAGGGAAAATAGATGATGTGACAGTAGTTAGCAAGGTACTCCTAACTCTTCCTCTTAGTTATGAAATTAGAGTGTCAACTATTCAAGAGATGAGATGTGATCCTAAAAATGATATAACTTTGGATGCACTAGTGGGAAGGTTGATAGCCTTTGAGTTAGATAACTTTGATAACTATGTTCCTAACTCTGGTAGCATTGAGTCTGCATTTCAAGCTAAACTATCACTCAAGAAGAAAGGTAAAAAATCTAAAAGAAAAAAGTCTGAGAGTGAAGATGAAGACAATTCTAATGATGGCCTTGAAGTCATTGAAGCCCTTCTTGCAAGAAGATTCCCTAAAGGAAAATGAAAGTACAAAGGTAAAACACCTCTAATCTATTTTTCTAGTGAAGAAGTTGGTCACATTGTTGCAAGGTGTCCAAACAAAGAAGGAAAAGAAGAAAAGAATCATGACAAGTTCAAAGGCAATAAAGATTTTAAAAGCTACAAAGACTACAAGGATAAAGGTAAGAAAAAGACTTTGATAATAGTGATGAAGATGAAATGGTTTACATTGTTGTAAAAGATGAATCAGATGATGAAAATTATAAGATGGCTATCATTTCTCATATCATCAAAAATGATACAGATTCTTGATAGTGGTTGTTCTCACCACATGACTATTGATAAATATAAATTTGAGCACTTGGAACACTATGATGGTGGGAGTGTTAGACTTAGAAATGAAGAACCTTGTTATGTAAAAGGAAAAGGTTGCATTACATTGACTAATGAACTCAAGTGTAATAATGTTTACTAGGTTGAAGGACTGAAACACAATCTACTTAGTGTGGCATAGTTGAACAACATTGGATTCAAGGTAGAATTCATTAATGGAAAAGCCAAGCTGTTGGATGGGAAAGAAAATCTAGTTAGGACTGGCAATCAAACAAAATATAATCTATTCTATCTAGATCTAATTAAAACTTCATGTTTCCTAGATCAAGTAGAGGAAAGTTGGTTATGGCATAAAAGGTTGTACCATGTGAATTTTGATAACCTAGTCAACATAAGCAAGAACAAAATAGTGAGAGGCATTCCTAGTCTAAAGAAACCTGATATGATCATTTGCAAAAATTGTCAAGTTGGAAAAATGGGAAAGACAAGTTTCAAAAGAAAGAACTATCACTCTAAAGAAGTTCTAGAGCTGGTTCATATAGATCATTGTGGACCCATTGGCATAGAAAGCTATTATGGAGATAAGTTCTTTATTTTATTTGTTGATGATTATTATAGGATGATGAAATTTATGTACCTAAAAGATAAATCCAAATCCTTTCAAAAATTCAAGTGGTATTTGGCTAGAGTGGAGAAAGAAACAAGAAAGAAACTAAAATTCATAAGGTTCAATAGAGGAGGAGAATTCATCTCAAATAATCCAATGAATTATGTAATGAAAGAGGAATCGAAAGATAGGTATCTATACTTGGTACACCTCAATAGAATGGCATAGTAGAAAGAATAAATAGATCCATTACGAATTGTGAAAGATCTCTAATGATAGAGAAAAATGTTGCAATCAAATATTGGAAGGAAGCAATTAGCATAATAGTTCATATCTTAAATCGAGTTTAGCTGACGAAGGACTCAGATCAAACACCTTATGAATTATGGTATGACTATAAACCATGTATTTTTTATTTCAAAGTATTTGGAAGAAAATCTTATATCTTGAAAGAATCTAGGAAAGGAAAATTTGATGTGAAAAGTGTTGAGGGAATATTCTTGGGATACTCCAAAAGAGAAAATCTTATAAATGTCTAAATATTTCTACTTGCAAAGTCATAGAAAGTGCACATGTCAAAATTGATGAGTTTGCAAAAATAACTTGAAAAGTACATAAACTTTATCTACGTTAAACCTGATACTATACCTGAGACTCAATTAAATGCAATTGGAAATCAATAGTCTTCACCACCTAAGTTCCCTAAGTCTCTAGTTGAACTCGAGTTGTAGTCAGTGCAACTTGAGACATAGTTTGAAGGACTTGAGTCACAATCAGAAGGACCTAAGTTTTAGCAAGTGCAAACTAAGCCTCAATTTGATACACCCAAGTTATAGATAGTGGGACTCGAACATGATTTTGAGCATGATGAACAGAATGGAACAAGTTCTAAATCCAAGGAGAAGGTACCTGTATTGGCTAGATATTTTAGAAGGCATCATGCACTTGAGAAAATCATTGGAGATTAGTCATAAGGCATAATGACAAGGAAAAAATTAAAAGGTACATGTTTGCTTACTAATTTTCAACCTAGAACTATTAAAGATGCTTTAGAAAATGAAATTTGGATTGAGGCAATGAATGAAGAGATTGATCAAATTGAAAGGAAGAAAACTTGGACTATTGTTCCTAGACCTAAGGACAAAACTGTAATTGGCACAAAATGGGTATTCAAAATTAAATTTAATGAACATGAAGAAGTTTCAAAAAAACAAGGCAAGATTAGTATGTAAAGGTTATCCTCAAGAAGAAGGTATTGACTATGGACAAAATTTTGTCCTGTTTTAAGACTAGAAGCTGTTAGAACACTACTTGCTTGTGCTACACATAAAGGATTCAAAATATATCATATGGATGTAAAGTTAGCTTTCTTGAATGGAATCCTAGAAGAAGAAGTCCATATTGAGAAACTTGTAGGTTTCATAGATCCCAACAAAAGGGGATATGGTTTTTAGACTACACAACACTTTATATAGTCTCAAATAAGCTCCTAGAGCCTAGTATGAAAGATTACATAGTCATCTGGCAAAGATTGTTTTTCAAAGGACAAATGACAACATCATCCTATACATCAAGGAAGGACCAGATAAGAAGATAGTGTTAGTAGAAATCTTTGTAGATGATACATTATTCACTAGACATGATGATTTATGCAAATATTTTTTTAAGGAAATGAGTAAAGCATTTGAAATGTCAATTTTTGGAGAGATTAAATTCTTTATTGGCTTGCAAATTTGATAGAAGAAAAAAATGGTATCTACATTACTTAATCAAAGTACATCAAGGAGATATTGAATTTTTTTGGAATGAAAGATTCCAAACCAGTTGGAACACCTATGTCTACTGGACATAAGCTTTCCAAAGATGGCAATTCCAAAGAGGTAGATCAGACTACATACATATCAATGATTGGAAAATTTTAGTTTTTTGTACATGCAAGACCCGATATTACATTAGCAGTTGGTATGGTGGCAAGACTCTATGCCAATCCAAAGAAAAATCATATGATGGAAATAAAAAGAATTATGAGGTATCTAAATGGTACTGAAGATTATAGTTTGTGGTATAAGAAAGGAGGCAACTTTAAATTGAAAGCTTTTACTAATGTTGATTGGGTAGGAAGTATTGATGATAGGAAAAGCACTAGTGGTGGAGAATTCTTTCTTGGAAAGAGGCTAGTGTCTTGGACAAGAAAGAAACAAAATTGCATCTCCCATTCTACATCAAAAGTAGAATATGTTGTAGCAACAGTTAATTATTGCAACATCATTTGGTTGAAACAACCATTTTCAATTATGAAGGAAGAAATCAAGGATCCAATAGTTATCTTTTGTGATATATCCAAGAACCCAGTGATGCATACCAAGAAAAAACACATTGCAATAAAGTATCATTTTTTGAAAGAATTAGTGCAAGAAAAAGAGGTGAGACTGGAATATGTGAATACAAAATAACAAATTGTAGACATATTTACCAAGCCATTACCTAAGGATTAATTTTTACATCTAAGATGTAAGTCATGGGTCATTCCCGCATTTGAATCTCACTAATGAGATTTTAGTGGTGCATCAACCAAGCATTTTTGAAAATTAGACAAGTTGATGTAATATTGTCACAGATTGCATATGAATCAATACATTAGGTACATGGAAAATTCATTGATTGTTTTTTTTGGCATGAGATATTAAAGAGGGAGATTTTCTATCATATCAGAGAAATTTTATAGAAAGGGAGATTTTGTTGACTTCGGCAAGTTCATGTTAGAGAAAATCATTCCGAAGGGAGAGATTGATGTCAGAGGGAATTCTCACTAATAGAGAGAATTCTCATAGATTAAAATTAGAATGAAACTAGGGATATCATCCTTACTTCTATTTTGCTTTGAAATTTCTTTATATTATGACATGTTGTGTTGCCATCAATGCCAAAGAGGGTGTTGAAAATAATAATGCAATTTTATGTTGTCTTTGATGTTACACAAAATGTCAAGCCTTACCAAGCAATTAGTGACAACTGAGCTTACTTAGGCATCAAAGAAAATCTCCTTGTATGTAGAGTGTTTAGAGTTGACCAAATGCAATTTTAGTTTTAACCAAGCTCAATTGATTAATGAAACAGATACAATATTGATCAATTTCATTTAGTTACCAAAGGAAAGTTTGCATGAAGTTAGTATTGACTGAGTTGGGTTGGTTAATGTTAGAAAACCTATTCTAACTGAGTTGGGTCATTTAACAAAGGGATTCTTAGTGTTGACCAAGTACTCAATCCTATATTAGCCAAATGTCAATATATTATGTTTGATAAATTTACTAGTTAATTCAAGCCAACTTAAGGGTTAATACTTGATTGGTTAAAATAATATCCAAGCTGACTTGACAAGGTAAATCATATATATGAAAGGTCAAGTTGAGGATTGAAATATGGAATTGAGGAAGATGAATTAAGAAAGTGAGTTTGAAGGATATCTATAAAGGGCAAGGTATCTGAGTTGACCAAGCTACAAAGAACATTCTAATCAAGGAGGATAAAGTAATCAAGCTAGAACTGAGATCCGAATTAGCAAAGTCTAATGCATTAGAAATTAGGTTAACTCATTAATAATTATAGCAGTGAATCAAATCTCTTAATTGAATTAGCCTAACAACTATTTTGTAAATGCTCTAACAAGGTGACATTTTTAGATTGAATTATCTAAAGACATCTAACAAGGCCACTCCTAATAGGGTGAATTAAATTTTTTAACAAGGTCACACCTAATAGTGTGTTTTGTAACCTTTAATAGGGTTAGCTCCTAATAGAGATCACTTCAAAAGAGTGAAAAATAGTAACTAGTTGTAATTAGTAGTTTTCCCAAATTGGGTTTCCACATTAAATCTTGGTGTCTCTTGTGTTCATGTTATTTCCTTTATATTTTTACAACTTAGTTATTAAAAGTTAATCACATTGATATCTTAAGATATTTGTGCTTAACTAAGTGATAGTAATAATTGTTATTAAATGTTGCTCTCTAATAATTGTAGCAGTGAATCAAATCTCTTAACTGAGTTAGCCTAACAACTATTTTGTAAATCCTCTAACAAGGTGGCATTTCTGAATTGAAGGTTCTAAAGACATCTAACAAGGTCACTTCTAATAGGGTGAATTTAATCCTTTAACAAGGTCACACCTAATAGTGTGTTTTGTAACCTTTAATAGGGTAATAGGGATCACTTCAAAAGAGTCAAAAATAGTAACTAGTTGTAATTAGTAGTTTTTTCAAATTGGATTTCCACATTAAATCTTGGCATCTCTCGTGTTCATGTTATTTCCTTTATCTCTTTGCAACTTAATTATTAAAAGTAAATCACATTGATATCTTAAGATATTTGTGCTAACTGAGTGATAGTAATATATTGAGTATTAACTGAGTTACAACAAAATAATTAGTGTTAACTGAGTTACATCAAGTTATTGGTTTTATATTGTGTTGACATCTTAAAGGGACGTTTGGATTATTTTTCGTAGTAATTGAATCACCCCTCCCCTCTTAGTTACTCCTTTCCATTTCCAACACTTCATAAGGAGGTCTACTGATTATGTGCTAACTGAGTGATAGTAATAATAGTTATTAAATGTTACTCTCTAATAATTGTAGCAATGAATCAAATCTCTTAACTGAGTTAGCCTAACAACTATTTTGTAAATCCTCAACAAGGTGGCATTTCTAGATTGAAGTGTCTAAAGACATCTAACAAGGCCACTCCTAATAGAGTGAATTAAATCTTTTAACAAGGTCACACCTAATAAAGTGTTTTTTAACCTTTAATAGGGTTGGCTCCTAACAGGGATCACTTCAAAAGAGTGAAAAATAGTAACTAGTTGTAATTAGTAGTTTTCCCAAATTGAGTTTCCACATTAAATCTTAGTGTCTCTTGTGTTCATGTTATTTCCTTTATTTTTTTGCAACTTAGTTATTAAAAGTTAATCACATTGATATCTTAACATATTTGTGCTATCTGAGTGATAGTAATATATTGAGCATTAACCAAGTTACAACAAAATATTCAGTGTTAACTAAGTTACATCAAGTTATTAGTTTTATATTGTGTTGACATCTTAAAGGGACTTTTGGATTTTTTTTTATTAATTGATTCACCCCTTCCTCTCAGTTACTCCTTTCTATTTCCAACACTTCATAAGGAGGTCTACTAATTATGTTTTTCCACGTCCATTTAGAGACATACCCATTTGCAATATTTTTGCATTGATCCACTGCATTGTTTTGAATGTAGACATCACAAAAAAAAAAGATTTTTCTCGTACTTGAATGACTAGAGGTTTGTGTTTTTTGATAGTCATTAGTTGATGCAATCTTCTAATTCCAACAATGGGTTGACAATTGTAAGGATTTGATCAATCAATATTTGTAACACATTAAATTGGAAAGTTTCTATATCAGTAATCAAAATATAAAGGTAATCAGATCAAAGAAAAATGGAAAGCTTACCTTTCACTTCCCAAAAGAAGTTTTTATTATATGTCGTATCATGAGGAGAAAAATGAGATTTGCACCATTCAACAACTTTATTTTCTTTGTCTATCTTTGCACCTATCTAGGAAAGAAAATTGTACATGAATTTTAACAAAATATAAAAGAATTATCTAGCAAATGGTAATATACATCAAATTTGATTAGTACATAATAATATTACACCTTAAAGTTCATGTTGGTGAATTACACACTTTACAAGTGCTCTTGCTCCATCATGCTCTCCTTTTCCATGACCACATTCAAAGAAGTTCTAAAGAAACTTAACATTTTATCTTGCATGTTGTGTTGCAAGCCAATTCAATGCTTTTGTAGACATAAATTTCCCTAAAAAAAAATTGGAACAAATTTATGAGTAATCAAATCTATATATACATAATTGTTCATTTAATTAAATATGTGCATGAAATTTTTAAGTTTAACTTTCAAATACATGTACCAACATAACCATCAGACCAAATCCAATGTTCTAAAGTATTTATCCCATGATTTGTGAGATCATCAAAGAACATTCCAAAATAATGAGCTATATAGCTCCTATCATGAATGCTATCATCATTAAGATAAAAATAGAGCTCCTTGATGATAATGCATTCATTTGGATCAATACTTTCTACCCCATCCACCTCAAATTGTGCATGTCTATAGGGAACTTGTACAAAAATTGTAACTTAATCTGAGTAATAATGTTTAGCTTGAATTTCATATGAGGGGAAAAAGTAAAGTTTTTAGAGAAGTCTACAATTGACATAATACATCCTAGTGGGAAGTTTTTTTTGCATCTTGAAACTATTTCAGATACCATCTTGCACCATGACAATATTGGATGTGTGGATACATCATAGTTTTGAATTTATCTATAAACTCACTATATGGAAAATTGTTTTTCTTCAATGCTATTTTTTATTCTTCTCCATTCTTTTTTGGATATATCTCATACTCAAATATATTCCACAAAACTGGTGTTGAAACATCAATATTGTCCATTTCATATGAAAACTTATGCAACTCTCCACAATTTGTACGTGTATTTTTTTATGCATTGTGCATTGAGTTCATTGAACTCTTCAGAATTATCACATAAAAAAGAATTTAAAAAAAAAAATTTGTGCTTCTAGGAATTATCACATTTGGCTTAAGTGTTTCCACAGATTTTCTAAAAGATTGCAAATAAAGATGAAACTCAACATGATTTTGACAACAAGAAGTTTCATGTACCTTATTTATTCATACAAAACATGGGCACAACCTCTCAAACATTCTTTGGAAAATCTTCACATTTAAAAATTATTTTTTGAAAGCTTCAAATAATTCACTTTGTGTTGTGTCTACAAAGTGTTTTGAATGTGTTATTTTCATATCTGTCTCTTCATCTTTGATCTATATAGTATCTCTTCTATTAGAAGAAACACGTGACTGACTGGTCCAATATTCATCAACCTATCTTCTAACATGTTCAAAAATTTTGTCCTTTCGAGGAAGTTGACAAATATTAACCCAATTCTTTTAAATGTTCTCATCAAACAAATTTCTCCTTTTTACGTATCTTTGAATAGTTCTTCTAGATAGATTGAGAATTTCAAAAATTGCTTGAACCTTTTTTTCTCTATGACAAGTCCTTTTCTATAATCATAGTCATCAATTCTCTCTATACAACACTTAAATCAACTACTTAACTTCTATTATCAATAGCATTTAGTGTATCTGTCAAATTTTGAACTATTATTGCCTTGACATTATCTTCAACTCTTTTCTTATTGTTCACACCTAGAAACTCTAGAATAGGACTCATTTCTTTTTTCCTAAATAATCTGGAATATAATCTTGCTTTACCAATTAGAGATTTATTTTTAAAAAATTGCTTCCACATTTTTTTTAGATGTGGCTTAATTGTACTTTCAGACATCATGTTTTTAGATGGTTCAATTTCTCTAAAAGGAGATACTCAGTCTATCTCCGACAAATTTTCCAACCATAAACCATATTTTCCAAATGTCCTACTACTTTTTGGAACTTCAACATGATCTTCTTCAACTTCAATCAATGGATCTTGAATTGGTGGCTCTATATTATATTTTATCCATCCTTTCTTTTGATCATCTATTACTTGATCATATCTTTTTTCTCTTTTACCTTTATCCGCATTGCACAAAAACCTAAATAGAGAGCTTAAAATCACCTACATACAAAAGACTTTTAAATTCAATTACGAAAATAATAGTAGATCATAGACAATTTAGAAGATTCTTTCAAGTTTAGAAACTTATTATATTTGACTATTTGTAAGACTAGAAAATCTAAAGAAAACTAGTTGCATCAAAGCATTGCTAAATTTAGATTAAGAAAATTATTAAATATATTAAATAATTTAGCTATTTAACAATTTTAATATTTTTCATAATTAAAAAAATTAAATTAATTCTAATAATTGATTTACATCAAATTAATTAATTAATTTAAAATAAACAATAAATTTAATTAATCGATTTCAATACACAAATAATTAAAAATATCTAATTTCTAAATGTTTCTAGAATAAAATTGATTTAATTCAATAAAATTTAATAAACTTAACTTTTTTTATAGTACAAATGCAAATATGAATAAAATATACAAATTTTAAAAATTAAACTTTACCTTTAAAATTAAAAAAACTTATTTTATTATTTAAACCAAATAAAATCTTTAGGTTGGCGCATGTGACCTTGTGCATGCAACTTTTGGGTCTTGTTGTTGCAGTTGAGTCTACTCTAGGCGGATCTAGTCTAGCCAAAATTGTCTATGTGTCGTCCGATATGGCACTTTCTATCATATTTCTTACAATTATAACTTTGGAACTTAACACTTTAGAGGCTAGTTTCATCATCAAAAATAGGGTTTCAAAAAAACAAAAAATACCACTAGATAGCGTTTGTAGTTAGAATTATGCACATATAATTTGTTTTATAGATGACAAAATATTATTTACAATAATTGCAAAATAATACAAGTGGGTATTTCAACATTGAAGATGATGCACATTCGAAAAACTATAAAAATTAGTAGATGGTACCGAAAAAAATTAAAATGATGAATTGTTATAGAGGAGGGAGTCCTCTTTGATAAAATATAACATTTGTAATGGTTAACATGGACTTACTAGGGAAAAGATGCTAGGAATGAAAAAATCATTAAATTATGATAAGTTCAACTTAAAATTGCTATAACTAGAAAAATATACAATATTTTTGAATATTTCTTTTTGATAGTTCTAGGTACATATGTCATCAACAACATACTTCAAATTTAGATGGACAAGAATTTATTTGTAGTTATTTCTATGGTGGGAACTATAACCCCTGATTTGTTAGATTTTTTACCCTATAAAAAAAGGTCATTGAGAATTCTAAAAACATAATATTTTTTATATTTTTTAATTTTTTTAAAATAATAGATAAATTTCATCCTTTTATACACATTTTATTATTTTACAGCAACTAAAAATTCAAAACACAAATATAACTTATACATTGTTGAAGTATAACACTTTTTTGATGTTAGCCTTCTCCTTTGTAAAATGGTGACACATGTTTGTACTTTTATCTTTATGGCATTGAAATATGGGTTAGAATTAGCCCAGTCTATAAACATTAATATGCTTGAGATTGTGGGTGATTCTTTCATATATGTTCAAAAAATCACTTTTCATAAATCATGTACCTAGTCATTGTAGTATGTTTTAGACATTATTCAACTTAATCACCAATCTTTCCACTATTATGAAGCTCAACATTTCTATAGGATGAATAATAATATGGTTGATAGCATGGCTAATTTTACCCTTGATAAAGGCTTATCTTATTTATATTTTGATAGTGACCCCACTTCTATTGTGTGATCTCATATTTTACACTTTTGGTTTTTCCCTCCCCTTTAACTATATTTTCTATTAGCATGTTGATTTTTCTCTTCCAGAGGTTTTGGGAATTGGGTTACAAGTGTGGACCTTTCTACTATATTGTCTATGCTCATTGTAATCAGATAAGTTGGTGATTCATTTACTTCATTTACATGTTCTAACTATATCTACAGGGATAGTTATTGCTTATATGCATGATGGATTTCCTTCTTATTTTTATAACACTCTTTCTTCTTTCAAATTCTCATAAGCAAGTTGTCCTAAAAAGTACTTTAGTTCATAATTCGTGGCCTTTTTTAAATCAAAAAGTCTTTTCTTATTTTGAATTGTTTTTGCACTTTTAAAAATGAACCTTTGAAAATCCTTAAAGGCACAACCATGGGACCAAGGTAATCGCATGGTCAGAGCACATCTTTAGCCCTTAGCATTTTATGGCGTGATTGCACAAAACAATCAAGATCTCTTTGATTGCTTGGTTGTAATGGTTAGTGGCTCAAGTGCATTTCATACACTGAATGAGCAAAGCGGTCAAGAAAGTAATAGTTGTGCGGTCACCCAGTTAAAGATGATATTACAAGTTCAGGAAGTGTGATGAATTAAAATAGCAGCACAAAGAATGAAAACAGAGCATAAAAACAGAGCTTAAAAAATAGAGAAGCAAAAACAAGACTCAAATATATCAAAGAGCTATAAAGTTTCTTCATGTTATTACAAAGGGTTCTTGAGAAGCTTCAAGAAAGGAAGCACTCTAGAGATTTCTACATAATTTTAAATTCACATTTTGCACAAAGAGAGAAGCTCCAAGAAGCAAGTAGAAAGTTCTAGACTGTGCATTAAATGCCCAGCTACTATAATAAACATTATTTTTAACACCCCCCCCCCATAATGTTTATTTGGAGAGAGTAGAAACATCTTTGAGCTGCAATAGATCTCTAAATTTCATAAATTTTACAATAGACAATGCTTTTGTAAATATATCAGCAAGTTGACCTTCTGTTCTGCAAAATTGAAGCTCCACCTCTTGTCTTTCAATTAGATCTCGAACAAAATGATGATGCACTTCTATATGCTTGGACCTTGCATGATATACCGAATTTTTTGCTAGCTTGATAGTACTTTGATTATCACAAAATATTGTTGTTGGAGAGTCTTGTGGATGATGCAATTCTTCAAGTAACCTCCTAAGCCATAATACTTCTTGAGATGCCTTTGATAAACCAATATATTTAGCTTCTGTAGATGAGAGTGACACTGTTGATTGCTTCTTGCTACTCCACAAAATCGGTCCCTATCCAAGATGGAAGATATATCCTGAAGTTGACTTTCTATCATCAATGTCACTTGCATAATTAGAATTCATATATCCAACTAAAGTAGGTTCTCCTCCATATTTGTATTCAATGCCAAGCTGGTAAGTACCCTTAATATATCTTAATATTCTTTTAGCCGCTTTCCAATGTTCAATGTGTCGATCTGTCATGTATCTCGATACAATACCAACTGCATATGCAATATTTGGTCTAGTTATAGTAAGATACAAAATATTTCCAACAAGTTGCCTATATAATTTTCCATCCACTTTCTTTTGAGTAGAGTTAGCACCTAACTTTACTCCTATTTCACATGGTGTATTACATGGTTTACAATCACTCATATTGAATTTTTTAAGTACATCAAGAGCATATTTAGTTTGAGAGAGCATGATTCTTCCTTCTTCTTGCCATACTTGCATACCCATAAAATAGTGCATTAGTCCTAAGTCAGTTATTTTGAAAGCTTGTTTGAGTTGATTTTTAGTTATCTCAATATCATGTGTGTGATCTCCTGTAATAATCAAGTCATCCACATACAATACAATGATAACAACCTTATTATCACAATATTTTACATACACATCTGGATCAGCATTACTTCTTTTAAATCCAACTTCTAGGAAGTACTTATTAATTTTTGAGTATCATTCCCTTGGTGCTTGTTTGAGACCGTAGAGTGATTTTTTTAATCTACACACCAAATTATCTTCTCCATACTTAATAAATCTTGGTGGTTTTTGCATATAAATTTCTTCTTTTAAGTCACCATGCAAAAATGCACTTTTTACATCCATTTGAAAAAATTTCCAACCAAACTTTGTAGCTAAAGCAACTATTGTACGAATGGAAGTCATCTTAGCTACTGGAGCAAAGGTTTCAATATAGTCTATACCTTCTTCTTGTGAGAAACCTTTAGCCACTAACCTTGCTTTGTATTTTTCAATAGCTCCATCTGATGTGAATTTGGTTCTATAGGTCCACTTGCAACCAACCACATTTTTTCCTTCTGGAAGTGTTGTTAGTTCCCATGTTCCATTCTTCATCAAAGAATTGTATTCTTCTTGCATAGTTGCTTCCCATTCTTCTTTTCCTTTTGCTTCTTCATATGTGTTTGGAGTGTCAACCTGCATCACCTTAGTCATAAGAGCATAGTTAGCAAATATATATCTAGGACCTTCTTGATAAATTTCTTTGATGCTTCTAAATTTCTTTGGATTTTCATTATCACTTTCACTTGATTCTTCAACTTGAGTCTCATCCCATGTAGTGGTTTGCACACCTTGACTTTGACTATTGGTAGAAGTAGAATTTTCTTCATCAATCAAAATTGGAAAGAAAGATAATGTTGGAGAATTATCATTCTTAACATCTTCATCAAACCATACATTTCTTTTAATATAGATTTCATTAGTTCTAGGATTGTATAACCTATATCCTTTCGATTCCTCACTATATCCAACCATTATGCACTTCTCGCTTTTCCTTTCAAGTTTGCTCCTCCTTTCATCAGGAATGTGAGCATATGCTTTACAACCAAAAATTCTAAAATGAGATACTGTAGGCTTTCTTCCACTCCGTGCCTCTTCTGATGTTATGTTCAAAACTGCCTTAGTAGGTGTTCTATTCAAGATATATACGGCAGTATGAACTGCTTCGGCCCAAAATTTGGCTTCTAGATTTCTAGAATGAAGCATGCACCTAGCCATTTCTATTATAGTTCTATTTTTCCTTTCAGCAACACCATTTTGTTGGGGTGAATAAGAGACAGTTGATTCCTTTTTAATGCCATGTTCTTTAAAAAAATCTAAAAGAGCTTTATTCATGTATTCAGTCCCTCTATCAGTTCTTAGTATCTTTAAGTACTTTCCACTTTTTTTTTCAGTCAAAGCTTTAAACTCTTTAAATTTTTGAAACACTTCATCTTTCTTTTGTAGAAAATACACCCAAATTCTTCTACTATAATCATCTATAAAAGTGAGGGCATACCTTGATCCTCCAATTGATGATGTTTTGAAAGGACCCATTACATCACTATGGACTAAATGTAGAGGAGTTTTTGCTCTCCATGATTTACCTTGAGGGAAACTTTCCACATGTTGTTTTCCCATTGCATATCCTTCACACACCTTAGGGCTTAATGATATCTTTGGCAGCCCATGCACCATTTGTAATTTCTCCATAAGCTTGAGACTTTGAAAATTGATGTGCCCCAAATGCTCATGCCATAACCTGCTCATATCATCATATTGGGCAATAGCCAACATATGTTTATCTCCACATTTAGAAGTAAATTCTTGAAATTTATATAATCCATTCTCCATTTTACCAATTGCAATGACTCTATAATTATCATTGACATCCTTGATTAAGCACTTATCATTGTAGAATTCTATTTTATGTCCTTGACTTGCAATTTGAGATACTGAAAGCAGATTTGTTTTTAATTCAGGGACTAATTTTACATTTTTGAACAAGCCATTATCAACTTTGACATTACCAGTCCCTTTAACTTCTAAAGCACTATTATCCCCCAAATATATTTTCTCTATATTATTTTCACTTATTGATTCAAATTGATTCTTATTATGAGACGTGTTGTGTAGCACCAAAATCAATAACCCAATCTTCTTTGAAAGTATTATTTTCTTTAAGTGCAAAACAAATTACATTTCTTTTAGAATCTCCTAATTTTGGATAATTATTTACTTTCTTTTCTACATCTCTTTTCTTCTTGAAACATTCATTTTCCTTATGGCCCATTTTACCACAATAATGACATTTCCATTTACTTCTATTATGATCTATATATGAAATACTCTTATTTTCATTCTTCCAATTTCTTTCTTTAGATTCATTTTCTTGTGACTTCTTATAATATTGTTTTCCTTTTATTACAAATGCTTGAGATTCACCATCAAATGATTCTTTTTCTTTAACTTGTCTTTTCTCTTCTTGAACCAACTTAGCACACAATTCTTCTGATTTAATACTTTTTAATTTATCTGCAGTATATAAACCCCTTATAAATGATTGATAAGATCCTGGAAGATTTTGTAGTATAATTTGCACAAAATCTTTATCATCTATATCTTTTCCAAGAGAAGCAAACTCATTTTTCTTTTCTTTTAACTTACTTAAATGTGGGACTATCTCTTGTGAGCTTGATAATTTCAAATTGTATAATTTAGTTGCGAGAGATAAGATCCATACATCACTTGAATTTTGATATAAATCTTTCAAAATCTCCCAAACTTTGACTCCACTTCTCTCATTATGAACTTCTGGAAAAATCTTCTTCTGAAAGTGTAAGCTTGATTAGTGTTGCTGCCCTCTTGTCCATTTTATCCCAATTATCTTGACCATTTCCTAGATTTGTAGGCCTTTGTTCACTACCAGTCACAATATCATAACAATTTTGAAGGGTTAGAGTGATTTCAACATGAGATACCCAATCATAATAAATTTTTCCATTTAATTTAACTATAGGCAAAGTCACACCAAGTGATTCCATTGTTAAATTCTCTCCTTTTTTTTTGGATGAGAATGAAAGATATTTAAAAACTTGAACACCCAAGCTTGAAACTGAAAAAATCTCACTAATTTGTTGAAGAAAAAACTTTTTCTTTTGCTGCAATATCCTTCCTTTGATGTAGTTTTTTTGTCCCAAACCAAACTGTTGTTCACTCCTTAGCTACAGCCTACAAATGTAAAGATTCACACAAGAAAAACACATATATTCATTCCAAAAGCATCATATATTCACAACTCAAAGAACTGAAAATGCTCTGATACCATGATGAATTAAAACAGCAGCACAAAGAATGAAAATAGAGCTTAAAAAACAGAGCAACAAAAAACAAGACTCAAATATATCAAAGAGCTATAAATTTTCTTCATGTTATTACAGCAGAGAGGAATGCTCTATTTATAGAGCTCATACATATTTCTAGAGGGTTCTTGAGAAGCTTCAAGAAAGGAAGCACTCTAGAGATTTCTACATAATTTTAAATTCACATTTTGCACAAAGAAAGAAGCTCCAAAAAGCAAGTAGAAAGTTTTGGACTGTGCATTAAATGCCCAGCTACTATAATAAACATTATTTTTAACAAAGTGACCATGCGAACGGTTGTAATCACACAGTCGAAACATAGAAAGCAAAGCATTCAAGGATAACTGCAAAAAGGCAAAGCACTCAGAGATGATAATAAGAACCTTTGTTCGCATGGTTGCAATGATAAAATATAACAAGTGGAATAAGTCACAATAAGGTGATAGGGTTAAGAGCTTGTTGAATAGTCTTTAATCGCGTGGTCACAATGCTTAAGTGGTAACAAGAAAATTAAGTTGCGACTGGGCGATGTAGCTATGAAAAACTGAAGAAATTATTTGTTCGCACAGCCATGCAGTAAAAAGGAACATGAAGAATTTAAACCATGATCAAGAAATGCAGTTATGAAGAAAACAATAGATGCTCAATTGTCCTGCCACATTGTTAAGATGTAAAAGGTCAGACGGAGTTGCACCCAAGTGAAAAGGTTTGATAACTATGAAAGATCCTTTGATCGCATAGTCGCAAGATAAATATCTTATGATAAATGAAAGACCACGACTTGGTGAAATATTTTAGAATTCACAAGTAGCAACATGATCACACGGTCAAACAAGAAAAAATGTAAAGAGAAATTATGCATGTGACATTGTGATTCCTTAGTTATTAGAGGTGATTTCACAGTAACGAGTAAGAAGTATTAGTGTTAAGATTGAAGAGTGACCATGCAACACAGTTTAGGAGGGGCTAAAATTTTGAAGGTGCTTGGTTACATGGTTAAGTATGTAAAGCATGGAATAAGTCATGAAGCAATGACAAGGGTTGGAAGCAATGATCATCAGGTTGTTGGCTCAAAAGGTTAAAGTGAAAGATTGATTGTGAAGCAATGACTAAAGGCAGTCACAAGCATAAGTTCTTAAATATGAAAGTGACATTTAAGAAGCTCATGATGATTAAAAAAGGATGTACTGTCAAAAAGCACATGAAAAGATTTTGAAAGGCTGGCAGTACAAGCAGATTTTGACACTTTTGGAGATTTTGATAATTCTCATACATGCTAACATAAAGACACCATAAATACTATTTCGTTGCTCAATTTTTCTATTAAAGAGTTGATGTAATGAATTTCTAATTATATCAGTCACACAATTCAAAGCTAAGACATTGAGTGCAAAGAATTTTCAGAGTTTTCAAAGCTTTCTGAGTGTGCATTGATAGAGATTGTTTGAGAAGTTAATTTCAGAGCAATGGCACAACAAGAAGAAAAGATAATAGCTCATGTTGATGTAGAAGAGACTTCACATGCTACTGCACAGTCTAAACCAAAGTTGGCAAGCTTATAGGTTGAACAATGGGTGTGCTTTCTTCCAGGTTCATCCCATGCTCAAACCATGAATTCACATATTTTCAAAGACACATACAACTTGTGTAGGGATGCTATTGTCTAAATATTCTGCAATAAAATTTAGGTTAGAATTTTGTTAAAGGTTTCAAAAATCCTTTTGAAAATTGATTCGTAACTAAGAATTTTAGATTGAGCAAATTGAGTTCTAATTAAGATGGATGGGTTAAAAAAAAGTACCAAATTTCTTATGATTATATATTCGTTCAATGAATTTTTAGATATTATACGATCTCTTAAAAATTTGTAGTTGCTTTGTCTAGGTGCAGGTCATTGAGTTAAGTAAATTTTATTATGTTGTAGTATAATTACTCTTTATTTCTTAGTGCTAAATCATATAAAATGTATACATTTTGGCATTTGTCAATTTTTCTTTATATACTTTGTCAATTTTGCTACTCAGAGACTTGCCACCAAAATGTTACGACACTTTGGCAGTGTCGCATGCTATAAAAAATGACAAAATGGTGCAACAACAATTGATGCAATGGAAACACACCCCATCAATATATTCATATGGCACACACAGTTTGAGAGACACTTTCCTCTTAATCTAATCTCATCAATATCCTTTGGGCTCTATTCTAAGTTAAATAGATTAAAATACAATCTGATCAATGGAACAAACAATGCCACCAAATTAATACAACCTCTTCCTTTCATATTCAATCATGAGAAGAAAAATATACCTCATGAAAAATACTCTAGTAAGTTGTAGATCTAAAAATTATCTTTTAGTCCATGTCTACAGCTTACAGAGTTGTGGCTCAATGATTGACCATGTATACTACTCTATTAGTGATATTATAAGCTTTATATAGGCATGCACATGTCTATAGAGAAATATGTGTATATTACACACATATGTATATAAACAGATTTTGCTCTACTTAAACATTCTAATGTATTAATTTTAATGTGTATCTTTGAAACTTAACATTTGAGGGAACTAGCTTCAATAGCACTGTGATGGGAAGCTCATGGATGGCTTGCATTTCATGTTTATCAATTCACAATTTTCAAATAACTAATATCCATATGATCAACTCTGCACAAGGGCAATTCATCACCATCTTTTTATACCATGCCCATTTCTTGAAAAAAATATGGCTTCATCAAAATATCTCAAACTTACAAAATTTAGTCTCAAGATTTTGGAAAAGCAATGTGATGAAAAGCTGCCCCATATAGGGATGGTTCTAACTAAGGCCCAAAATGTTTGTCTTTACCCTAATACCAGAGTTGCGTGGAAATAGATACAGTATCAATATAACAACTAAAAAAATAATCATATGTTCAAGTATTTATACATATGCTCTACTATTTGAAAACATTGTGTTGTGTATTGAATTGTAGATCATAAAAAATAAATTTTATTACTAGCATTTTAAATAGTTAAATAAAATTTAAAGAGAATCTCAAACTATTTTAATTGCCAATTTAGACAATTCTTCTAAAAATTGATTTTTTGAGAGATATTTCTAATGTAAGTCTTTCTTCAATTGGAAGAGAGGATTATTAACAAAGAATAAAAAATTGTAATATAAATAGCTACTAAGTTTTCTGCATCAATAATTCTATTAATTATTTAACAGATTCTATAGATAAAGATTCATAGGTTGATTAGGATATAGAGAAACACTTAAAATGGGATATTGGCACAACTAGAAATGTTTTACCAAATATTATACAAAAATTATAAAACTTAATTATAACTAGAAACATGATAGTAACTATTCAATAATATTAACAAAAATATATGACTATCAACTTAACCCTTGCACTTTTCAAAAGTGCAAGCACTAGTATTATAACCTTATTTGGAGTCTAGCTCCAATCTCAAAACTAAGCAATATCTAAATCTTTGTAGGAACCATCATAGCTGTGTAAAATGTCATGAATCTATATTGTTATTATAAGTTTTGCATTGCTACCAATGCAGGAATAAACATAATTACCTTGGAGTTAAGGACAACAACTCATGAAGCAATTCTCCATTAATTGTTTTGTATCTACTGAAAACCTTGTTAGAATAGTAATTCTCCATTAATGGTCTATGCTTCTTATAAGAGTCTATGAAGAGTTTATATTCACTTTTAGTGATAAGCTTGTCAGGATTAATTTTAATTAGTTTTAGTGATAAGCTTCCTTACAACACCAAAGAGCTGTGAACATTTAGAATCTTGGTTAATTAGCGGTGGAGATTAATTCAATGATTGTATCTTTATATTCTAGCATATTAATTATAAAGTATACTTAGACATCATCCATTGACTAAGATCATTCAAGTTAAGTTAATTGACATAGTTAGACGTTACATCTTTATGTTCTATATTGACATGCAAAATTTATATGATAAAACAATTTATAATAGATTGGTTAAAAACACTTATGGTTATGGTTGTGATCTTGAGGTGTTTTTGATGTCTCTAATTAATTTTTTGATCATAACATAAACATCTTGATGATTGATTATAATACAAATAGTCTAGTTTTTCATATTAGATTTTTCCAACCTACTAGTGTAGGTGGACATCTAGTTGTGGGAACTAATATTTTTTTTTGTAGAGGACATTTATAGACTTGTTGAATGTTAAATTTCTTATGTAAATTTGTTGCAGAATGTTATTAGAATGTATTCTAATTGAATTGAATAAGGGAGGGGTATATGCTTCTACACAATACATTAATTTATCAATTTAGAGTCTGATTTAATATATTGAACAAAGAAAATTAAAATAATTACAATTAAAAAATACAAAAGTAGCTTGATAAAAATGATGGACCTGAACCTAGCCATAAGGGCCACCGCCACATCATGATCTAACAAAGACTACATAAGCTAAATGACATTTCTACAAGGACTCACTTATAATAACAATATTAAAACTTCAAAACTTGTTCTTTTATCTTTTGACACTAATGAACAACTACCTATTTATTCTTTTTGTGTAACTCTTGGTAAGCCATCTAGAAAAATAAATCATAGTAAAGTCTTAGAGTCCTAGTTGCATGATAATAATTGTTAAAAATCATAGCACCTTCCAAATGCTTTTAAGAACAACCTATCAAATAGAATCAACAATTATATAATTCTAAAAGACATAGCCAAGAATAGCTTCCTTCAAATTTAGTTCATGATTGAAAATTGATGAAAATATTGAAATGTAGCAGACCATTGTCTTTTGACATATAGGCAATCCCAAAATATATGTTTAAACTCTCAACACCATTGTAAAAGGGACTATTTTCTGATTGGGACATGATAAAATAGTCTATCACCAATTGGTAGTTTTCCATGTAAAATTTTAAAGATAGCACTTGGTTATCAAAATCACCATTGGATTTTCATATTTGTGCAGTCATTTCAATCCAAAATTTAGAACTAAATTTGCATTTCCATTTACAAATCATTCGAGTAGGATACTAACAAGGAAGTAGCTAAAAAATAAATCATCTTTAAAGGAAAGTACTCAAAGTGGCTATTGGATAACCACTTCCAATCCTTGAAAATGTAACAAGCCCTTGAAGTACAAAGCTTCATAATCAATGTAGTGGGGATTAATGGCTGAATAAACTTTAAAAGTGCTTATATTTTTTAGTTAAACCACAATACATTTTAACATTATCCCATCAAGCCCAATCAGGTATATCGAAGTCTCAAATATCTTTAAATTATTTTATTCATTTTTTAAAATAAGTAATGTGCTTGTCATCAGAATGAAATGGCCAAATACTAGTTATGATAATTAATATTCTTATTTAACCAAATTGAAGCTATAGAAAAAATACTTCAATGAAGATCTAATTCATTCTAAAGATTTAGCAACTCTTTTCCATGCTTTCCAAATAGATTGAAGAGGAAATGATGCCTTGATTTTTAATAAAAGAGCTATATGATAAATTTATCTAACCAAAGTACATGGTTACATCTTGATACTTTTTCATTATTACAACTTCTTTAATTTAGCGACAAACTAAATTTTTATATTCCTCATCCCCATTAGAAACTCTAATAATCCATTTAGCAACAAGATAAGTCCCTTTTGTTTAGGGATCAATAAGACCAAGTTGTTAGGAAGTAAAGTCCATTGATACAATTAAGGGGCCAACAAGGGCATGGTCAATGGGGGTGAATCAGTTGTGTTCCTAATAATAGCTAAATTAATTTTATCAAATCCAATTCCAATGAATGTGTGTGTGTGTGTGTGTCACAAATCTTGTGTTGTTGTGCATGCTTTTTATTTATGGTATTTATACATATAAATATATAAATGCACACACACACACACACACATGCATATATACCATAAA
The DNA here is from genome assembly GCA_028749045.1 of Cupressus sempervirens. Classification (NCBI taxonomy): domain Eukaryota; kingdom Viridiplantae; phylum Streptophyta; class Pinopsida; order Cupressales; family Cupressaceae; genus Cupressus; species Cupressus sempervirens. Next base: position 993,423,542 of record CM053787.1, read on the forward strand.
TAAGAAACATGCATAGCAACACAAGATTTCTAAACTAGGGAAAGCCTTGATTGGAGGGAAAACCCCAATAGGAATGATGCCCAAAAGAAGATGTCTATAAAAAGTTCCTTGCAAAAAGGATATGACCCTATTAGGAACCAATTGAATAAAATCATTACATGACAGTCCCTATTAGGAGACTTTGAATCTGGTCTAGAAGATTCCAACTTTTTTAGAAGTTGTTCCAACCCTATTACGAGATGATTGGGAGTTAACTAAACCCATTGTCTAAATCTATTCAAATTTGTTGCACAAATAATTCATTAGAATAACTCATGCAAGGGGGAACTGACCAATAAATTAACTTCTTTGCAAATATGGTTCCTTTGAAGTTTTCAATACATTCTCATCATCATCATCTACTCTTCCATCATAAAATTCACATCCTTAGAATCATAAAATACACATTTACAATAACTACTCACCTTACCTTACAAAAAAGGACACAACCTTTCCTTTATACCTAGTCCTAAAAACTAATTGAGTTATACTTGAGGCTTCCCCAGTGTAAAAATAATAATATATGACCTCATTACAATACTCGTGTACATTACATTACACCTCCAAAAGAATATAATAAATAACTTATTTGATTGTTAATAAATCACATGTTAAACTTCAATGATCTTCACTAAGTGATTTATAGAATCTACTACCTTAAATGCATCATAAGGAACATGTCAAGTCAAACAATATCCAAGCCCCCTCAACTAAATTCTATCTCTCTTAATGGATACAATTTATTTACTAATAAACTATTTCATGTGAACTATCCAATGACCAATCTTCACATATCCACTTGTGACTTACATAGTCCTTTATATATCTTTCTGTAAACACTAATATAACATCTGTAAATATCTAAAATCATGATTCTAGGACTTGATGAAAAAATCTTCTTCTACAATTCTAACTTTCATAACCAAAATACATATATGTTGACATCATTGACAAACCAAGTCATGAATACAACACATAAGGAATCAATCCAACTTCTAACTACTGAATCATCTCTCCAAAGATGCCAATAATCTCTCCCTTTGGAATGCCTTCAATATTCATGCTAACAATCTCCCCCTTTGGCATTGATGGAAACATATGATGAAGAAAGATGAATGTCAAAGTATAAATCTTAAAAACTCCCCCATAGATATATTGAGCTTCTCCAAATTCTCCTCCATTCCTTGTACATATCACCTTCCTCCATTGATATCAATAAAATTCTAAAAATGAGTTTTTCATGTAACCTTCTCCCTCATTTACATTAGTGACAAAGGTTCCATTATGCCACTCTAAGAATCTAAAGTTCTCTCATTATTCAATCATCTCCAAAATAATCTGCAAAATGCCCAGTGCAAACATACACTATTATACAATTCATTGCTCATGATTTCTCAATAAATCTGCCCAAAGTGACTAATACCCCAAAGAAGCATCACCAAGCATCCAATCTATATGTAAGAAAGTGCTTTGATTATGCTAAACTAATGCAATCTTACATTGATTATTCTGAAATAGGTTAGAAAATCATCCCAAGCATGTCTCCAAGGTACTCAAAAGTGTATCCTTGGAAAATGGTTTTGTAAAGATATATGCTATCTATTAATTTGTGTTAACATACTCCAATCCAATTTCTTTTTCTACAGCCTTCTCTCTCAAAAAGTGATACTTTATTGCAATGTGTTTTTTTCTTTGAATGTAATACCAGATTCTTTGACATAATAACTCTACTTGTGTTGTCACAATTACTGATAATAGGTTCAAGAAATTTTTTTCCTATGTACTTCAAGATTTTATTCATCCAAATGATTAATTATAATATCTATTTTCTTCTATTAGTCCTATATCCATCAAATATTTTCATTCATGCAAAAATGTCAGTCAATGAGTATTGAAGATATTGGTCAGTGAAAATTGTTATCAAGCCATAATGTATTGACTGAGTCAAAGTAGAACAAAAGTATAAGTATGGAACATTTGTACTTGAGTACTTTATACACTAAATAGATATGTGTACACTAAGCGAAGGATTCATCGAGTGAGGTAAGAATTATCAATGCATGTTGTTATTGATCGTTAGCATCAAGAACATAGTGTACATCGAGCTATACTAGAAGAACATAAAAGTTAGTAATATTACAAAAATCCATGTATTCCAATTCTACCAAGAAGAAAAATTTGTTTACAAGGATTGAGAGGAATATTTAGTATCATTTATTGGGAAGAGATATTTGACTAATGATGATCCCAAGGAAGAAGATAAACCAATGGCACAAAATAAATATGAAGGAGATGATAAGGATGGATTTAGATTGTTGATCTTAATTGTAGGCCTATTCAAAAAATTCTACAACCCTAATTAGATCATGGGTTGATGAGGAAAAATATTTAGATCTATAATGGCCTATGAAGAGTAGCTTAAGGCTATAGTGAATGTGTTATAATGAGAAGGGGTTGTGTTGATGGAATGAAGAGTTGAATTTACTTTAGAGAAGAGTACTATGAAACAAAGGAAGGAAGAGAAAATATCAATCACAAGAGGTGATGCAATGTTGAGCATAAGGGAAATCTGAACAAAAAATTAAGTTGCATTCAAATTTGGTCAATTTACTATTACATTTTTACTATTGTAGGAGGCCAAATGCTTTAGCAGGGTAGGCCATACAATATTTTTTTATAAATATCTTAATCAAATGCACATTGTACAATCCTTGAGAAATGTAGATTTGGACAGACCATGTTGAATTACTCCTAATAGAGTAAGTCACTAGAAGTGACAACTATTGTAAGTCATAATAGGAAACCTCTTGGTATAGTGGTGAAGGATTTTTGGATATCATCCCCACCAAAATTTTCCCTCTAACCAAGGTTTTCGGCATGACCAAAATCTTTGTGTCATGTATAATGATTAAAATGGTTTATATTTATGTTCTTATGGTAAAGTAGAGTAGTTATGTTTACATTCGTTTCAGTTTATGAAGTTAAGATTGATTAACACCCCTCCCTCTTGGCATCTTTCATTTTCTAAATATTTCAAAGTTTGGTATCAAAGGTAGTTCTCTTGTTAAGGAGTTTTAAAATTCTAGTGCAAATATCCAAAAAAGGGAAATGTATAGACTTGATAAGATAATTGAGAATTAGATCCTAGAACTAAACATGGTTGTAGGCCAAATTAATAAAATGAGAGAAAACCTAAAGAATTCGTTAAACAAAAGGAAGGAAATAGAACTCCAAATGAATGACACGTCATATTAGAAAGAAGTGACTAAGGAATTATGTGATGGAAATATGTTTGATAAATTTGATGTTGCTATATCAAATCTAATGGAGAAGAACCAAATCCTAACCAAGTAGATGAAATCACTAAAGAAAGAACAAGAAGCACAATCCACAAGGATGTGTGAAATCTTGGAACAAAAGAGACATGTAGAGGATGCAAAAAGAATGGTTGAGGATGATAAAAGAGAGATCACTAAAAGGATGGATAAAGGATTATGAAATCATGATGTTCACCTAGAAGTACTACGATCTAGAAAATCAACTACTCAGTAAAAACAATGATTTTGGTAGAAAGATGGATGAAATTGTTGAGTTGAGATCTAAGAATGAAAAGTTAAGCAATGAACTCAATATTAAGAAAGACACAAATGGAAGACTTAAAATATTAGAAGAAGAAAGCATGAGGAAATTGGATGAACAATCGAGAGGACAAAGAAGATACTATTGGATTATGCTTTACCAAGAACTCTACAACTGAACAAAGAGAGTCATCAAAGAAATTTGAACAAAGGTCAAATATCTATGCAAATCCTAGGTACAAGAAACCTACATGTTATTTATATGGGAAACCTAGACAAACAACTAATATCTATAGGAGCAAGGTGAGTAAGACTACTATTACTCCTAAATTTGATGGTTATTATTATAATTAGAATAATTATGGTCATTAAGTATATGAATGTAGATCCGAGTTTAATCAATATCCTTAGAAATATTAGTTTAATGGCTAGTATTACACATTTAGTAAGTATGGACACAAGTCACAAGATTACAGATCATAGAAAAAGTCCAACTAGGTATCGAGAAAGTAAGGTAACACAATTAATTGGGATTACAATACAAGGATCACCTACACAACATGTGGAGGATATGGTCACATTGCAACCAATTATATGTGATTTTACTTTTGAGGAAGATGTGGAAACTATACAAATACTAGAGAGGCGTGTTTTTATTTTCATAAGGTTGGTCACTTAAGAAGAGAGTGTAGATGCCAAGCATCAACACCTAATGAATAAGATATCAAAGGAAAGATAAAAGTTGAAACTAATGAGATTCATAATCAGATGGGCCAAACATGGAAAAAGAAGAAAAAAAAAAGTTGAACATCAATGTTATAATCAATGACACCTCATCCAATGGATTAGGTGAATCCACTACCACCAACTAAAGCATACAAGAAGGTATGGGAAATTCATTAGAATTGTTATATACCTTACAAGAGTTTTCTTTAGTATTAAAATGAAGTCCATATCAACATATTGTAAGATTCATTAGGAAAACTCATTAAATGTTTGAAGTTAGTAAGGTTGATAAGTTCTACTAAGCATGGAAGTCAGTGAAAGTGAGAGCTAACTGAGCATGTGATGTTGCTAGCGTCAACAATAAGTAAATTAAGTTTGTTAGTGAAGTATTGCTTGATTGATTATCACACAGAGACTGATTGGAGAATTGAAAGATAATGTATAGATCAAGTTTGTATTATGGAGCATTTATTATGCCCTACCTAACACATAAATCTTATTTATCTCTAAATTAGGACAAACAGTTTTTATTCTTTACCTTTCATTGATGATTCAAAAAAGCTAATTTGTGAAAATTGGATCTATAGTTGTACATAGTTGAATTTGGAGCTAAAGATAGGGAATTTGTTGAACAATTTCATTATGCAAGCAGATTTGGTGTAGGAATGAGTTAACCGAACAAGTTTTATCAACATTTTCCAAAACCTTAATTCTCATATTTCTACAATGGTGTCTAGCTCCATGCCTCTAATGACCTCAAAGTTTAGTAAACTGAAGGTGATTCATAAAGAGGATTGTAAAGAATCAAAATAAAAGTTACACCTAGAGGTCACCACACAAATTGATGAAGATGGAGCAGTATCATTGATTCCCCTAAGGATTTTGTTGGACTCGGATATTTATACTTTTATACATTATAAAATTGGTCAAGTTGGCGATTATGAACTACAAAAAACTTAAAATAAAATATGTGTTGATGGTCAGCTCAAAGATAAGCATAAACACCTAGAGACAAAGGGATTGACAAATGTGCTTCATTTTCTAAAGGTGTTAATGGAATGGATACATATTGTATTAAGAAGAGTGCATAATTCAACAATGTGGCTTGATGAGACTATTAAAATCACCTTGAAGACATTATCCATATGGTTAATCTAGTCACTAAGATGGCAAAAGTAATTAGGGCCACACCAATGAAAGAAATAAAAGATCATACCTGTGTTGTATGGGATAAAAGAGGTTTGAAAGTTGCCACTATAATTGATCATAAGATAAGGTTTGGGATATATGTTTTTGCTTACATAATCTATCCATTCAATCAGCCAAATGGCATTCTTTATGGAGCTAGGGATCTTGCATGCAAGATTATAAAGAAAGGGTCTCAAGTTAGATCTTGTTGACTTGTTATTGACACAATTTGAAGGAAACGTGAAAACCATCTAGGTAGAAAAGACCAACACTTGTAAGTATAGTTCATTATTGGTATGTATGCTCTTTTATTTGTATAACTATTTTCCTACTATTGAAAATGTTAATTGGGATGTTAAATGGCTAGTTATTTATCAAATAAATGAATATATTGAAAGTATGAATGATAATTTTGACAATTTCATATTTTTTTACTTCATTGAATTTAAGGAAAGAATGCATCTTAGGTTTAGGATATCTCTATAGTTGCTCAAGAAATATAGAGATGCCATTTTCTTTTTAGTTGATACTAACACCACATTGGTTCAAGTTGTTGGACCAAGGGTTACATGGTTGAAACCCATGGATTATGAGATTGATATTGACTGAGCCAAAGATTCTATTGAAGATTTTTTGAATAAGCATATGAATAGGAAGGATAAACCTTTTAGTACATATGAAAAAGATAATAAGACAATAAAACTTGATATATTATGTCCTAGAATCGACAGAAATACAAGGAAAATGATTGATAATCTAGAAGGCACACTTGGTGAAGAACCAGATAAGTCAATATTGATGCTAACCTAGGGAAAAGGAGAATATTTTGATGAAGAAGAAGTTGGAGGAAAATAACTTGAGTTGGTAGTACTTGGGGATACGAAGGAGAAAAGGAAACAAACTACTATGCTTTAGAGTCCAAAGGAAAATCACTCTATGACTATTGCAACACCACCTCTAGAAAATGAGTTGCTAAGATTATTAAACTAGAAAAATCACAAACAAAAACCTATCATAAAAAGGAAGGATAGGCAGGCATTAACAAGCCAACAAATAAAAAGGAGAACAAGAAAATTGATAGTTAAAGAAGATAGTGATAAAACTAAACCACATGACACAGCCAATTCAGAGTGGCTAGAAGAAAGAAATCTAAAAGTATAGATGAAAATGTTGAATTAGTAAGATAAATAGGAGGGTTAGCTACATTTGGACACTTTAAGTACCCTACCTTGAATGATGAAGGAAATTCAAAACTTGAAGAGGCAATTATTGATATGATGTATAAATTTAAGTATGCATAGGTATTGAATTTGGTAGTATAATTTCTGAGGAGTTGTGCAATAAAATAATTACTAGATGGTGGTATGTATTGGATACTGAGTGCCAGATGAGGGAAAGTACACCATTTTTTTATTCCAAAATTATTAGCACCAAAGATCAATGAAGTTATGAGAAAGTATTAGAAGAGATTTTCACAAAAATAAAGGGAACTATAGATTTTGATTGGTAGATTGAGATAAGTGAAGGTAGAAGGAAAAAATATGTGGAGACTAAAGACATCGAGGAGGAAGATCAAGCATCAGACACCAAGTAGGTGCTCAACATGTTGAACTTAATAATAAAGAAGATGAATCCAAAAATGTTTATATTCAAGATTTTGTTGATGACATACATAATATGGTGAAATATATATCTAATAATTTCACAATTGAAGATCTTATTGGATAGGATCTAGATGATGGAGTGAACAAGGATCAAGATGTGATGGTAGACAATGAGTCAAACCCTAAAGATCAAACATTTTCCAATTCATCCAGTGTGTATATACCAGGCTACATAATAGTTATTGAAAAAATTAAGGCATATAAGAGATATAAAGAAAAAATTAAGCCATCAAATGTAAACACTAATATTCCTTTAGATACAAATACTAGAGATACATAGAAAATCAAGCATCAAGATTAGACAAAGCAGGGAAAGGAAAGTAACGATACTAAATAGAAAATATATGATAGTAATAATGGTACCACATAAGGAGATATAGTTATAAATACAACATAAAATTCTTCTATTGGTACAAACAATAGGCCACAAGCTCAAGGACCTCCAAGTGAGGGAATGAATGAAAAAGGACAACAAGCTCAACTCAAGAAAAGTTCTAAAGGAGAAGAAGATAAGGAAAAATAGAAACCAACTTAGGATAAATCTCATGTGCCTCTAGTACAAAATTTTCAATAGTTAGCCCCCAAGAAGAGGAATGAACAAGGAAAGAAAAACAAAAACAATGAGCCTACAAAGTCAAATAAGGCGTAGAAGCCTCTGGTGTTAACCAAGGTATCATTGAGCACCAACTTAGCTACATCAAAACATGAGAAGAAGAATAAGAAGATGACAAAGAAATTTTTTGTAACTTTAGATGAAATACTCATTGTTTTTGTTTTTTCTCTCATTGTTTATTCTTTAGATGAAGTACCCCGCACTCTAGACCCTAAAGCACTCAAAAAATATAGTGAGTTATGTTCTAGGAAGGCCAAAAAAGACTTGATGAGGAAATAACTAAAGAATAAATATGTATTAATTAATGTTAAGGAGATCTTGTTGCAAATTGTTCCAGATACAAATTTGAAGGAGAAAGCTCCCGTGCTAGATCAACTAGAAGTAATAGTTGATAAAGAAAATTCTCCTAATTTAGATTCTCAAGAAAACATAACGAAGAGGGAGAAGATGAAACTTGAGCATGTAAGGTCATCGAAAGGGTTGCCCAAACAATTTATGTTTGACACTATAGTCACCGATCTTAAAGCTCTTTTAAAAAATGTAATTGAACATCATTTCAAAAGTTGTGTGATATTCCCCATCTAGGTAAAAGCATAGATCTATGTCACTGTTTGTGATACCAAAACCTATTTTGGTCAAATCTCATTTCTCTATTAAATTTTTTTTTTTTTCAAAAACTAAAAATACCCTTTTATAGATCATTTCAAATTCAATATCATTATTATATAAGTTTTGGAGTGTTTTGATTAGTTATAATATGTTATAATCTCAAAATATTATAAGTCAATATTTCAACATTTCAAAAGATGCTCCCTCAAAAAAGGAAAAAAATAGTAAATCATATCAAAAAAATTAAAAAATTATATTTATCTCTAGAGGAGAGAATCCTCTTCATGAATATGTAATTTTTTTTCAAGAAGGTATAGATTTGATAGGGAAGTTTTGATGGGAGGAAAAAATTGTTGGATTTTGATAAGGTCGAATTTGAGTACTTATAACAAAGAAAATATAAATAAAAAATAATTATTTCTTTTTTTGTTCACTAGCTATACATGTCATCTATAAGATATTTTCAAATTAGAACAAAAGAAGATGATTTGCATATACTTGTTTGACAAGAACTACACCCTATATTTTTTATAGTTAAAAAAGGGACTTCAAAATAAAATAAAATAAATAAATTCTTACTCAAAAAAATTATAAAAATTATAGGCATAAAATTCATCCAATTCTACACATTTTATTAGTTTACATCATCTTCATATTTTAAATGCAAATACCATTTTTTTGGTCATTAATGTTCAACTGTCACATTCTGATATTACATTTCTTTATAAAAGGTGACATGGGTTTGTACTTTTACCCATCTTACAAAGGATATTAAAAAAGAAATTGCAAAAAATTGAGGAGGATTTTATGAATTGTGCAAATAGATTAACTGCTTACCAAAGTGCTTAAAAAATTTATTATTCCTAAGTGAAATAGTGTACAGCGTCCAACATGAATTGCAAGTGGAGGAAGCAAAGTCAAGGGCCAAATTGAATGAAATGCAAGATTTTTTATTACCTCATATTAAGGTCATGCAAAATCATATTAAGAAGGCCAAAGATCTAATAGATACACCCAATCTATGAATTGTAGGTCATATGTTAGATCTTCTAGCTAAGTATTAAGACCCCTCCATGCATGTAATTATCTAACTATGAATCTCTCTAGTAATTAGCTTTGTAAGAGATTAGAATGGATAGAAGCATGGAATGAGATGAGGAATAATCTCATAAGAATTGTTAGAAACTCGAAGATAAAATTATCATCACAATGAGAAGTTTTCATAAGATAACTTAATATTTGAAGTTATGGTAAAATATGGTGCTGTCATGTCCCCTTTTCAAATAATAAAAAAATAATAATCTTTGCTAAGGCAGGCAGGCCCAAGAAAGTGAAGTTTCGGAAAAAGGGGGTTAATCTTTGGAAACCGTTGGACTAATAAATGAAAATTATTATTAAAATATGTTTCATTAACCTCTCTTGGACGTGAGTTATAGTTATGCCCTCTTTTAAGGGGTTTGGAGGCATTTTGGGCAGATTCCAGAACTTGATTTTGCTCATTTCTTTGTTATTCTTCAGAGGTTGCCAAACCTGTGGAGAAGGAGACCCAAGTACAGGAGTTTACAGGTTTCCAGGGAAACCCAAGAACAGGAGTTTGTAGGTTTCCAGGAAGGCTAAAGATGGGAGTTTTAAGCCATTCCATGTGCATGCTCATACAGAGTTTGCCTTTGTGCTGAACAGTGCAGATTTGTGGGTTTTTGGGTGTGTTTTTTGTATGAGTTTGGTGTTTTCAGTTGAGTATTTCATATCAGTTTGGTTTGCTGCTGTATTTTAGACTTTAAGGTGTTAAAATAGAGCTGAATATATGTATTGGGATGTGATTAAACTTCTGAGATAGATTATTAGTATTTTTGTGGTGTTTTCGGGCATTTTTGTGTTAATTTCGGGAGCCCGATGAGCATAGTTTTTGTCCTACATTTGAGAAATGTTGTGTAAAGGCTATATGGATCTGGAAATTTCATTTTGTAGGCTGTTATGCTGCTGAAATTTTTGTAAAAATTTTCACTTTCAGATTTATTAATAGTAGGTGAAGCTGTGAAACTTTTGGCACAATTTCTGGCATACCCGATTTGGGGTTTCTTGAGAAATTTGGTGGATCTTTGGGATATTAGTTGTTTGATTTTAAAGATCTGATTTGAGGCTTGAAATATCATGTAAAATCAGAAAAGGGAAATTTAAGTGGTATCAGAGCCATGATCTTGCCAGCCTGAGGGTTTGTAGAAGTTTTCATGTTAGTTTTGACAACTACCCAGATCTTGCATGTCAGTTTTGACAACTACCCAGATCTTGCATGTCATAATTTATGGTTGCATGTTGCTTCTAATCAGCTACATGTCAAAATTTATGGTTGCATTCTACTTCTAATCATTTGCATGTTAGTTCTTGGTGAATTTGGTGGTTGTAGAAGTTTGCATGTCAGTTTTGACAACTACCCAAATCTTGCATGTCAGTTTTGACAACTACCCAGATCTTGCATGTTAGTTTTGACAACTACCTAGATCTTGCATGTCAGTTTTGATAACTACCCAAATCTTGTATGTCAAAATTTATGGTTGCATTCTACTTCTAATCATTTTCATGTTATTTCTTGGTGAATTTGGTGGTTGCATGTTGCTTCTAATCAGCTGCATGTCAAAATTTATGGTTGCATGCAACTAAGTGAAAGAGAAAAAAGATATTTGCAGCGAGAAAAGAATAAAGAAATTTTGATCAAACCTCCAGTTGAAAGTAAAAGTACAAAATCCAAGGAAGGAAAAGTATGGCTGATCTAGATGAAATGGCAAAGAAATTCTTCCAAGACATCCAAAATACTCAGAAGCAAACAGTGGATAGTTTGGCAGAAACTAGAGAGGTTTTGCGAATATTGACAGAAAAAATACAAGGAGTTGCATCTATTAATGAGAAAGGGAGCACTTCAGAGGAGCCAAGAAATCTGAAATCCACACCATCTAAATCAACCAAAACTATTTTCTTGCCTACAGATGAGCCACCAGTACCAAATCTAGCCATTAATCCTATGGAAGAGGTTACAGGTAACTTGATTACATTAAGAGCTACTTACAATGGCTTAGATGATGACTTTCATAGTTCAATTCCTTTTAGAGAATATGTGGATATGATGAACACTTTGATGCCCAAGAAAGAGTACAAAAGGGAGCATGACATAAGTGGAAGAAAGCTCAAAAATAAAATAAGCAAGTTTATAGCACCTACTTTTGATGGAACAAATAAAATTTCAGCTAGAGCATGGCTACAAAAATTACAGACCTTCTTCACACTTAACCCCATGAAGGAGAGTGATGTTGTTCAAATTGCAAGTCTACACTTGGAAGATGCAGCCTATGATTAGTGGTATCATGGAATGACTACTCAAGGTCATGATCAAGTAACTACATTTGATGATTTTAGTCAAAGAGTGATAGATAGATTTGACCTCAAGGATGATGATTATGAGGATGTTGTTGTGCATGATGGTGAGATACTTGGTAGAGATGAGCAGACATTGAGCATTCATGACTTTTTTGAGAGAGAGTACCAGGTACAGTTAGATGCTTCGTCACATGAGGTTGAGGCTAGTAGTATTTCACATGATTTATCCTGCTAGCTGAAGGTGAGTGAAGACAGTATTGTGATTACATTATCTCATCATGACAGGTATGTGAAATTAGTTGGTATTGGTCATATTACTCAAGAAAAGATTTTTCTTGAGTTACCAGCTGATTTTAGTTTGCGGATATGGACTCGAGATTGTTATATTGGCATTTGGGATTCAGTTGACTGGAAATCTTTAACACTTTTTGGTAGCAGTGATTGTTTGGGTGCTATCATGGATTTGATTAGCAGATTGCACGGTGTTGTCTTTTCTTGTGCCAGGAGCTTATCTGATGTTGGTATTAGTTTTTATACACCGGTGTTGGGCTTTGTTCATATATCCAGTCGACCATACTTTCTGGAATGTGTTGATGATATTTCATATTTGGTAGTGTATACAAATGAGTCCCAGGATTATATTGGCATTGATGACATCCAGGAGGATGCAGTGGGTAGTTTTGAAGACTTAGTTTCCTTGGGTATAGAGGAGTTGGACAACAGTGCTAATGTTTTTGATACTCTATATGTTGATATGAGCTTTAGATTTGATTCACAGGATATGGATGGTAATACTCTAGAGACTAGTAACTTTGAGGATACTCCTTTAGATAGTGCATCAGAGGAGGTTTGTAGGAGACAGTCAAGCCAGTGCCATCATGTGTCTAATCAGTTGAGAGTTAGTGACCGAGACATTGCTGTCACTTGCCAACATTTTGATGTTGCTCGTCAATTGTTAGTAGTTTATGGATGGGGTTCTCCTACTAGTGATGAGTAGGAAGGCAGTTATCTTTCCTTGATAGAGATCCACTCTTTATGGGAGGCTATTCAAATTTTGAGACAGAATTATATGCAGTTGGTAGCTGATAGAGATTATCTTATGGAGTGGGGCAGTACAGCATATGATGCATTGTTGGCCAAGGAAGATGAGGTGAGTGAGCTTACTGAGCAGCTTGAGGTGACTTCTGAGATTCTTGAGAGTACACAGTTGGCTTTCAAGGAGTCATAGTTTCATTTGGCTAAGGTGACCATGGAGTTAGAGTGGATACAGTCTTTACCTGATTCTATACAGTCACAAGCTATGGTGTTTGGTGATCCAAGGATGTCCATGGCCGAGATTGTCAGAGACAGTGGAGATGGGGATGCATCCATCCTTGATACTAACATTGGCATATCAGGTTCATTCCCACTAGAGTCAGGTTCAGTTGAGTTGGGTGTTGTAGCAGATTGTTGTATGCCTAACATGGTGGTGGCCTCTAGTATTGATGGCACAGAGACTAGAGATGTATCAAAGATTGTGTGTGATGTTGGTGAGTCGACAGTTGGCATGGTTCCTGCTAGTAATACTACTCCCTTGGTGATATCTTCGGAGGTAGTAATCAGTTCCAACATGGTTAATGATCAATTGCAGTTAGTTTCATCTGGATTACAGTCTGAGCCACTGACTGAGATTGGCGCATTCTATTGGAATTACACTATGAGGTACGCTCATCAATTTACCTTTGATGACCATGTTGATGAGATTATGATACAGAGATGTACTTTGGTACCTAGTGCTTATCATCAGTTATGGAATAGTTTGATGCCTCAGGATGAGAGAAGTGATGGGCACGACATGGCGATAGGTCCTGCAATTGATAGCTTGATAATACATGACTTAGAGCAAGATTTTTGGAGTGATGCTTCGGCAGGTGTTGTTATTGATTCTACTCCTTTGGCTATGACATCTCCTGACTTAGCTAGTGATCAGTCACAGTGGGTTGTATCACTTGTTCATGGTGAGCTATTGACTGAGGTTGGTTTTTTTAATCAACATTATATTGCAGGGTATGTACATCAGTTAGCAAATGATCCTTGTGTTAAGGAGTTGATGGCAGGAAAATTTGGTTTGGGTTCCATTTCTTGTTGTTTATCTTGTGATGGCTTTTCACCATCAGGGGTGCATGGGAGTTATGGTTATGAGACAGTGGCCGATGATCTACAGAGTTGTGTTGATTATAGGAGTTGTACAGTGTGTGGATTCTCCATACGTGGTATAGTTTCATTTGAGAGCATTCACCATTGTTGCAGAGTTGGATTGTACATTCTGTATGGGCTAGTGGAATGCATTGATGGTATTTACTGTGTTGGTACTCCACTTTACTTGAGTTTTGATGTTCTAAGAGTTTGTGTCTCATGGGTTTCTGACTGTGGAAGTTGTGATTTTGGAGTTTGGTTGAGCTATAATTGTCAGTTTGATTATGGATTCCTCTTGGTCATATTGCAGAGGATATTGCAGGAGCCTGTGTTAATTGGTAGTAGTATAGTTCATGACTACATTTGGGATCCAGGTGGATTGATTGGTTTATTATTTAGCCATTTCTTGAGGACAAGCAATTTTTGGGAGGGGAGGACTTGTCATGTCCCCTTTTCAAATAATAAAAAAATAATAATCTTTGCTAAGGCAGGCAGGCCCAAGAAAGTGAAGTTTCGGAAAAAGGGGTTTAATCTTTGGAAACCGTTGGACTAATAAATAAAAATTATTATTAAAATATGTTTCATTAACCTCTCTTGGACTTAGATGTTAATAAAGATGAAAATTAATTAGGGGTTCTATGATTTAAGGGTTTAAATGAAAATAGGTATCATTCATATTCTTGTGGGGATTACTTATTATGTTTTACTTATGATTCTTTGATGACATTATATACATGTATGCATTTAAGTAGATCATTTTGGTAACATAGATGGAATTGGGATTAAATCTAGTATGATTTGATGAATGATGGTTAAACATTTAAGAATTAAATTGATGGATATATCATGGTGTTTCAGTTATCCAAGCACTTTATATATGATCTAGTTTAAAAATTAAAAGCTTATTGAAATAAAATTAGGAATGCTTAATGTTGAATTTTATTATACAATTTACATTGATGTGTGTGTGTGTGTGTGTGTGTGTGTGTGTGTGTGTGTGTGTGTGTGTGTGTGTGTGTGTGTGTGTGTGTGTGCACGCGCAACTTTCTTGAGCTTATGATATTTGAATCAATTGAGTGTGCAGAGAATTAACCATTGTACTAAATTGAAGAACTATGGGCTAAATCTATGTGAAAATAGTGAAGCCAAGGTTGAATCTATTGAAGAGATTCAAACCTCATTGTTATATACTTTAATTTGTAAGTGTATCAAGTGTGTCTATTATATTAAATTCATTGTGTAATTGGTGACATGTCACTTGTAATGTGAAATGTGTTTTTATGAGTTTTCTTGATACTTATAATGTCCAAGTGTAAATAGCATGTCAATTAGGATTTGACAAGATACACTAAACCTAAAATTTAACCTAATAGAGTGTCTAAGTTAATCCAACTTGCTAAGAGTTATTATGTGAAGTCTCATCAAGTAGAATTTCAAATTAAAACCCTAGTTACACTTTTGAGGGATAAAAAGTGGTCCTAGGGTGTCATTTTAGTAGAATTTAAGTACCCATATGATAGTATTGTGAGTTAAGGACCTATTTTTCACAACTAGAAGGCATAGATAACTGTAGTAACCCTCCAAATAAGTCACTTTTCAAAATTTGCAAAAATAGAGAAGTTGCATGACTTTACCCTTTCTCACACACTTGTCCAAGATTGTATATATAAGAGAGGACAAGAAGGAAGGCCAATGATTGGTAGTTAACTCATAGTTATTTCTAGTGGGTGGGTAGGAATTTGGAATTCCTTTTAGAGAGTTTTGGAAAACTTAGTGGGTTTTCACCCACTCTCTAGTTTTAGAGACATTAGAGTTTTGGAGATTGGTAGCAAAAGGAAAGGGGCTCTTATCAAACTATTCATTTTCATTACTTTCAGCAAGGTTGGTGGAACTTGCCAAGAGAAACTCTTTTCACTTTATTGTAGATTAGTATGTTGATGAATCATGAACATGTATTATATGCATTTCTCTTGAATGTTGTTTTTCTTTTTCTTGTTCTTGTTGAGGGATTGGAATAGAGATTTTAATTAATTATGTTTCATGCATTATGAGAGTATTTTGTTCTTGGGTGTGAAAGGCATTACTCACCCTTGGGAGGGAAAAAGTTCCCTTAGATGAAGGGGTTAGTTAGTGTCATCATTCTAGTGCAAACTCTCTTCCAATGGAGAGGAGGGAAAAGAAGCATGGAGTATGGGAACATGTTTACCATTGATGTTTTGATACATTTTATGGGTGATAAGGAGAAACATTTCTATGGAGAAATTATGATTAGTATTAGCCTTATGAGGGCATGAATTTTATTATGTTGATTAGAATGAGCCTTGCGAAGACATGAATTTGTTTATGTTATCATTAGTATCTCCTCCTTGGTTGGCCCACCTTCACCCTCTTTCATGCCTTCTTAGGTGATCCCATTTTGAAGCCTTGGTTATGGGTGTTATTGTTAGTATTGGTGAATTTAATGTATTATGAGTTTTCTTTTGCATGTATCTTATTTGGGCTTGGTTCTCCAAGATCAAGGGTGGTCTCATAGAGACCTAGGTTGGGAGGTTAGCATGGCTATGCTCAAGTTTATTGAAGGTTTGTGGATTCAAGTTGGAGAAATCTTGAAAGTTTTTAGATCTCTTATGGAAGTCATGTTAAAGGAAAATTTCATATTGCATTACACGATCAAACTTTGTATTGGAGAGTTCTCCACTGCTTATCATTGTTTCCATGTCTTGTTATAAGTTGAGTGAAGAAAATTCCACTCTAATATCATTCTCATTGTATTCTATGTATCATGAAAGTCAAAATAAAGTAGCATTCATGTTGAAACTCATTGTAAGAGAATTTCCATAATCCTTATTGCTCTTTCATTGTATTCAGTTTCAAAGAAATGAAAAGAGGAGTATTTTATGTCAAATAAAGTTTTATTTAAGACCATGTATACATATATAATATGCTTGTGTTGCTATTATTGGAATTGAAGGATAAATTGAAGTTGCATTTTTATTTCAATGTTATAGTGAAGATTTGAATGTGATAAAATGATTCTATCAAATAGGAGATAATGTTAGTGTGATTATTTTGATTAAATTCATCTCATGACAATAGACAGATTGGGATAAGTTATTAAATCCAATAGCCCTTAATAGACTTGATTAATTGAATACCATGTTCTAGTAAGTTTCATCCCTAAATTTAAGCCCAATAGATTTTAATGGATTAAATGGATTAATCAATTAAGATTAATGAGACCACTAAAAGTGCAGTGTAAAGTAACAAATAATAAATTATCATGTGTTAATATAATCCACAAAGTTAGCAAATAAGGAACAAATAAAGAAAATGAAGTGAAGAAAAAATGAGTAGTTGAAAAAAAATGTTAGTAAATAATTTTGGAAGTGCTCTTCAACTATTTGGATTTTGTATGGGGAAAGAAATTAATTACCCCTACAAATTACAAAGATTATAATACTATTTTTTCCACTTGAGTAAGAAAATAAAAACATGTCAAAAACAAGAGAGGAAAAGAAAACATATTAAAATGCCTATATTAATGCGCTTACAATCATATCAAATATATATATATATATATATATATATATATATATAAGTGAGTAATAATGAAAGTTTTTTGTGGGAAGGTGTGAGCCTACCTCTCCCACTCCCCAATGGACGTGGATATCCTCCATAGCAATTGCACCATTGACTAAATTTCAAAAAAATGATAACACAATGATTTTTGTTGAAATTTTCACCAGTTGTCTTCATGATCTGTATATTTTGTGATTGAAAATAAAAAAAAATTTGAGAAAATTTTGTTCTATTTTTGTGAAAAGAATCATGTTTGGCTCCTTTTTTTGTCTTTGGTGCATTTTGTTTGGAGATTAGCCAATGCCTCCCCAATTCTCTCTTCACTCATTGTCACCCACACCAACTCTCATAAAAAAATAGTAGATAGGTACGGGTGATGGAAATTTTAGTCTAGATTAATTTATTTTAGGGATTAATATATATGGTTTTTACTTATTTAGTTTTTTTTAATAGTTTACTTAGCATTATTAATATAAAGTATTATATATTAAATAATATGTTATTATATATATATATATATATATATATATATATATATATATATATATATAGTAATTAGATGTAGATATTAAATAATACAAATACATTATAATTTATAATATATTTTATTTTATACGCATTTTATAATTTATATGAACTATATTATTATAATTTCATAAATTTAGAGATTATTGTGAATCCATTTTATACGTATTTTATTTTAATATATGTGAACTATATTTTTTGAACACTAAACAATAGATATTCTAAATCCTATTAATATATATTCCTTTATAACTGAAAAATATGGCATACCAAGATTATTCAAGGACGTCTTTACAAATGATAAGTGCATTATAGATAAATGTTTAATTGAAATTTGATATTGTGGTAAACTAGAAAACTTAAGTGTGATGTCTAATCCTAGAAATGAAAAAGTAACCTCACAACCATGCATCAATGTAATCCGTGAATCATCATCTAGTTAGTAAAGTTTAACTAAAATCTAAAAAACTAAACACGTTGTAACCTAGTCGTTAAATCTTGAATTTGTAAACATTCAATTATTCATAACCTAGTTGCAACTCAATCAGTAAGTGTGCAGTCGTATGGAAAATATTGAAGAACTTGATACCTTATAAATAGACAGTGCAAATGATTAAACATGTTATTCCTTGCACAACTAACTATAAAAGAGAGACTCTTCTTGCGAGATTGCAAACATATAAGATGTGGATGAAACAAAGTGGAGAATATTGAGATAATGGGTGTTGTACACATTGCATAATATTTTTTTCTTGTATTATTTTATTTTACTACGTAATATTGCACCTAGGATCACCTAGATGGATGTGCAACATGTAAAGATTCCCATGAGATATACTTGATGAGTTGTACTATAACATTGTGACAATATTTGATGTAATTATTTAATATTGGGAAAAAGAATTAAAAATCCAATATTAAATGTGGAGTCAGTAGCTTAGGTAGCACATGGTTTATGTAATACCACTTGGTGGTTTTGTGAGACTTGCTACTATATAAGGAGCCATAGGGGTAGTTGTAGAGTCAAGATAGAAGGGAAAAAAGGAAAAAGGGAAATTCAAGAAAGACAAGGTTTGATAGGTTAGCCAAGGGAGCATTTGTGAAGGTTGAAAGTATGGCATGGGATGTGTGGATTCATGCTTATTCACATGGATTTTTTGATTGTGGTTATAGCTTTGAAGGTTTCCATGGTTGTATTGCAATAGTTTTTTGCTAAATAATACATCATGATAGATACTTTTAGAGGTTGGATTTTTTTCCTCAATGAGGGTTTCCCAGGGTGTATCTTGTGTCACATTTTTGTCGGTATGTTGCCTATTCTCTTACATGTAGATTTTAATTGCATATTTATTTCAAATCTATTGTAGGTTATATGGAAATGATTATATTTTTATTGTAAGTTTCCTTACAAGTGGTATTAGAGATATGGTTTTATTGTTGTAACCCTAGATTGAATCCATGGCAATGCATGAGAGGAGAACAGAAAGGGAAAGATATATGGATTATTATAAGTTGTTTATTGTAGATTTGATGGTTTTGGATTTGCTATTATGATGGGATGTTGGTAGATTTTTTGCATGTGAAATTGTTGGACAAATGATTTTTTTGGATATTTCATTTAAATGAAGGTTTTCGAAGGATGCCCAATTATTTAAATATCGGGTGCCCGCTTTGTACAATGACTAAATTAGAATTGGGTGCCCGATTCTAATGCCATGGGCAAAAAATTCCCTTTGGTATTAGGTTTTGCCTTGGGGAAAGGCATGGTACAAGCTTGGTGTGACCAAGCCTGTGTGTTTATGTATCAAATTTTGACTAAGGGAATTATTTGAGAATTTCAGGGATTGTCGTAATTTTTATACAGTCTTCCCCATTGAATTTTTTGACAAAAATAAAACCCATTAGAGGTCTTACTATTATGATTTTGGTAATCTAAATTTTATAGTGTTATGAGTTCATTTTCTTTTTTTGCATTATTTATTAATCAAAAGTGTCTCTACATAAAATAGTAAGATTCACTAAAACTTTAATAAAAATTTTAATTTTTCATATTTCTTAAATTAATTTACATGTCATCAGTCTACACACAATTCTTTTTAAGTAAAAAAAAAATCTGAAAAAGATAAACTTTGATTAAATTATGGTGTCCATACATGAGATGTCTTAGAAATTAGCTTAATCGTCAATTAAAAATTAATTTAAAAAATATTCATTAAATAATTAAAGAAAATTATTCTCATCAATCTATGGTGTGTCAAGTAACTTTTTTAAAAGGATTAACACAAATTCATTTAGTTGTGTCAAATTATAGTGTCCATACATGAGTGTGGTATGGTCCTGAAATAGGCATTTTGAAGAAGTAGTTTTTAAAGATCCATAGCAAAAACATAATCTATCATATGGGTTTATAAATAAATTACATATTCAAAAAGGAGATTCTTGGCACTACAATTTTTACTTCTAAAGTTTTTTTATATTTAATCTCTAAATGCCTCAAATTTTTGCATCAATTGACAATATATTTCAAAAATAGGAAAAGCACTTCCACTTTTTGGCCAAGAGTGAGACCCAACTTCTTGCACTGACCCATCATGAATATAATCTATGGCATAATGCATCTCATAACATGATAGGAATTAATCTATGTCCAACTCTCATAAAACGGGAAAACCTCTCCTTTGACAGTCTCCTTAGGGACCAAGGTCTGAACTTGGGCTAAGGACATATCACCCGAGACCTCTACTCTGAGCTCTACAAAAAATCTATCAATAGATCGTGTTGTGAATGCAACCTATGATCTCAATCTATGAGTAAGATCTCAAAGACTCATATAGATCCACTCACAAATACCTCTATATAAATTATCAACAGATCTATCAATTGATTGTTTAAGTCATTTCATCTCTGTAGCCACAAAATGAAATATACTATCCATATCAAGAGTATGAGGGTGAACACATTATCCTTATCCCTATCCCTATACCCATCCCTATCCCTATCCTAGTCTCTGACTCTTAGGCTTCCCATTGTCCTAAGGCTACCCATGCATCTGAGGCTACTCATGTCCTAGTCCCTTATCTTGAGGCTACCCATGATCTAGTCCCTAGCCCTCATCTCTATCATTTGATGCCATCTACATGGGAAACATGTGCAAAATAAATGATAAGTAGGTCCCTATTAAATTCTAATACCTATTCTATATTTCAAAAGTCTGAGGGTAGACGATTAGGTGTTAATAGGTTACATTAGACATGTTAATATGTTATTAAAATAAAGAGGTCCTATTAGGCCCTGAGAGCTCTATCCTATTAAGAGACAAACAATATATTACATCTTAATATATGTCTTATTATAGGTTAATAATTCAAACTAAGTTCTAATATGCACATATAAAAATAAATCAAATCTCATCTATAAATAAGGAGAAAGTGAAAGGGGAGAGAGAGGGGGGGGGAGATAGGAGCGAGAGTGAGAGGAGAGGGAAAGTGAGAGGAGAGAGAGTGAGAGGAGAGCTCAATAGTGAGTAGAGAGAAAGTCAGAGAAGAGAGAGTGAGGGGAGAGAGATAGGAGAAAGTGAAGAGAACAAAGAGTAGGGAGAGAGAGAGTACAAAGGAGAGAGAGAGATTAAAGAGAGTGAGTGAGGAGAGAGAGAGTACAAGGAGAGGAGAGTTACTAAGAGGAGGGAGATATGAGAGAGATACTTAGGAGAGAGAGTGAGAAGAGAGCTCAATAGTAAGGAGAGAAAAATTTAGAGGAGAGAGAGTGAGAGGAGAGAGATAGGATAGAGTGAGGAGAAGAGAGTATAGAGGAGAGAGAGTAGAGGAGAGATAAATTTAAGAGAAAGTGAGTGAGGAGAGGAAAGTGAGTGAGAGGAGAGAGATAGGAGAGAAATACTTAGGAGAGGGATGGTGAGAGGAGAAAGAGACTGAGAGGAGAGCTTGTTAGTAAGGAGAGAGAAAGTTAGGGGAGAGAGAATAAGAGGAGAGAGATATGAGAGTGAGGAGAAGAAAGAGTGAGAGAGAGAGAGAGAGAGAAATTGAAGAGAAGGTTATTGAAACAATTGATTAATTGTGTATTGTCTTTGATGTTACACAAAATGTCATATCATTACCAGTGAGTGTATGCCAAGCCCACTTAGGCATTGAATACAGTTTTTTGTGGCTATTGAGCAATCCAAAGTCTGCCTAGTTCAAAAGGTAGTGTCCACTATCTATGGAAGATGAGTGTTAACCATGCTCACTTAGTTAATGAACGGAATGTTGGATGGAACCAGTGCTAACCGAGCTCATTTCGTTACAAAAGAAACTTTTCTAGTATGTAGTGTTGATCGAGTCTCAGTTGGTTAACATAGGAAAATAATTTTTGAGTTAGTATCCATCAAGCAAGGTTGACAAACGAAGGATTTTCTTATTTTAGCATATTGAGTTCAATCATTTTATCTATTGGTTCTAGCCAACTAAGAAGATGAATATTAATTATCTAAGTTGTTTTTGAGCTGACTTGAAAATATGAAAGATATAAATAAAAGGTCAAGTTGAGGATTGGAAAAGTGTGGAAGAGTGTGAAATAGGTGAATGCATGGAAGTTTTTGAAGATCTAATGATGCAAAGAGGAAGCAAATTAGAAGGATAAGTAGAATATCCTTGAGAAGTTGAAAAAATATAATCAATTAGGAAGGATCAAGTACAAACCAGAATTGAAATTTGTAATTGGCAATTCAGTTGCATCCAAATTAGGTCATGTCATTGTTACTCTCTAACCATTGTAGCAGTGACCTAAATCTCTTAACAAAGTTGGCTTAATAGCTATTTGTAAATCTTCTAACAAGGAAAAAATTCTATTAAATCGTCTAAAGACCTCTAACAAGGCCACTCCAAACATGGTAATTAAATCATCTAATAGGGTCACACATAACAAGGTGTTTTATAACCTTTAATTTGGCTCCTAATAGGGCTCACTTCAGAAGAGTAAAAAATAGTAACTAGTTGCAATTGGTGGTTTTTCCCAAATTGGGTTTCCATGTTAAATCTTGGTTCAAATATGTTCATGCTATTTCTTTTATATGCTTGCAACTAAGTTAAAGTAATAAGTAATCACAGATAACATCTTAAGATTTTCATGTTAAGTGTTTGCCAAGAAATTATAGCATTTACCAAGTTACAACATTTCTTTGTTTGTCAAGCATCAGCAAAGTTAAGTTTTGATAGAATTGTTTTATGCTGGCATCTAAGGGATCTGAGAAATATTTTTGTAGTAATTGAATCACCCATCCCCTCTTAGTTACACCTCTTATATATTTCCAACAATTGGTATCAAAGATTTTGGTGCTTGCTGAGAAGGTTTCAAGGACCTAAGCTAAAGATCAGAATGTCTTATAGAAGAGAGATTCACAAGTTGAATAGAGACAATTTTGTAGCATGGCAAGGACTTATGAGGTTACATCCAAAAACCATTAGTGATTTAGGTTGTAAGTATCTTGATGTTGAATATAAAACTCCTACTAGAACATTATCAGTTGAAGATATTGTTGAAAAGAAAAATCATAACTTCATTATGACTGATATTGCATCTGATCTTAGTTATGCTAAATTTGATGAAATAAAAGACTACAAAATAGCTCATGTAGTGTGGACTAAACTAAAAGACATCTATGGAGGAGATGACAATGTAAGAAGAGCCAAAGTAGAAAGTCTTAGAGGTCAATTTGATTAGATGAAAATGACGAAAGATGAAAACATTGCAAAATATGTGGAAAGAATCAAAGCAAGTGTGAGTGCAACCAAAGCATCTAGAGGAGACATTGATGACAAAATAGTTGTAAGAAAGGTACTTAGAACTCTTCTTCCTATTTATGCAATTAGAGTATTAGCTATTAGAGAAATGAGATGTGATCCAAATAACAAAATAACTTTGGATGCTCTAGTTGGAAGATTGATAGCTTTTGAGTTGGATAACTATGATAACTATGTTCCTAGTTCCAAAAATATTGAATCTACATTCGAAGCCAAACTCTCACTCAAAGAAAAGAGAAATAAATCAAAGGCCAATCAATCAAGAAGTGAAGAAGAAACTGAAGAAAATTTTGATAGTGATCTTGAAGTTGTCGAAGCCCTACTTGCAAAGAAACACTCTAAAGGAAGAGGAAAGTACAAAGGCAAGATTCATCTAATATGGTTTTCTTGTGAAAAATTTGGGCATATTGTTGCTAGGTGTCCAAATAGAGAAACAAGGATGAGAAGAAAAGTAATAAGTACAAAGGCAAGAAGGAATTCAAGAGCTATAAGGAAAAAGGTTATAAGAAATCTTGTTTTATGGCTGAAGATTCTAATAACAGTGAAGATAAAATGGTATATATTGTTGTAAAAGATGAATCTAATGATGAAGGAGATAAGATGGCACTTATCTCTCATGTTAGAAAAAATGATATATGGATTATTGATGGTGGTTACTCACATCATATGACTGGAGATAAAACAAAGTTTGAACACATGGAGCATTATGATGGAGGTAGTGTAAGATTTGGAAATAATTAACCTTGTTGCATAAAAAGAAAAGGTTGTATCTCATTAACCAAAGAATTTGTATGTGATAATGCTTATTGGGTTGAAGGAATAAAGCATAATCTACTAAGTGTGGCATAGTTGAATAACATTGGATTCAAGGTAGAATTTATGAATGGGAAGGCCAAACTATTGAATGAAAAAGGAAATCTATTTGGATCTGGCAAGCAAACAAAAGGTAATCTATTTTATCTTGATCTCAGTGAAAGTTTATGTTTTATTGATCAAGTAGAAGAAAGTTGGTTATGGCACAAAAGATTATGTCATGTAAACTTTGATAATCAGGTTAAGATAAGAAAACACAAAAGAGTAAGAGGTATTACTAGTTTGAAGAAACCTGATATGGGTCTATGCAAAAATTGCCAAATTGGTAAGATGGGAAAGACTAGTTTCAAAAGCAGGAACTATCATTCTGAAGAAGTCTTAGAGCTTGTGTGTAGAGACTTATGTGGAACTTTTGGAATAGAGAGTTAGAGTGGAGAAAAAAAATTCATTCTCTTTGTTGATGATTATTCTAGAATGATGATTGTAATGTATCTAAAAGAAAAATTAGAAGCTTTTTCAAAAATTCAAGTAGTATCTAGCAATAGTAGAAAAAAGAAACTAGAAAGAAGTTAAAATGTTTGAGATCACACAAAGGTGGTGAGTTCATCTCTAATGAATTCAATGAATTTTTCATTAAAAAAGGAATTAAAAGACAAGTATCAGCCCTTGGTACACTAGAGCAGATTGGTATAGCTGAAAAAAGAAACAAATCCATCATGGATTGTGCAAGAACATTGATGATAGAAAAGAATGTTGCAATTAAATATTGGAAGAAAGCTATCAACACTGCAGTTCATACCTTAAACAAAGTACAACTAAAGAAAGACTCAAATCAAACTCCATATGAACTATGGTATGGCTACAAATCTAATGTAAGTTGCTTGAAAATATTTGGTAGCAAATATTATATCTTGAAAAAATCTAAAAAATGAAAATTTGATGTCAAAGGTGACAAAGACATATTCTTAGGATACTCTTGTAGAAGTAAAGCATACAAATGTTTAAATTTGTCTACTCATAAAATCATAGAAAGTACACATGTGAAAATTGATGAGTTTGCATAAAAGAGTAAAGAATAAAGCAGTAAATAGCCTAAGGATTATAGAATATTTATTTACTATGAACTTAATACCCTACCAAACCTATCTGAAAGAAAGCAGGCTTCACCTCTTGAGTCCCCAAAATCTCCAATAGCTACTGAGTTGAAGATAGTACAACCTGAGTTATAGTTTGAAGGACTCGAGTCATAGTCAGAGGCTATTAAGCTACGTCAAGAGAAAACAAAGTGTGATGGACCTGAGTTACAGACAATGGGATCTGAGCTTGATACTAAATTTCATAATGAAATCAGTAAATCCAAAGAACCTGTGTTAGCAAGATATGTCAGAAGGCATCATGCACTTGATCAAATCATTAGAGACAAATTAGATGGAATAGTTACAAGAAGAAAATTGAAAGGTACATGTTTACTTGCTGAATTTGGACATAGAAATGTTAAAGATTCTTTGGAAAATGAAAGTTGGATTGAAGCAGTGAATGAAGAAATAGAAAAAATAGAGAAGAACAAAACTTGGACTCTTGTTCCTAGACCCAAGGATAAAAATGTAATTGACACAAAGTGGGTGTTTAGAGATAAGCTAAATGAAGATGGAAAAGTTTCCAGAAACAAAGCAAGATTGGTATGTAAAGTCTATTCCCAAGAAGAAGATATTGATTATAGTGAAACTTTTGCTCCTGTTGCAAGATTAGAAGGTGTTAGAACTTTACTAGCATATGCAGCTCACAAAGGATTTAAAGCTTATCAAATGGATGTAAAATCTGCATTCTTGAATGAAATTCTTGATGAGAAAGTCTACATTGAGCAATTAGAAGGTTTTATAGATCCTAGCAAAAGTGACATGGTCTACAAATTACACAAGGAATTATATAGTCTCAAGCAAGATCCCAGAGCTTGGTATGAAAGACATCACAACTACTTGATACATATTGGTTTTCAAACAACAAATGATAATAGTAGACTATATATCAAAGAAGGACCAGATAAGAAGATTGTGTTGGCAGAAATATTTTTTGATGATACTTTATTCACAAGAAATGATGACTTGTGCAAGGCATTTTTAGAAGAAATGAGTAAAGAATTTGAGATGTCTATGTTTGGAGAGATAAAATTATTTGTTGGATTGCAAATTCAACAGATTATAGATGGTATCTACATTACTCAATCTAAGTATATCAAGGAAATATTTTTGAAAATTAGCATAGAAGATTCAAGACTAGTTGGAACCCCTATGTCTACTAGACATAAGCTTTCCAAATATGATGATTCTAAAGAGGTAAATTAGACCACATACATATCAATGATCATAAATTTGCAATATGTAGTGCATACAAGGCCTAATATTGCATTAGCAGTTCGTATGGTGGCAAGATTCTTAGTAAATCCCAAAGAAAATCACTTGATAGCAGTTAAAATAATCATGACATATCTGAAAGGTATTAAATAATATGGTTTATGGTACAAAATAGGAGGCAATTTTGACTTAAAAGTATTTATAGATGTTAACTGGGCAGGAAGTATTGATGATAGGAAAAGCACCAGTGGTGGAGCATTCTTTCTTGGTATCTCTCAATCCACAGTAGAGGCATAATATGTGTCAGCAACAATCAATTTCTCTAATATTTTTTGGTTCGAACAACTATTGATAGGTATGAAGGTAGAGATCAAGGATCCAATAGTTATATATTATGATAATCCCAGTGCAACCAACATATTAAAGAATCCAGTGATGCATACCAAAACAAAGCACATTGCTATAAAATATCATTACTTGAGAGAATTAGTGCAAGATAAAGAGGTTAGATTGGAATATATAAATAAAAAAGAACAAATTGTAGACATGTTCACCAATTCATTACCTAAGGATGCATTTTTGTATCTAAGATGCAAGCTAGGGGTCATTCCCCTATCTAAAGCTCAAATGAAGTTTAGGGATGCATCAACCAAAGCATGTTGAAGATCAATCAGTTGATGTAGAATTGGAAAGGGCATATTGTAAATGAATCAATACTTGAGGTACATTAATATTCATTGAGCATTGTCTTTGGCATGAGATGTCAAAGAGGGAGAAGTTTACTATCATATCTCATAGAATTTTTTTGTTTTTGTAAAGAGGGAGAAATTTGTTGTCATAGAAAGAATTGTCAAAGAGGGACAATGAACTTGACAGAAGTTTTCTGATAGAGGGAGAAACTGAAGGTAGAATGAGTTCACACTGATAGAGGGAGTTCTTATGGATGAGAATTAGAATGAAACTAAGGATATGTTCCTTACTTTATTCTTACTTCAAAATTTCATTTTATTATGACATGTTGTGTTGCCATCAATGTCAAAGAGGAAGATTGTTGAAATAATTGATTAATTGTGTATTGTCTTTGATGTTACAAAAAATTTCATATCATTACAAGTTAGGGTATGGCGAGCTCACTCGGGCATTGAAGACAGTTTTCTATGGCTATCAAGCAATCTAGAGTTTGCCTAGTTCAAAAGGCAGTGTATACCAAGTTCACTTGGGCATCAAAGGAAAGTCTATAGAAGATTAGTGTTAACTGAGCTCAATCGGTTAATGAAGGAAATGTTGGATGGAACTAGTGCTAACCGAGCTCACTCAATTACCAAAGGAACTTTGCTAATATGTAGTGTTGACCAAGTTTTAGTTGGTTAACACAAGAAAATCATTTCTGAGTTAGTTTCTATCAAGCAGGGTTAGCTAACAAAGGAGTTTCTATCAAGCAGGGTTAGCTAACAAACGATTTTCTTATTTTAGCATATTGAGTTCAATTATTTTATTTGTCGGTTCTAGCCAAATAAGAAGATGAATATTAATTATTCTATATTTTTTTTTAGCCAACTTGACAATATGAAAGATATAAATACAAGGTCAAGTTGAGGATTTGAAAAGTGTTGAAGAGTGTGAAATACATGAATGCATGGAAGATTTTGAAGATCTAATGATGCAAAGAGGAAGTGAATTTGAAGAATAAGCAGAATATCCTTGAGAACCTAAAAAGATATGTTTCATTAGGAAGGATCAAGTATAAGCCAGAATTGAGATCTATAATCAACAATTCAGCTGCATCAAAATCAAGTCATGTCATTGTTACTCTCTAACCATTGTAGCAGTGATCTAAATCTCTTAACAAAGTTGGCTTAACAGCTATTTGTAAATCCTCTAACAAGGTGGTAGTTATATTGACTTGTCTAAAGACCTCTAACAAGGCCACTCCAAACAAGGTGATTAAATCCTCTAATAGGGTCACACCTAATAGTGTATTTTATAACCTTTACTAGGGTTGACTCTAACAGGGCTCACTTCAAAAGAGTGAAAAATAGTAACTAGTTCCAATTGGTGGTTTTTCCCAAATTGGGTTTCCACATTAAATCTTAGTGTCAAATGCATTCATGGTATTTCTTTTATATGCTTGCAACTGAGTTAAAGTAATAAGTAATCAGAGATAACATCTTAAGATTTTCATGTTAAGTTTTTGCTGAGCAATTACAGTATTTACTGAGTTATAGCATTGCTTTGTTTGCCTAGCATCAATAGAATTAAGTTTTCACATAATTGTTTTGTACTGACATCTAAGGGATCTGGGAAATATTTTTGTAGTAATTGATTCACCCCTCCCCTCTCAATTACTCCTCTTATATTTCCAACAAAGGTTAGTGAGGAGAGAGATAGAGTGAGGAGAGGAGAGTGAGTGAGAGGAGAGAGATAGGAGAGAGATAGTTAGGGAAAGTGAGAGAAAAGCTCAATAGTGAGGGGAGAGAGTAAGAGGAGAGAGATATGAGAGAGTGAGAAGAAGAGAGAGAGTGTAAAGGAGAGAGAAAGTGAGGGAGGAGAGGAGAGTGAGTGAGAGGAGAGAGATAGGAGAGATTCTTAGGAGATGGAAAGTGAAAGGAGAGAGAGTGAGAGGAGAGCTTGATAGTAAGGAGAGAGAAATTCAGAGGAGAGAGATAGGGGAGAGCAAGGAAAAGAAAGAACAAGGAGAGGAGAGAGAGATTAAAGACAAAGTGAGTGAGGAGAGAGAGTGTGGGGAGAGAGAGAGAGAGAGAGAGAGAGCTAGGAGAGGAAAGAGATACTTAGGAGAGGGAAAGTGAGAGGAGAGATAGTGAGAGGAGAGCTCAATAGTGAGGCTCGAGAGAAATTTAGAGGAGAGAGAGAGAGAGAGAGAGAGAGAGAGAGAGAGAGAGAGAGAGAGAGATTTAAGAGAAAGTTAGTGAGGAAAGAGAGAGTGAGGATAGGAGACAAGAGAGAGTAAGGAGAGAGAAAGTGAGAGGAGAGAGAGTGAGGAGAGAGAAACTATTCAGAGAGAGAGAGTCAAAGATTCAAGTGAGGTGAGTGAGAAAAGAGAGACAAAGAGCAGAGCTTAGAGAAAACTTAAGGAGATAGAGAGTGAGGAGAGAGTCCTCAGAGAAAGAAAGAGAAAAGAGAGAGTGAGTTAGATTATTTTTTGTTTAAATTCTATCCACCTAGAACTAGATTTTTGTTTTTTCATTTTCTATCTAGTCCTATAATTTTTTCTTTTTTAAAACTATTATTTTTTCCAACTAGAGTTTTAGCTATGGTTTTTAAACTATGGTTTAGATAACTATGTTTTTTCAACTATAGTTTAAATAATTATGGTTTTTCAACTACAATTTATATTTTTTTGATATTTTCTATCCACGTAGTACTAGATTTTTGTTTCTCGTTTTCTATCTAGACCTAGAGTTTTTCATTTTTCATTTTCTATCTAGACCTAGATTTTTTCATTTTTTAAACATATTATATTTTCCAACTATGTTTTTCCAATATTTGCTAACTATTGTTATGCTTAAAACTATCATACACAATCAAAAATACTAATTTATGTACATAAAACTAACTACAATAACATGTAAACTGAAAACTAATTAAGATACAATATAAAATATCTAAAATTTGATTAAAAACAACAAAAAATTCATTAAAAATAATTAAAAACTCAAGAAAAATGATTAAATATTATTAAAAAATATAAAAAAGAACAAAATACATACCTGAATGCTGGAAAGAAGTAAAAAAGTTAGATGGAGATGTTGCTACAACCAATGACATCACTGACTTCACTCAAAGCCCCCATGTCCACTAATTCACAACACAAAAAATGACAAACTAAAAATGACAAATAGTAGGCAAAATTGGAATTTAAAAGCTGCCATCTACAAGGCTTTGGTCGAAGCCCTAGGCTTCAATCAAAGCCAATAGTCGATGTGCCATGTCAAGCTTCAAGCAAAGACCATACTAGAAGGGATTCAATCAAAGCCCTAAGGTACCTTCATTCGAAGGTTTGGCTTCATTTGAAGCTCATTAATGTGTCCAAACCCACTTTGCATCCAATTTCTTGGTGATGGAAAGTGGGAAGCATTATTGTGGCTTGAGCCATTGAAATCCATTGAAGAGAGAAATATGTTAACTTGGGAAAAATAAGTTTATGAATGATTTCTTGAAAATAGACAAGTTAATTACAAATCTAGGGGGAATAATTTAATCTGGGATGCCTCAAAGATTAGGAAATATAGTATCCAAAAAGGATATTAAATTATAATTAAATCTCATCAATGAGATAAGATAAATATTCCCCTTGGTGTCTACTAGGATGTAGTTTGTCTTCCTAAGATAGGAATCTTTCTTTGGGAAACTTTGTAAAAGGGGATTCTAATTATTGATAGGCTTACTATGATGGGATTTGAGGGGCCCTCAAGATATTATTTATGTGAAAATTAATCTAAGATAGCTAAGAACTTTTCCTTCCAATTCCCCTTTTCTAGAAAATGTTGTAAATGGTTATGTCAAAAGCTCAACTGAATAAAAACTTTTCCCATCAACTTTAGGAATTTTCTAAATAATTGGCCAAAACATGGGAATCCTAGGGACAACAATAATTTATTGAAAATTTCTCCATCCATACTTCTATGGGACATATGGAAGGAGAGAAATAGAATAAATTTTGCTAACAAAAGTTTGGATTTAACCTCATTTCTCGGTAAAGTGGAAACATGCATTATAGAGGTAGAAAATAATAACCTAAGAAATTCTCATAAGGAAGAAGGTACTTTCTCTGAGTGGGATGCAAAAATATGTAAAAAATAATTTAAGCTTATCAACCCATCTTTGATCTATTCAAAATAAAATAACTAAGCCGGAATGGATTGCAAATGGGAACCCACTCTAGTAGCTTGAGAAAAACTTTATTTTGATGAGACCTCAAGAGGTCATCCAAGCCCTACTAGATTAAGATATATTATACATTTTGACAAAGTTTATTGGATTATAAAATGTGACAAGCCCTTAGGGGTTCTCTCTAATAATCTAGCAGAATTAGAGGCCTTGATCAAAGGTATAAACTTTAGCTTGCATTAAGGAGAAGAAGGGGACTCACAAATTATTCTAAATGCATAAAGTAAAAGAAGTACTCCTAATTGGATATTAAATTCCAAACTTGAATACAAGTTAAAGATAGTTGATAAATTTGAAGAAATTAATATTAAATGTATATATCGAGAAGGGAATAAAGAAGCGGATATATTAGCCAACAAAGGAGTAGATGGTAAGGATTATCTCCTAATGAATAATTAAGTCATCATATCCTAAACTTATAACCTTAAAATAATAATCAAAGATCAATAATATTATCATAATATAGTCATACAAATCATTGGGTCATATTAACACATGGATCAACATTCAATGGGATTATTAATATTACCATTAAAGAATGATAGGAACTTGGTCATATTATCTAATACATGGATAATCCATCAATGGCTAAAATGGTGTTAAACAATAAGTCAATTCAATTTGCTATAATGATAAAGGAGTAATTATGAATGATACCATGGTAATTAGGTAGGACATAATGTAATTGATAAAACAATGAGAATGTCATGTATGATGGAGTAAGATATTAATAGGACCAACAACACTAATTATTTTACATTTCAAAATAATTCTAAAAGTTATATTTATTGGCCTCAATACAATTTAGCAATACAACTAATCATGAGAATGTAGAATAAGACAACTAATTGTTGATGATATGTTATGAACTATAAATGTTTACAATGGGTTTATTCAATACAATGTAAATATTACAACTTGATAATGAGGGTGAGGTTATGATCAAAATACTTAGCCAACATAATGGAAATATCCAAGAAGCTTTCTCTTTGAAGTAAATAAAAAGAATTTAGACTAAGTTTCCTATATCATTTAGATTAAGATTCACATGTCATATGGATAACTTAAATTAATTCAAATAAACATAATAATACTTTTATTCATTTTTTCTAACAACGATCTTGGTTAAGAGGAAAGTTTTTGTAGGCAAAAAAAGGACAATCAAATATAAAGTCAGAGAAGGAAAAGTGTAGTTGATTGTAATGCCCCACCAAGGAATCCAAAGATTTAACCTTAAGTTTGGTAGCATTTTTTTTTTTTTAAACATGAAAGTAAAACCATTCACAATATAGTAGCAAAAGCAATAACAACATCCAACTAAAAGTAGACATAAACATACATACATAACAGGATATTGTTGGATACAATTGTTAATTGTGTATTATCTTTGATGTTACACAAATGTCATATCAGTCATTAGACAGAGTCTACCGAGCTCAGATGATCTGCAAAGCAGTTTACAGTGTCTACCGAATGTTCCTGAACATAACAAAGGAAAGTTAGCTTCTACCAAGCTCACTCAGTCAGCAAAGGAAAGCTAGTGTCTATCGAGCTCACTCGGTCATTGAATAAAATATGGCGAGAAGTTAACTTCCACCGAGTTCACTAGGACAGCAAAGGAAAGTCAGTGCTCACTGAGTTCACTTGGTCTCCAAAGGACTTTTGCAAGTTTTTGTAGTGTTTACCGAGCTTCACTTGGTTAACACTAGAAATCATTCTGAAGTAGTGTTTATTGAACTTCACTTGGTTAACACTAGATTACCGAGCTAAGTCGGCCAGCGAAGGATTTTATTATTTTGATTGTTTCGTGGAGTTAATGTAGCCAACTGATATTTTTTTTTGTTATCGTAACTTATATTTGAGCTGACTTGATAAATCTGAAAGGTATATATATAGATATTCAAGTTGTGGAATAGTGTGTGTGAGTGTGAAAAAGTGAATGGAAGAGCGAATTCTGATGAAGGATTAGATATCCTGGAGGTGCTACAAAGTCATCTTTGATCAATAAGGATTCAAAAAAGCAGAACATGGATCTGTAATCAGAAAAATATAAGTTGCATATCGTTCAGGTCATTTCATTGTCACTTTCTTATCATTGTAACAGTGAATTCAGAATCTCTTTACAGAGTTGGTATAACAACCATTTTGTAAATCCTCTAACAAGGTGACAATTCACTTGAATTATTCTAAAGACCTCTAACCAAGCCACTCCTAACAAGGTGATTAAATCCTCTAACAAGGTCACACCTAATAGTGTGTATTGTAACCTTTAACAAGGTTGGCTCCTAACAAGGCTCACTTCAGAAGAGTGAAAATTGGTGACTAGTTAATTGGTGATTTTTTTCATATTGGGTTTCCACGTTAAATCTTGTGTCTCTTGTGTTCATTTAGTTAATCTTTGCATGCATATTAATAACTTTGAATGCTAGATGAACAGTAACTAGTTAACTTACCAAGTCAAAGTATTTCTGCACTATTTATCGAGTATCAGCAGTAAATAAGCATTTTAGACATCTAAGGGATTTTTTGACTTGTTTTTGTGGTAACTGATTCACCCCTCCCCTCTCAGTTACTTCATCTATATTTCCAACAGATACATTCTTTAAAGATCCCTTAACGTTGAATCACGTCTAATTTAACTATTCATCTAACATCACAGCCTCATGAAATAATAATGAAAAGTCCAATGTTCATAAATTACATTTTCGAATGCTCAATCATCCACTGTACATGTCACAGGGTATGGAAGGCTTAAAAGAATATACATCCATGTAAATAAAGTACATCATCATACTAACTCTAATCCATGATGCAATAACATAAATGAAACCACATACCATACAAGATACATCATCATAAAAGATAACCATATATCAAACATAAATATCTAAGTGCATAGTTTCTCCCAACCATAAATAGCATCATTAGACCATCATGGATCCTAGCCATCCCTCTGTGCGTAACATCCCAAGTCACTGAAGAGATCATTGGTATTATCATAATAGGAATGTCACTCCTAAAACATCCTACATCATATGTAGAAAGTAATCTAAAATGCAAAGTAAAGCATAAGATAACAACATCTAACATATGCAAATCATCAATGTGAGGATACATGTCCACCATCATAATCCATGAACATAATGAAGATAGATGCCAACAAGAATGCATCAGCCATGGTGTCTTAGATGGATCTCAAATGATAAGAGTGATAAGTACTACCATCCAACCACGTGGAACCTAAATGGTCCACTCCCACTGCACTGAGGAGATAATCTCAAGTCCCAAACAGGTTATCAAAATCACATAGCATAAATACTCTCTAAGTCCAGGAATCCTAAAAGTATACTAACTCAAAGGTTCCAATCACAAAACCGACATCTAATCCCAAAGACACACAATGACATGTAGGGAACCTACTTTGTAAGTGGGCAAGTGTCATCGCATAAATTATGTAGAAGTTACCCTGGCACTTAGCTTAGGACTCCAGGGTCCCTACTGATCCTTATGTGGCCACTAGTATCCTCTCATACTAACAAGGCATACTATGGAATGCAAGGTCGCAACCAAGAATTCTCTCTACTCCCATCCTAGTCTATACTAGAACTCAAGGCATGGGCAAGAACAAAACAATTATCTTATTAGGTTCATTTAATCCCCATTTAGTGTAAATGTTTTCACTTATTAAAACAACTTACAATGAGTTACCTTGGCAGCCACTTAGGGCCCCAGGCCCCATTGCAAACCACTTCCTGACACTACAAGTAGATAACCTACCCTAAGCTCATGAAATCATAAATCACAAAATCACCACAATCCTATAAAAGTGACTAGAAAGAAATACCAAAAGAATAATCCATAAAAAGAGCATTAAATCTCCATGAGCATATGAAAAGCATCCATAGATAATCATGACCACAACAGCTCTCTATTGGCAACTGAAGGTATCACTGATAATCAAAAGTATCCATTGGTTCTCAATAACCAAAATATATCTCAAAATCATACTGATCGAAGACTCCAAAATGATTGAGTCAAAACATGTCACAACATGACATCATCAAGAAATAAATCAACATTTCAATCCCATCATGGTGACTGGAAAGTAATCCAAGGATAACTGATCGATGACTCAAAAATGATTAGGCCAAGTGTCTCAGATACATATAACTTAGCTTCACTCAAGAAGGCTGATGAGTAATAAAAAATAGTGAATACAAACATCTCTTAGAGCATATCATCACATTACCATGGTTGGGTTTATAAAGATCGAATCAAAAGACATCATCATGACATCACAATCATAACCCCTGAGCCTCTAGTAGACGTCTTATAACTGGTCAACACTAGTTAACCCAAAAACCCAAAACAAGAAGCATAGAGAAAACACAATGCAAACATATATTTTGGTTTGCTAAATTTACATAGTTGAATTGAGTATGGAGGTTTTAGTTTCTGTTTGCAAGTATACTTCAAGTATATAAGATTTATTATTTGACCTATAAGTCAACCCGTTTGTTCCCTCAAAAACATTATCCTTCCATTATTTAAAATTACATTCTAAGAATAACTGAAGGATAAATATTTACTCATTAAATCATTTGACACTTAATAAAATCATTCACTTTATTTTGCTAAGATCAATGTTACTAATTGAATAACTCTTCCTTATCATTAATTCAACTTCTCCAAACAAAACCAAAATTGACTAGTCTTTAAAACTTACTTTAACGCCATGCTTTATTAATTAATCTTAATTAAATCATATAATTAAATTAATTAATAATGTACACAATCCATGACTCTATATCATTCTAATAGTTCTTAATTAAAGCTTAATTAAATATCACTAAAACATAAGTCTCTTGATTAAATCATTACTAACAACCATTAGAATACCTAAGGTCATTATTCAAGTCATTAGAATAAGACTTATCAACTTCGATGTAAATACTTCATAACTTTGCTAGAAGAATCGATATCAATTAAAACTTCATTACGTAATTTAATTAATTATATAATTAATTAAATTAATTACATAATACATTAACAACTCAATGAATATCAGTTGATTAATAATTAACAATAATTTCATAAATTAAAAATCAACTATATTCATTTCCATTAATATCTAGATCAAAAATCTAATAATAACTTGATTAACAATATCAGATTAATTCTCTAAAATGTTCTAAAGACAAGTTATTTATTCAGCTCATATATAGGTATTTCCAGTCCAAACAACAATATCATAACAATTCTACAAGTTTCGTTTAACTAAATACATCATTAATTAAATTTAATTAAACTAAATTTCAATTAAATTAATCAATGATTAACCACCTAAATTCTTATTTTAAGAACTCAACAATAATTGTATTTATTAAAAATAGACTATATTAC
The DNA here is from genome assembly GCA_028749045.1 of Cupressus sempervirens. Taxonomy (NCBI): domain Eukaryota; kingdom Viridiplantae; phylum Streptophyta; class Pinopsida; order Cupressales; family Cupressaceae; genus Cupressus; species Cupressus sempervirens. The sequence continues at coordinate 993,460,874 of CM053787.1, forward strand.
ATGTATTACTACTTCAATAACAATACTTCATTAATATTTATTATTTAAATAATAAAGAAATATTAATACTTTATAATATTAAACTGGTTACTAAACATTAACATAAAACTAAAACTCATTCATAAATAAAACTATTATTGTTATTGATTTTAAAATAATAAATTTCTAAACAACTATTAATAAACTATTATTATCATTATTTAAAATAATAATAAATTATAACCAAAAATTTAACAACCTAACATTCATAATAACTTAAAACAACTTAAAAAGGTGATTTAAATTATCGTTGCCCCATTAAAATATGCACGGCCTGCTGATCGCAGGTACCTTGCAGTCACGTAGGTACTCTGCGATCATGTAGACCTGCATACGTGAGCCGCCGGGTGAGATAGGTGGGGGGAGTTACGTGGGGACCCCTCTCAAAAGGTTTTTAATTTTAATTTTTTTTATAATAACATTTTTCAAAAACGTTTTTCCATATCACATTTTTTTTAAAAATGTTTTCATTAAAGCATTTTTTTTTCAACTGCGATTTAACAAGTATATATATATATATATATATATATATATATATATATATATATATATATATATATATATATATATATGTATATCTGTATATGTATATATGTATATGTATATCTGTATATGTATATATGTATATGTATATCTGTATATGTATATATATATGTATATATATATATATATATATATGTATATCTATATATATATGTATATATATATGTATATGTATATATATACATATACATATACATATATACATATATACATATATATATATATATTTATACATATATATATACATATATATATAGATATACATATATATATATATATATATATATATATATATATATGGAAAACTATGTGTGTGTGTGTGTGTGTGTGTGTGCAGATTATATATATTTAAAAAGAGAACACATATATAACTTTTAAATAACAAGGGCTTTCTAATTCTTAAGAATTTCCTTTTCAACCTTCTTTCCATTTTCAAATTTAAATCCTTGTCAATCTAATTTCACAATTTAAATTTGAACCCAAACTCGATTTAAAATTAATTTCTTTCTTAATTGGAACTAGGGTTAATCTTACTTGAGCTCTCTATTGATTTCTTCGCACAAGGAGAAAATCAACATGCAAATCTGAATTAAACATTCATCACAAGTATTATCCAAGCAGTCATCTAGCAGACACGATGAAGACAGGAAGAGAAAGCATGCAAAAAGGGAATATGCGAACATCACGAGTGCACCTGGATACTGATGCTAATTCTCTTCTCCTCAGAATCCATAGAGCAAGCTCCTTCTTTCTCCCACGTTCCTGGTCCTCCAACCATGCTCCAAAATGCTCTCCCTAAGCTTCTAAGAGTGCCTCATTAGAAAGAACTCTCAGGAAGCATCTAGAATGTCTCTAGAAACAACTAGAAGGTGTTGACAGCTAAGCATGGGTCTTTTCCAACCCTCTAGATGAGTCATAAGGTTGTAGACACCATGTGCTTAATTTGTGTGCTAACTCCTATGTTGTTGACAACACGTGCATAATTAGGGTGCAAACTCTTGTGTTGTCTACATGACAACTCCCAAGAATTCGCAAACTCCTATATATTAAAATAATGCACATTAATTTATTTAATATTCACTTTATTCTTTTCGATTTAATTTATTAATTTTCAAATCTCATGCACTAACTTTAACAACTCCACGAGTTTTATCTTAATATATTTATATTTTAATCACATGCACACATCATGGAATCTAGAATCTTTTAATAATTTTATATCTTTTCCACTTTTAAATTCATTTTTGAAACTTAATTGCTAAAATATTTATTAACTTAAATAAATATAATCACATTCCAACTTTAAAAATTATAACTTTTATCTTCAAATTTAATTAATTTCACAATTAATTAAATTAAATTAATATTAAAATACCATATTAATTTTCCATTAAACTAAACCATTAATTAAATCTTTTAATTAGGCTTCATTAATAGAAAATACACCAAAGACTCATAAAATAAAATACGAAAAACCCACTATAGAAAAACACATACAAAATCAAACCAAAAGGGTTAATATCACGAATTACGTCATTTGACGCATTCAGAGGGTACTCAACTCAGATACTTGTACTAATTTTCAATTAGGACAAATGGCTTAAAGGGTTGGGATTTCGACTTGAGAATTTATCTCGCCTCTCTTACCATTGAGATAATGCGATAGGGTATGCTCATCCTAGCAATTCAGAGAAGTCGATACCCGGTACCTGCAACCTACATAAAAACCATGCATGTACAAGCACAATATATACTAAGCTAAACAGGCAATGGCAAGAAGTGGTGCATCGTGTAGATCCTGACTAGCAGGTGACTACGACTCCCTTCCTTAACCACATCAGAAACGCCATCCAAGAACAAACACACACACCATACACATGCAAGTATGGGGTAAGTATCCATAAGAAAACACATGTGATAATAAACCATCTAACTAATCAATAACTGAAAATAATGTAATAATCATTATGCATATATGAAATGTACAGTCTAAGTAATCTCATCACATATCAACTGAATCCATAGCACAATATCTAATAATTTCAAAATAATGCTACTAACAATCAACATAAAACTAGCCCTAAAAGAGTTCGACAATGATAACCAAAAATGCGACCTAGGGGCAAGCACTACATTGATCAAAAGGAAACTACAAAGTAAAGCATACAGTGGAAAAGCTCAAATTGAGTGAATTGAGGAATAGTCCTTATAAATTTCATAAATTTTGTAAATAGGGGAATGCCCTTATATTAATTTTTTTTATCTTGAATGGGCATAAATTGTCGGATAAGATTGGAGGTTTTCTTGACTCATTTATTTCCTTTCAATGTCCCTTTGAATAAAAGAACCATGTATAAACTTTATTAATTAATAATAATAAAGTTTTACCTTCGACCTTTTACCCATCAAAAAATAATCAAAATAAGTCTATTATTCTTAATACTTCAATATTTTAAATTCTTAAACTTCTCTCCATTACTCTCGCCTTGTAATTTATATTCCTATATACTTTAAATATTTTATTTGAATGTTTAATACATGTGATTATATAAGACACTTGAGATGGTGGAAAAGAGAATAAATATTTGTTAAGGACTAATCACATAGTGACAATATATAGGACTTATCACAAAAATAATGAAATTTTAAGTAAAATGAACTTAGATTTATAAAACTTTTAACAGAAGAAAAGCCCATGCAAGTTGAATGCAACCATAGAAAAGGAAAATAGCTTTCAACAAATGTTGTGATTCAATGCAAATCCTAAGTAATGTTCAGAATAAAGCTACACTTGAGTATTGAGCTCTAGAAACAGTTAAACATTGTGTTAGATGTTACAATGAAAAATTAAGAAGATTTTAAGTAACAAATCCTAGAAGACAGTATTGCATTGGGGCTTCCTGTCAAACACATTGGAGGCCTTCTCTATGAGCTCGGATTTTGCAGAGCACTAGACAAGAATATATCTGATAAACCCTCTTCTATTTCCTTTCCGGCATCAAAAATCCCTCTTCTTAAATTGTCAATTCGCCACATGTTAAAAGGACAATGACAGAGGATTTTTAATTTGCACTTTGCATTGTGTCGTAAAGGTTGAAGGCATCTGATCAATGCCCACTTCAATGATTGAATGCATTTCAACGACATCATATTAGGTTAGGGTATTTTATTAAATCTTAACATGTACAATTAAGATACAACATGAAATTTTATCTCAGTTCTTCAATGACCCTCAGATGTGTTATGGCTGCCTCGGTCGGCTATTTTATGATCTAGGAAATAGTTTTACATTAAAACCATTACGTGGGAGAGGAGAAAATGGATCTCCTGATACTTTTTCATTTGGATCATCTGGTGTGTACCTTGAAAAAGCCTTAACAAAATGATGCATGAATAGTAACACCTCTATCTTTGAAAATTCCCATCCTGGACAAATTCTTAAGCCTGCTGAAAACGGTAAGAATGTGTAAGGGCCAATATTCCTACCCTCCTCATCAAATCGTGAAGGCATGAATCTCTCTGGCTCGCTAAAGTATTCTTCTTTCAAATTCGTACTATAACTTGTCCATAAAAGCTGTTCAAACCATCAGAATGGGTTTACATTGCATAGAAATATCTGAATTTTCAACCATAAAACATAAATCTTCAGGAAATTTTGGTGAATATTCAATGGAAGTTATGAGCTTACCTTCCATCCCTTTGGAATTATATAACCCTCATAATGAATATCAGTGGTAGCCTTGCGAAATCCTCCAAAACCTGGAGCAAACAAGCGCATTGTTTCTTGTACAGTCTGCCAGGTATATTTCATTTCCTTCAGATCTTTCCAGCTGATTTCTTCTCCACCCTTTTTATTTGAAAGAATTTTCATTTGTTCTGATACAGATGTATGGCATGAAACTTCATTTATTTGCTGTGAAAATTCTACATTGTACTCTACCATTGCAATTATAATAGCTAAAAATTAAGCTGTAGTCTAAATTTTTATCTAATTTTTTGATCATAGTTATTTATGGTTATTTTAAGAACGGTCCAACTCTTATAGAATGATTTAAATACATTAGACATTGATGTGCAAGAATCTTTAATGGGATTCTCATCGTGCAGTATAAAATGAGAATTTGATGATGAGCTTGGAAGTCTTTTAACTAAGTTTCCTTTGAAGAATAAATGGGCTTTAAACTCCTGACATGTTTAGATTATTTGATGCCTTAATCTTTGAGATTTGTATTTTTAGTTTTCCTGATCGTGTTAGATTAATTGTTGATTTTAGGTTCTTCCATTTTCAGTTTTTGGTTCCATGGTCCAGGGAAAGCTTTGGCTGATCTTTGATTTCTTCTCTTCGTCTTTTTCTAGTTTCTATTTTCCATTTTTACTAAGGACATGCTTCGTTTGTTTCTAGAGATGATTTTTTTTTTTAGTTCATTTCTTTTACATATATTTGATTTATAGTTCCAGTGAAAACACTTACTTCAAAAGATTTAACTTGGAAGAGGTGGGTATAAGACACTGCACAAGATCGGACCAAACAGCAATGGATGAAACCTATCTAAATAGTTTCAAACTTCCCTTCCTACAATACCAAATCCAGAATCAGATTCCTTTTCTTTTCTAATAAGAATGATTAGATGGGAGAATATCAATTCGGACTAATGTCTGTACAGTCGTAAAAAGAGATTTGGCCACTCTTTCAACTAACTTACTATTCTCACTTCTAAAATTAACAAATACTTCTCATTGAAAAAAAAATAGCCCACTCTAATCTTTGACCTATTTGACCAAATACAAATGAACTAAATGAAATCAAATATCAAAATAGACTGCAAGCAAAATGAACACTTCCAACCCCAGAATTAGCATACAATTGAAATAAATAATCATCTAACACTAGATGGCAGTCGAGCGCAGACCGTGGTTTTCTATGCTGAAAAATTGGTCACTTCAGTAATACTACATCACTAAACTCCTTATTCTTTTTTTAAAAAAAAGGTCTTATATCTACTATTCAATGACAATATTTATATTATTTGATACAGAGCATCCATCTATGGTTTACAATGACTTATTTTTATAAATGATTTATTTTTGCAAGCTTAATTTTTTGTCTAGTGTGTGACGTTTAAGATTGGCCCTCTCTAGTACTATGATTGTCAGTCCTCTTTTACAAATGCTCCAAGAATTAAACAAGTAAAATAAAAAAGCAGGGTCTTTGACATACCTTGAACCACTTTTCCATAGCAGTCTGGATTGGAGGACAAGAGTTTAAATAACAGTGTGATGGTGGACACTGTAGTCTCATATGATGCATGAAGTATTACAATAAAGTTATCAACAATCTCCTTCTCTGTGAACGACCTCCCCCTTTCATCTCTGAATGTAATCAAGATGGACAGCAGATCGTCATCATCACTAGACCCCATTCCTGAACTCAGCAATCTGGTTCTTCGTTTCTCTATCAAAGAAGACATAATTCCATCAATCTTGGAGCGTGCTTCAAGAGCTCTGCGATACCGAGTTCCTGGAAAGTTGAGAGGAAAAGACATACTACCCACAATCACAGTCTTCAAAAGATGATAAACCTGTTTTGCCTCGCTCTCATGACATGAATCGAAAAACAAAGCAGTTCCAATTGCTAAGACGAGCTCCCTCACCAGAGGAACCATCTTCACTTGGGCTTTTCCCACCCATTTTTCATTGATATGGCGTTGGATTTCAAGACCCATTTTGGGCACATATTTCTGCAACGCTTGAGGACCCAGAAATCGAGAGAGTGCAGAGCGTGTGTTGCGGTGCTCCTCTCCATGTTTGCACCCGATTGAATGCTTCCCAAACAGACTCATTGATGATTCTGGCCATGATGTCTCTACCAACTTCCCCTCGTTTGATAGAATCACACCGTTTCCACCCGGCCCACACAGTACTACCGTGGGATGCCCACTTATACTCGTCTTGAAAACTGGCCCGAATTTCTTCTCTCTCTCTGCGAAAAACTGCTGTGGTGTTTCTGACCGAAGCGAGTTCAAGAACTGTAATGTCTCTCCAATCAGAGGGAAACCTAATTTGCCAGGTGGGAGTTTTAGGGAGGACTGGTTTTGAGATTTGTGAAGGTAAACAAGAGCAATTAGAACAATGGTGGAGAGAATAATCAAAAGAATTTCAATGGAAGAAAAGAGCTGCTGAATGAAATGGATCATGTCTATGGCTGTGATCGCTAGAGAATTGAAGGTATCCATTTGGGCAGATTGAAGTTGGTGATCAGCTTGCATTTGATTGAAGAAAGGATGAATGGAAGCCTTTAACACCAAGTACTTGATAATGGCTTCTAAAGTATTTAATAATGGCTAACGAATTATTTTCCATTTGAAAATTGTTCCCAGGTGGAGATTCCGCCGATGATGCTTTAGTAGTGGCTTCTCGATTTGAAAAACATTTCAAGCAGGAGATTCCACCTATGATTCTCATAACATTGATTTTGGATTTTACCAAATACCTACTTAAACAAATTTCATGAGTTGTACTGGGAAGTGGATAGGTATTATTAACAATCATGTTCAATCTATAATTTTGAATTTCAATAAATTTGTGAGATTTTTTAGTGAGCTTTTTAAGAATCTTTCAACTTTACTTATAAATTAACATCATTGTCAATAATAGAATATTTCAAAATGTATTCTTTATATTATCCTTCTTCATTCCACATTAAAAAAATTAAGAAATAATCTATTTTATTTTTTTATTAAACTTAATGAATGTATATGTTATAAAGGGATACACATTTCATATATAAGT